>OZ038495.1:81633219-81700719 GCA_964036315.1 Acanthosepion esculentum
CATTTTCATCAAAACACGACATCGTTTGTAGAGACTGATAGCTTACCAAATTTTCCTTCTCACCCTCACAATGATATCATCAATGATGTACACTCTCCCTTCAGTTTCTCACACCTGATGTAGAAGTAGTGTTTGACGTTGCATATCTATCTATCTATCTATCTATCTATCTATCTATCTATCTATCTATATATATATATATATATATATATATATATATATATATCCGAAAGCGCTCGGATAAAAAGAACATTCGGACAGTTTTTATATAATTTATCCTCTGAAAAGAAAAACTTTATTAGATCGCACGAGAAATTATATAAAAAACTAAATAAAAGCACCTTGTCAGTCGTTTTTAATGAAATGTGCATATATATATATATATATATATATATATATATATATATATATATATATATATATATATATATATATATATATATATATATATATAACAGGTTGAGTATCCTTTATCCGAAATTCCAAAATCCGAAAGTTTTTCAGGTGCTGACATAACTTGCCACAAATGGAAAATTTCTGAAAGCAACCCGTATTATGATTATTGCTTTACAGCATTATAAATAAAATACTGACATTTTGCAGTTTTCATTACATTTGACTGTAATCAGAATCCAGGATTTGTTTTTATACAAATACTTTACCTGTATATATTGTAACATTTTCATCAAAACACGACATCGTTGGTAGATGGAGACTGATAGCTTACCAAATTTTCCTTCTCTCACTCACAGTGATGTCATCAATGATGTATCCTCTCCTTCCAGTTTCTCACACTTGATGTAGAATTTCTGTTTGGTGTTACGTTTATATATTTTTTGTAAGTAGTGACCATGTTTTTTTGTACATTTACAAAAAGTACAAACCATTATTTTTACGTGAAATCTTAATTTCATCACTTAAAAATCAGTGTGAACATTACATAACAAGCGCCATTACCTGTATCGGTATGTAGACCAAATTTATTAAATTTTATATAAAACTACTTTCAGGGCATACGTTATTTATACAAAACTACGTTCATTGTATATGTATAAGCTGTGTTATGAAATGTAAATGGATATCGTGTTTATGCTTGGGTTCCATTCCCAGGCTGTCCCATTTTATAGATGCCATATACAAATTAAATAGTCTTTATTCGAAAATCCGATGAAAACTGAAGCACTTCCGGTCGCAAGAATTTCGGATAAAAGATTCTCAACCGGTAGTTTTTTTTTCTCGCACTTCTTCTCCAGATTTATTGTGGCTTCTCGCACTTCTTCTTCTCTGTGAAACTCCCTTCGGATTTCTTGCTTCCCTGCCAACTACCATCTTCAAAAATTTAAATGCACCGCCAATCGCTATTTTCTGTCTTCCTTAACCCTGTTCCACTGATTGTTTTTTCTCTTCACTAAAGACTTCTTATTTTCTTTCACTTCCTGTAACCCCTAGCGTGTTTATGGCATTATAACCTTGCTTGGGGTGAAATGATTAAAAAAAAAAACAGAAAAGAAAAAAGACGTGATATCCCTATATAAAGACACCGGAATATAGACTAAATAAAATGTTTTTCGAAATTCACTGATCGACGATCTGAAGAAGTCTGAAGGTGCAGCGGTCGAAAGGTTTTGATATTAACAACAAAGATCAGGATATTAGTCCGAATGTAAATAATGTAAATAATCTAGTTTTATTTAGAAAGGAGCTGGGCACTGACAAGTAACTTCATCCCCCCCCAACCCTGAGATGCCCTGAAGGACGCTGCTTGGCACTATTACAATAATCTCTCACCGGCGCCTGTTGCTTAACTGACACGATATAAATGCGTATGTAGCACTGATAGTGAAACAAGTTGCTTTTAGTTCAAAAAGCCCCTGGCTAAATCTCGCAACTTCATTTTTATTAATTTAATACTAAATATCACTGACTCACATTAGCAAATTACTTACAGATCGGGTCACATTCATTTAAAATGTAAAACGTTTTCTTTGGATAATTTTTTTAATTGCAAAAGCTTTGATGAAGGACTCAAAAGTTATTTATCTAACAGTATCTTCATTCGCCCTCAACACAGAGAGAAAAAAAAACGGCCTTATTTTTCTTTAAATTTTTACTGAATTACTAATTAAATAGAATGGTTTATATTATATATGTCTTTCTTACTCCATCGCGCTCCGTGGAAACTGATCTCAGTCCCGGGAATCAAGTAGTACTATACTCTGGGCCATCATATTCGAATGGCATTACGACTGACTAGCGAGTTTCATCCTCACTGGGTGCGTCACACTTTCAGCTTTATGCCACATCTAAGAAAATCTTTCGGGCATTACGACGCGGTATAACGGTTAGCAAGCTTGTATCGCTAGGTCAGTTACGACAGAAGACTGAGTTCGATCCTCGCTGGGTTCCCCGTAATTTCGGCCTTGTACCATATGTAGCTAAGCTTAGAAAATCATTTGGGTCACTTCAACGTGGCGTAATATTTAGCAAGCTTGTCTTGCCAGAACAATTACGACTGAGTAGTGAGTTCGATCCTCACTGGGTGCCCCATATTTTCTGCTTTGTATTACAACTACGCTACGCTTAGAAAAACATTTAGGGGACCTCGACGTGGTGTAATGGTTAGCAAATGTGTCTCACTAGAAAAATTACGACTAAGTAGTAAGTTCGATCATCACATTTTCGGCCTTGTGCCACATCTAATCTACACCTAGAAAAATCATTTAGAGCACCTTGACGTGGGGCAATGGTTAGTATGCTTGTTTCGCTAGAACAAATAGATTGAATAGAGAGTTCGATGGGTGCTCCATACTTCCGGCCTTGTGCCACCCCTAAGATATACATAGAAAGTCAACATATTGGAATGGTATATCGGCATCAACCTAAAACTGAAAGTGACGAAACCTTAAAAATTCCTTAAAATGGTCCAAAATCCATCAAGGGCACAGAAAGTTAAATAACTTTTTTGTTTACTAACGTTTTGTAGTTTTCTTTTGGGAATTTTATAAAGAGAGGTTTGGAAATTAAATCCTGTAAAAATACACGACTGAAAAATGAACCCAAATAGTGGAATCTTTCTACCAAAACCAAAGCTCAATAATTTAAAATCAACGAGCAAATCGTCGCCATTACAGTGTGAGAGATGCTCCAGGTTTTGAGAGTAAGGGTTCTCGATAATTGAACCCCGTTTGATTAGTAAAGAAGAAATACTCGAACGAATAAAGGACAGTGACAAAGAAGGCCCAAGCGCATTAACTCGAAGGCGGTCTCGACAGGTTCGGATTTCTCGGGCGTCACCCCAGCGGATTTTTAAAATGCATCAACCTGTTTCAGTACAAGATGGGGTAACAGCTCATAAGACAAGGACCATAATCCAGCTTAGACAGATTTTAGGGAAAAGAGCAATTTCTAACGGTTGCGGCATAAACTGGTCACCACTTTCCCCGGATCTGACCATCCCTCAGTTCTTCTTTATGCGGCTATCTCAAAGAAAAAGATGACCTGAACAAACCTTAAACTCTCCAACGACAACATCCAGACAGACATCAAAGCTCATTAGCCTGAAACACTGAGAGCTGTGATGGAAAAAAGCTTAAGAAGGAGCATGTACTAGTGAAGCTGAAAATGGACGCCACTTAAACGATTTAATCTTTTTCAAATAGTATGACTTTATTTCCCATATCTACGTCATATAATACTATGGTATTTTGAATTAAAGTTAAAAAAAATAAAGGAGTTATTAAATTTAGAAATCCCTTGCTGACTTTTGGAACATCCTATATATACATAGATATTTAAATTTGATATAATTAGGTAGAAATTGTTTTAAATAGGTTTGGTTTGTTTTGTTTTACGGCATATCAATCTCAGTGGGTTATTCAATGCCGACAACTTTTTTTTCTGGTAATATTTTTGTTTTGTCAAAAATCTATTACTGTTAATATTTTTTCCTCAAAAATGTATAGCTGGTAATATTATTTTTCAAAAAGCGTATAGCTGGTAATATTATTTTAAAAAAAGTAGAGCTGGTAATATTATTTTTCAAAAACGTATAGCTGATAAAATTATTTTTTCAAAAAGGTACAACTGGTAATATTTTTTCAAAAAAGCTGGTAATAGTTTTTTTCAAAAACATATTGCTGGTAATATTTTTTTCTTCAAAATTTATTTCTGGTAATAATTTTTTACAAAGTATTTCTGGTATTAAAACCTATTTTTACACTTTTATAATGCCGTTTACAGTTTTTCAGTTTCTGGTTTAACTATTTGCCCATAGCTGGGATCATAACAGGTGCTACCATCCCGAGTCAGGGTGTACCTGGGAACACCAGCAATTAAGAGGTGGTTCCACGGTCCTCAAAACCGCCTGATGAGGGGCCTTGCTGTTGGACGTAGTTTATCGTCTTACCCTGGACGCGGATGTAGTCTATCGTCATACCCAGGACGCGTTTTAAATAGGTTTTATGAAAAAGGATAGACGTTTGAGTTTATTCATTGTCTTTTCTAGCCGGTTCTCCTTCTTCTAGACTTGTCGCCAGTCAAGGCTGTGAAGGGCCCTGTTTGCCCTGGTATTTGATGCAAAGCTCGTGGGCAGAAGAGATGGTTTCATGCCTCCCCAAGTATATTCGTGCGAAAGTAAATGTAACGAAAACTCGGCTAACATTCGAACTCGGTCAACTAGTAATCGTAAGGTGATACACACATCGTCATATCCTTTCCTTCATCTTATCGAACGCCGTTGATAATCCCAGAGTCATTGTATTTTCTATGATCCTTTCGTTAACTGTTATCCTCGCCAGGACTAAATACGGTTTTAAATTCAGAATTGTCCTTCCTCTAGCCTGGTCGCCAGTCAAGGACGTGAAGGGCCTTGTTTGCCCTACTACTTGATGCAAAGCCCGTGGAAAGACGAGATGGTTTCCATACCTTCATATTCGAAAATAAATGTAACGAAAACTCGGCTAAGATTCGAACACGGCCTGCCAATTTCTCATTCTAAGCCGTTATCTATTACACCAACAGCACCAGTAACTTAGTATAATATTAATGCACATGAATAATAATAAAAACCAACCTGTATTTGGTATAAAGTTGCTGAAATGCGATGGCTCTTTTTTCTTTTTTTTTTCTTATTTTACCAAATGCATAAAAAACATAAAAAAATGCTCCTTCTTTAAGAGGATTGATAATGAGGTTTAAACAAGGTTTTTATCAAGATGAATTAAAAAAAATAACCAGGAAAGAGTCATGTTTGACAGAAACGCTCTTTTGACCACTTCATATTAATTAGAATGTGAGATCTTCTTTTGCATCTTTTCCGTTTCCGCCATCTTTTTTTTTCTATTTGTGTAAAATGTGTGGAAAATTCTAGAATTTCATTAATCCACTTCCTTATCGGTCGCTAACTTTTTTCCGTCTCTGCAGCACCCTGTCGTCATAGCTTATCAATAATTAGCCAACCATCTGATCCATCATGATGTCAAAGGGTGTCATGTCCGATCGGATGCAATCGTTCTTCCAGTAAACTGTTACTCCTCTCATCCCCAATCTCTACACCTGCTACTTTTGAAAAAAAAAAAAATTAAATTATGAATCAAACGAATGAGTTCGTGTCAGTTGTGCCAGTGAATGCTGTCGGTAGCAGATCTGGTTGATTTTTTTCAATCAATACCCAAATTCCTCTTGATGCCATTTTTTTTTAAATGAAAAGTGTTGCTGGCCATAACTTCACGAAGAAAGCTTTGATGACAATACGGAACAGGAAATGTTTTAAAATTTATTTTTTTGGGTAAACTGAACTTCTAATCTTCTCGAGAGCTAATTATTTATTTCCAATCCAAACAGTATATTCACTGTACAAATTGATGGCAAGCGTAAAGAGGCAACTTTTGACAATAAACTTTACCCTGTACAATGACCAAGAGTCACTCAAGGCAGAGGTTAAAGGTTAAGAGATAAGGGACACAGTTTATGAGGATATGTAGTGCAGATAGTTGTTAACCTAGACTTGAAGAGGTTAAGATTGTAGGGACCGGGGAAGCATCCTTTTGGGAGTTGGTTCCACAAAGCAGCGGTTCGTGGTAAGAAGCTACTCGAGTGGATCTTACATCTCACCAATGGAATACGAATGTAATGAGGATGGTTCGCTACAATGGCCGTAGCATGGTGGGTCTTAGGTGTGAAAGTTAGAATTGGTGGAACTAAGGAATGTAGTTGGTCTGAACATTTTCCATGGAAATAGCGATGGGGCAGCGAGAGGTTTGTGACGTTTCGTCTGTGATAAACGGGTTTTAGGATCTTTAAAAAGTAGAAATAGAAAAAAATTCATAATTTACAGTGTAAGAAGGACAGATTGTGCGATATATGTTTGGAATATAACGGTTAACCCTAAACTTGAACAGGTTAAGATTGTTTTGATCTGGTAAGAATCCTTTTAAGAATCGGTTCCTCAAAGCAAACATTCATGGTAAGAAGCTACTCGAGGGGAACTTACATCTCACCAATAGAATACGAATGGAATGAAGGTGGTTCTCGTGGCATGGTGGGTCGTAGGCATGAAGGTTAAAAGTGGTGGATCTAAGGAATGTAGTTGGTCTGAAAACTTTCCATGGAAATAGCGATAGAACAGCGAGAGGCTTGCAGAATTTCGTCTGTAGGAAAGCGGTTGTAATGTTGGAAATAATTCATCACCCACAAGGACGCGAAGACGCTTTTGGAGTGTATCAAGACTGGAGAGTGAAGACGGTGCAGATTCAGCCCATATATGGTGCACTGTTTTCGGCTTGATCTTTAAAGATAGAGGGTAGCAGGAGAAGTCAGGTACTTACTGGAGCGCTACAGTGAACGGACTATCTTCAGCGATTGTTCGTATGTACGAGTTTCACTTGAGGCCTGCTTTGATCTTAAGCACCAGTAGGCGATCAAGGTACGGAACCTACCTGAGAGAATAGTTGTTTATGGCAACGAGCTAAAATTCAGGGGCCACACGATAATGATGATGAAAAGCAACTAAAAGTTTAGCGTAGATCATCGTTAAAATTAATAATAATGGAATAGGGTTGTTCTGCCACAGATGCTATAAAGGAAAGTCTAAGAATTATTGCGACTTCCGTCTAAATTTCTGGGGTGAGAGGTTATCAAATGTCCTCATCTTTGTTGTTGTTATCATAACGTTTCGGTTGTTGTACAGTAGATCTTCTGGTTTGTCGAATAATGCAACCCATAGAGAATTTCGAGGCATTTAAACGAGTAGTCTTTTTAAGCGAAGTGCTCAATATTAAGTAATAGAGAATTAATAAGAAAAACTTATCTTTGCGACTCAAGGTTTTACAGAAATAGTATCCGCTTGTCAGGATATCTGATATTAAATCGAATTCATGCAGATATAATTTGTTCACACATTATCATCAAATAAGATATAAAATAGTGTTAATTTTTAAAGAATTATATTGTTGATATCTCTGTCGCTACTACTCTCTCTCTCTCTCTCTCTCTGTCTTCTGTCTGTCTGTCTGTCTGTCTCTCTCTTTATATATATATATATATAGATATAATTTGTTCGCACATTATCATCAAATAAGATTTTTAAGTATTATATTGTTGATATCTCTGTCGCTACTACTCTCTCTCTCTCTCTCTCTCTCTCTCTCTCTCTCCCTATATATATATATATATATATATATATATATATATATATATATATATATATATATAGGGTGAACCAAAAGTAGGTGGACAGTAAATGATAATATTTATTTTGAGATTACATGCAAATACAATTAAATTTTGATAAGCAATTATGATATATAAAATAATTTGGAAGAAGCCTCATCGGCCCGCAGAATATTATCTAAAATTATTGGATTTTAATTTCGTTCAGCATGATGTCAGTAAACCGCAAACGCCTGCCTGGGTCATCCTCCAATAAGCCATGTATCTGCCGTGGGCGATAAGCTTTCAATACAATAGATTCGTATAACAGAGGTTTGGAAAACGTCCAATTCTGCTGAGGGTCTTCAGGTGGACTTTTTGGGACTCTAATGAAATGCTTCGGCAACAAGTTGCTTGTGGTCCTCTGTGCAAACTGTTTTGGGCGGACCAGTTTTGGGCGGGCCAGTTTTGGGCGGACTAGTTTTGGGGCATTAAATTTGTCGTGTTTACGGAAAATGGTTTGTCTTTTTGGGGTTTCAGTACCAAATGTTTCAACAAATTTTGTTCTAAAGATTTCAGCATTTTGAGACTTCCAATATTCTTTAAGCAACCATTTTCTTGCATCAGTATTTAAATTGTTTAACATTATCGGTTCTCTGAGCTATCTGAAAAGAAAAAAGATTAAATTTAATTATAAAATATTTAAATCTAATTATAAAATTTAATATAACGTAAACACAAACTCTATTCAACCTACTGTCCACCTACTTTTGGTTCACCGCCCTCTCTCTCGTTTTCGGTTTTGAGGTTTCTCCTATGTATTCCTTTTGGCAATCATTGCAGGTTATAGAGTAAATTCCTCCCTTAAGTTTTAGCTTGTTCTTTTCTTTTATATTAAGTCCAAAAACCAATAAATAAATAAATAAAGTAAAAAATCCTTTTTTCAATGTTTGTTTAAATTAATCAGTTAAAAGCTTAAAATGTTCACTTGTTTGTTGATAAACTACATTTTCTAATTAAATGTAAATGTTTCGCAAATATATTTTGGTTAAAGTAACAGTATTTTATATTTTTTTAAACCTTTTTTAATCTGGTCTTAAGATTTTGACCAGGGGTGTATGTTAAGTTTAGATAAATTGTTTTCAATTGTTTTTGTGATAGAGTTGGCGGGAGAATAATATATTCAGATTCGTTGGATTTATCAGAATGTTCCACTGTTCTATTTTGAAATATTTTACGAGACTTTCGTTTCGTGTTGTATATAAAATAATTAGGATCTTGGTGGAGCTTAAACGTATTTTCAATGTATTTATCCTCTTCAAAAAATATTGAGGGCTACCCATTCTAAGTCCTCTTAAATAGAATACGATAATTATCTCGGATTTTATTTTGTTGTTATGGTGAGCATAGAAATTTATGAGATCATTTTTATTAGTTGAAATACGATAGATACTTAGTTTTAGCAAATCTTATATGTAAAATACGGTGTATGTGCATGTTTTTGTGCAAGGGTGTGTCCAAGCAAGTCCTCCGCTCCCACTGGTCCAATTTCAATGATTCATAGCTCATTCAAAAGCCCTAGAAAAGTTAGACGCAGGGAACTATTTTCGTTCAGCTCAGATTCAGGGATGATTTATGAATTCAGAGTTTTTCCTTCTCCTAGACTGGTTGCCAACAAAGAATATTGGGCCCAATCTATAGCTAGGAAATTCAGTTACGCACAATAATACTGGGAAATATATAAATCCATGTCCCCCTATCTATGGGTTAAATAATCAATGTAAAACAATCATTATTCTTTTATTCTAAAAAAATTATTAATGCAATATTCATTTTCCAAAAATAATTATTCATACAATCTAAAAAATTGTTTCGGTTTTAGATAAAAGACAGAAGAATTGATAAGCCGTTAAAAAAAATCACTAACGCACAAATAACATTGGGAAAGGTATGAATCCATGTCTTCCCCCAGCTATGGATTAAATAATCAATGTAAAATAATCATTGTTTTTCTCAAAAAAAAATTGTTAATGCAATATTCATTCGCGAAAAATAATTATTGATACAATCAAAAAAATTGTTTAGGCTTTAGATAAAGGACAAACGGGTCGATAATCCGTTAAAAAAACATATCAAAAGATATCAAACTCTGCAGTAACTTTCTCACATACAGTCGCTAGCCTGTCGCTACTCTATCGTTATTTCCATGGCAAAAGTTCAAATGAGCTCCGTTCTTTAGATGTACCTGTCCAAAACTTTACGCTATGCTACCTCCACGGAGTCGGGTCGTTCGCATTTCGGCCGTATTCCAAATGCAAGATGAAAGTTCCAAGCAAACAGATCCCCCCCCCAAACCGTTACTTCATGAAACAAACTCCCACACAGGTGCTTACCTGAACACTACAATATTAACTCCTTCAATACAAATGTTTATTTTTATTTATCCCCCTTATCCACATCGTCTTCATTTCTAACTGCTCATCTTTCATTCATATCACGCACCTCATTCATCATTACCATTTTAATAATAATTCTCTAGCGGTATCTGTCTACATTTCTGAGATGAGGTATTATGTACACTATTTACATTATTCGGACTACTGTCCTCATCTTTGTCGCCATATTTATTACAACGTTTCGGCCCTTCAGTATCTGTCTACATTTCTGAGATGAGGTATTATGTACACTATTTACATTATTCGGACTACTGTCCTCATCTTTGTCGCCATATTTATTACAAGGACACATGGCACAGTGGATAAAGGCGTTAGTTAGATCCAGTGACAGGACCCAAAGAGTGTGAGTTCAATACCCGGTTAAGGCAGTGGAGAACTTTGAGAGAGGAATTAACAGGAGATAACTGATAAATGGCACCCATTAAACATGGCACGTGGAACTAGAACAGTCAACCCCAGCAAGCGAAATAAAGGGTTCAGTTCGACATTCCACCTGAAGAAGGCCGGAGCGTACAACGGTCGAAACGTTGTAACAAATATGGCGAGAAAGATGAGGACAATAGTCCGAATAATGTAAATAGTGTACATAATTCTCTAACTTGAATGGTTCTCGAGCCTTGTACTGGGTGAGTTTTATTACGTAAAAAGGGAAGCCTTAATATAACGAAAGGTTCGTGTCAATTTGGTTACTTCGTTGCTGCAAACGTTGATAAACGAATTGCTTCTGTGGCTGAGTTAACTCCGTTTGTCGTCGACTTGCTATTCGCTGGTAAACTGGTTTCATGCCTCTTAACAGAAAATGGAATAACCTGCTTCTTTGCGTCGATATCGACTAGAGAAATTTGTTTTACGTGAAAACATGGCGTGTTTAATTTGGCGGCAAATTACTCACCGCTGATCCCTTTACACTTCTGCACTTCCTGACCCCAATTCAAGGCGTAGCGTTCTTTTTTGTATACACAACTGTCTGTAAGTAAATAAATAAATAAAAATAAAGTAAAATAAAAATAATAATAAACAAAAAATAAATATGTATATGAATAAAAATAAAATAAGTAAAAATAAAGTAAAAATAATAAAGAAAGCAATCATAATAAATATTAAAAAATAAAGCAAATAAATAGATGAATCAATAAATGAAAATGAATAAATAATAAATAAATTAATTAAAATAAAATAATAAAGAAAGAAATATTTAAAAAATAAAAATTAAATAAACAAAACACTAAAATGAAAAGAAAATAATTTTAAATGAACGCCCTCAGTAGAATACAATATATACTACTACTACTACTACTACTACTACTACTGCTACTACTACTACTACTACTACTAATAATAATAATGATCCTTTTTGGACAACAATAAACTAGTAGCAGTAAGACGTGATATCTTAAAAAAGATTACTTTGTATGGAATTGCACGTCTCATCCGCAAAACCCTTTCCATCTAAACAAAGCGTCCCAAATGTGCATTGATAATTCTCCTACATTATCCTTTTTTACTCACAGACACCGGAGGGAACTTGGTAATTAGTCACTAAAAATTACTCTCTGTCAATAATAATAATAATGGCAAATACCTAAATCGAACGAAAGAAGCACGTAAGTGAATGTAATGGATTCGAGTGGAATTCGAACTCGCAATCTAGACTTTATGAATTTAAGCGCAGTACTAGATTCTCTCGCTTCTGGAACTCTGTTTCGGGTTTTTGCTTTCCGGCCAACTTTGATCTTCAAAAGTTTAAATAACTTAATGACTTTATTGCCTTTTATACACACACACACACACACACACACACACACACACACACACACACACACACACACACACACACACACACACACACACACACACACACATATATATATATATTTATATATATATATTATAAATTAATAGATTTCAAATATGGTTTTACCGCTACACAGTGATAACCATGTTTCAGAAATGGAAGCTAAAGCCCTTGAATTTAATTTTGTTATTAAACCAAAGACATTAGTTCCATTTCCTCATCAAACGAATTTTGGAGTAACTTACTTTTTAAAATTTACGGTTGTTAACGGCACTGCAAAGATTCATAATTGAGGGTTTCCAAGGTTACCGATAAATCCATTCATCTAGACAAGGGGTGGTAGAGGGTATGGTTATCACTGTGTAGCGGTAAAACCATATTTTAAATCTATTATTTTATAATATTAATGCTCTGTAAATTTAAATTTACATTGAGCACTATTGTGTAAAAATAAAAATATCTATAAGAACACCGGATTTTATATCTTACTGTTCTTTCCTTTTTATTTATACATACATGTTTATCACAACGTTTCGGCTGTTGTACGCTCCGGCCTTCTTCAGGTGGTTGGAATGTCGAGCTGAACCTTTATTTCGCTCACTGGGGTAGACTGTTCTTGTTCTACGTACCATGTCTAATGGATGTCAGTTATCAGTTATATCAGTGCCACATTCTGCCTCGTGGGGCGGCTGGTAAATATTACTAGCTGGGATCTGTTGAGTACGACTCAGACTAACGTTAGAACTAACGACCTTCAAATAGTAGCGATCACTACTGGATTGACTTGCGACGACCTTGTGCATAACTGTTACCTTTATTGTTGTTGTACTAGTTTTTACAATAAACCTTTACTTATTTTATCCACTGAAGAAAGGTGGCATGAACTAAATTGTTCAATATTTACAGTAAATGTCACAGTTATTATCAGGAATTCGCACTTAGGATCAAGTTAATTTAATATCAATTATGTAGTGCGTATTCAATTTATGTAACGTAAATCATTCAAACGAAAAACAAATACTGAAGCTAATTATACGGCAAGAATCACTTCAGTAGAAGAACGCACAATTTTCAAATTTAAAAAATTTCAACCTCAGCGTCGCGACTGCACGCTCCAAAATTATTCTTACATTTAAAAATATCTCATTCCTAAAAAAACACTCTTTCGGACTGCACAATCTTTCGATGTTGCATTACTACTCGGAATTTAACAAAAACACACTGAAATGTCTACCTGATGATGGTCGTTCGAAACGACTGAAAGCCCGGCTCGTAGAAAAAATAAGACCTGATAAAACCGGAATTTATAAACAAGGATCATACCATTCATTAACGGATTCGAAGTTGATTGTATTTTATTATTAAATATTGTTTGCGAGAGTGATTCTTGCCGTATAATTAGCTTCAGTATTTGTTTTTCGTTTGAATGATTTACGTTACATATATATATATATATATATATATATATATATATATATATATATATATATATATATAAGTTATGATTTGTGTGTGTGTAACGAAAGCACGGCCGTAATTGTCGACGGAGTTGCATCAAAATTTACATGCACATGCCCCCAGTTAGTGGGAAGGCCAAGACCGACTTTGCATTTCCCAACTCACATTTTTTCATGCTTCTACGGCAGTTTTCATGTAGTTTGCGGTCATTTTATACTGGCCAGAGTGAGAGCCTATAGCTGGCTGCCACAAATAGGCAGGAAGATTCTATTGGCCAGCGTGAGAGCGTGAAAGCCAACAGCTGACTGACACGAATGTTAACTAGCATGCAAAAAAAAAAAAAATCGATAGCTGCATTCGTCACAAGTGGGAAAAATTTAAATCTGCATGGCACTTTACTCCAATTGGCTCATTCGCTTGCTTAAACTCAACGTTGATTCTGATTCCGCAGAACTGCGTTGGGTGTGAAAAAGTATTTGTTGTTAACATTCTTTTTTATTTCGGTTTTTTCAGTTACAAGTCCTTTTTAAAGCTGATCGTTTTGTGTTCATTTTGTTTAGTTCTTTTTTCGGAACAGATTTAATGTTTAGTATAGCGTTTAGAAAAATTCGCAGTGTGAGATAGGCAAGAAGTAAGGCATGTAGCAACATCAGCACGGCAAAGGGCACTAATTTAAAGGCAAGGAAGGGCAAAAATATTTTAAGTGAAGTGATAGCGATTGCTGTATGAGTCGTACGATTTCTTAATCAAGCAATCAAGCGACGGGCAATGCTGCTAGTATATATATATATATATATATATATATATATATATATATATATATATATATATATATATATATATATATATATATCCAAGTATAGGATTGGTGCATACGGAATAAATTTCTATAGCTAACAAATATTATTCTTAAGAGAGTGCTCAATCAGAGTAGAGCAAATATAATTATTTATTCGAAAATTATAACATATATAACGTAATATGGTTACATAAGCTGGAATGACCAATCAAAATACAAGTATATGAGAATTCAAAAAAACTTGACAACAGACTTTAAGGTTATAATAATTATTTAATGCTTTAATGTTGGGATTAGACTAAAGTAGAATTCATTCTAAATAATAAATATTAAAGTATACTATAAAATTAAAAATTACCAATTTTAAATTTTAAATTTTATCTATATTAAGTTTATAAAGTTATTTAAAGAAGAAAGCGAGGAAAAAAATACATATATTTTTCTATTTATTTTGTTTTTATTGATATTAAGTTGGAATAAACGTTAAGATCCAATGCTGCTCTGAACTTCATGACAACGTAGATGCATTTGAAGCAAGAACATCGGCAGGGGAGGATGAAATCTTGCAAAAGAGAATACAAACACAATCAGATTATAATACATAAACACACAGACGTATTTAGATATATAAACGCGCAAAAAGCGACGAGACAGGAAATAGCTCCACGGCCCTTAAAAAAACACAAAAAAACGACAACATACAATGAAAGGTACACATAAGTGACCATACACACAGACACCGCGACAAAGACACATAAATACACACACATACATTGACAAAGACACGCCGGTACACCCACCAAGAAATATTCAAGTTTTTAAACATTTATTAAAATAATAAATATTTAAAGTTATTAAACGAATTCTAACCTCTTATTAAAATATAAGTTATACGAGCAAAGATACATAGATAAAAATGGTAAAATAAATAAAATTCAACATGGACAGAACAGAATAACAAACATTAGGGAAAAAGGACCCTAAAACATACAGACATAGACAGAAAAATAGATATATACGCATAAAAATAACACCATCTAATATATAAAAAAGAAAACTCCAAACACACAAATATATATAAATATTTCATATATACCTATATACGCACTAGTGCACATACACGAGTACAAAAATATAACAATATGTGAAAAAAAAGAGAAAAGAATACATACACACATATATATACACACATTCTTTCGAAACAAACCTTTTACTTCGTCCATCGGGTAGATTGTTCCAGTTCCACGTGCCATGCCTCTTCCGGATGTTACAGTTATTTCCCTTTAATTTAACTGAGCCATGTGTCCTCAAGAACACATGACCCAGTAGATAAAAGTGTTGGTTGGATCCAGTGACTTGGCACAAAGAGTTGTGAGTTCAATACATGGCTACGGCAGTGAAAAAAACCCACAAAAAAACAAACTTGGAGTGTTGAGTTAAAGGGAGATAAGTGAGACATCCGGAAGAGGCATGACACGTGGAACTAGAACAATATACCCCGGTGGACGAAACGAAGGGTTCAGTTCGAAATTCCAATCACCTGAAGAAGGTCTGAGTGTACAATAGCCGAAACGTCGTGAACATGACTATAAAGATGAGGACAACAGTCCGAACAATGTAAATAATGTAAATAATTACAATACCTCATCTCAGAAATATAAACAGATATGAAAGTATTTATAGCAAAAAAGACTACATTACGGCGGTGAGAAAGTGATTGAACCCAAGATACCAGGTTAGGACCAATAGCATTGCAGATTTTTCTTTGGAATTCCTAAATATATAGCAGGATCACCGGACTAGATGCTCCTGATAGATATTTGTATGTATAGATGGGATAAAATCGAAATTACTGGGGGCAATGAGGACGTAACCGGGTTTTGCCTCAATAAATCGAGTCTGAACTTCTCTGATGCTGCGCAACCGATCCACATATAGGCTTTATAAAAAGACGCAGTTGAATTAATTTAGTTAATTTCTTTTCGTAGTTGGTCCTTTGTGTTTGTCTGGTTTACTCTCTCGGGGTAAAGACTGTGTTTTTGTAGACAAATCGTAATAATAAAATAAGAATATATAAGTTTCTATACTTATTTTCGAAGCTATTTAAATTACAACCAATTTCGGATAATGTCATATGATTATAACATTATAGTAAAGCACCTTCAAAGATTCGCTATAAAAATGAGCATACACGATAAAAAAAATAACCAAAACTTAATAAAACAAAGTTTTATCAAAATATTTGTGTTATCATTAAGAGATAAGACCAAAGGATATTTTTATGTAAAGATTTTTTTTTAAATCCATTTTAGAACCTTCAAAATTTTGGTTAAATAAAAATTTATTTCTCTAGCGTCAACGTGCGACCATAAATCTGTATGGGAAATTTGAGTGTCTTTTTGCGATGAAAAATACATTGATTTGGAAATTCTTGCAAAAATCAGATTATTGTGAGAGTTCAATGAAACTTTAATGATTTATTCACAAATGAATGATATTTTTTAAATGATTCATTTTAAAAAGTTTTGGTAAAAAAAAATTCACATTTGTTACTCAACATTTATTTAATTTTATAAAATTTCGAGAAACTCATTTTTTGTAATGCTTAATGTATAAATTATAAGGACAAGTCTTCGGAGAATTTCAATCATTTTTTTTTTTTTTGGTCTAACTTCCATTTACAGAAAGTCTACTTTGAATTGTAAAAAAATGCAATAAAACTAACACATTATTTGATTAGAAATGCTTTTAGTTGCTTTTATGAACAGAATATTCATAAGAGCAATTAAAAGCATTTTTAATCAACTGGACACTATCGTCATGAGAAAAAAAATCTTTTTCAAGGAATAACCAATTTTTACAAGAATTGTTTTCATTTTTTTAAATATTTTCATTAGAATAATTTAGGAACTTTTAAAGTTTTTAAAATTCTGTATTAATTTGTAGCCATCATGTGATAATATTATTAAGTAAAAACTCTATTACTAATCATAAATGGAAAAGCTTTCTACAATTCAGCGAACTCCAGTATTTTAAAAAGAATTTATTTGTGTGTGTTTGTGCATAAATGTGCCGATTTTTGTAAATACGGACGTGCATAGATTACATTATCAGAAAATAAGAGCGGTAACTATAGTAAATATAAATTTATTGTTAATTTTCTAACATTTTCTCAACAATCCTCTTCGTAAGTAAGACTATGAAGCCAGGGTAACTAAAATTTAATAAAGTGTTAGAATGCTTATAATATTTTTAATTTTACAGATTACTGGGTAATTTAATATGTAATATTATTGGGTTATTTATCATGGAAGTCTGATAACTTTGCATTTATTATACTTGTGTTTACAGATAAACATTCTTTCTTTTTACGTGCCATATCCTTTCAGGGCGTATGCGATCATGGCTCTCCACTTCCCTCTATTCTTTGCAGCTCTCAACAAGTTCCTTCTCTCGGTTTCCTCCCCCAGACCACGTTCTGTCATTCACTTGCTTAAGTCTGCTAGATATGTCACGCGTTGTTTTCCTTTTTTTCTCTTTCCCTCTGTTCGACTCGTGAGTATCAGATTCTCCAGGACCTCCTTCCTCATTATGTGTCCCAGAAACGTCAGGTGCCTCTTCCGGATGTTAAGTATAAGCGTCCTCATTGTTTGCAACCTCTCTAAAACCTCATTGCTGGCATTGCGGAGAATTTCGCCTGATTAAAATAAAAGATTTATTAATTTATTTTACACCAATTTTGATCCATATTAGTTTAATTCTGTCTCTCGTCTACACTGTTCCCATCTATCTATCTATATATCTATCTATATATCTATCTATCTATCTATCTATCTATCTATCTAAGTCTGTTTATCTATCTATCTATCTATCTATCTATCTATCTATCTTAATCTGTTTATCTATCTTAGTCTATCTATATATCTATCTATCTATCTATCTAAGTTTGTTTATCTATCTTAGTCTATCTATCTATCTATCTATCTATCTTAGTCTGTTTATCTATCTATCTATCTATCTATATATATATCTTAGTCTGTTTATCTATCTTAGTCTGTTTATCTATCTTAGTCTGTTTATCTATCTATCTATCTATCTATCTATCTATCTATCTATCTATCTTAGTCTGTTTATCTATCTATCTATATATCTATCTATCTAAGTCTGTTTATCTATCTATCTATCTATCTATCTATCTATCTATCTATCTATCTATCTATCTAAGTCTGTTTATCTATCTTAGTCCATCTATCTATCTATCTATCGATCTTAGTCTATCTATCTATCTTAGTCTGTTTATCTATCTATCTATCCATCTTAGTATGTTTATCTATCTATCTATCTATCTATCTATCTATCTATCTATCTATCTATCTATCTATCTATCTTAGTCTGTTTATCTTAGTCTGTTTATCTATCTATTTATCTATCTATCGTGAGAGATAAACAGGCTAAAATACATAGATAGATAGACAGACAGATAGATAGTGGGTACAGGAGTTTTAGACAAGTTTGCTTTTGAAGGGAGGATGTTACGTCGCTATGGGCATTGAATGAGAAGAAAAAATTGACTAGATAACTATGAGATTGGGATAGTTAGATAGGCAGTTCATATCTATCTCAAATCTACCAAATTCTCTGATCATAATGATCAAATCTATCTATCTATTGAAGTCTGTGTTAGACGAAGCGCAAGACCGAAAGCGTGACGAAACTAATGAAAATCGAAATCACTAAACTGTCCTGATTGATCTAAGGAGACATTGATTATTTGATGGATTTGTTCTTTTTGTACAGCCTATCAACCTTTTACAGGTTATTTAAATCTAGAAAATATCTTTATACTGTTGTTTTGGAGATAATAATGATTTACGGATACAAGTTGTACCAATTAACCCCTACCTGGGGTGGTGGGGGAGAGAAATGGATTCATATAGTTCCCAAGGATATTTGCGAGTAAGCGAATACAATTCAATTCTGTGCCATTATCCATTGAATCAGCCGCACATCCAAGTTCACAAATGGTCACCCATCTAGGTACTGACCAGGCTCGACGTTGCTTAACTTCGCTGATCGTTCAAGGACGAGTGTTTCAACGTAATATGGCGTAAGCCTCAACCGGTACATGCTTGCTAACCATTACATCATTTTGAAGTGCTCTATCTATCTATCTATCTATCTATCTATCTATCTATCTATCTATCTATCTATCTATCTATCTATCTATCTATCTATCACAGCACGTTTATATCTCACGATAGATAGATAGATAGATAGACTGACAGAAAGACAAGCAGATAGGTAAAAACAAGCTTAGATTGATAGATAGATAGATACATAGATAAAGATCAGACTGATAAACAGAGAAATAGACAGGCTGACTGAAAGACAAACAGATGGGTAAAAACAGGCATAGATAGATAGATAGATAGATTTGAACAGACTGGTATAGACTGATATACACAAACTCGGTGTAATAGGTAAATAGCTGTACAAATATGAACAGACTTAGATCGATAAATAGATTGATAGCTAAATAGATATATGTGAATAACATTTAATCAATAAACCATTCTTTTCTTACACAATTTTCAAATTTCGATTGAATGCTGCACGAATGTTTTTCAACCAAATCCACGCATGACTTACCTCCATCATGAGACCTGCCCGTCGATATTCGGTTTCGTCTTCGATCGAGCAGTGTCTGCCAATGTAAACAACAGCCCCACCTCTCCCAATTCTTTCCGACTACCCATTTGGCCTCTTCTCAATTGGTAATCGCAGGCATTTACCAATCACTCGCCGCTTGTCCCTGTCATTGCTGTAAAAAATAAAAGAAGTCGATTGACAAAGACTCCACCTCTATCGTAAACTGGAATATACGTCTGCTTCAATCAATTTAATGTCAAATCACTTCACTTTGAATTGAAAAAAAAAATGGCGATATTTTATTACAAATAAAATGGACAAGCTGATTACATGTTTTCGATACGAAAATGAAGTCTATGTTAGACACCCAGAGTTAAATTATATGAAGAATCGCCATATTTGGCATTTAGTCTCACGAATCGTTTTTTTTTTCAAGTAGGTTAGTTAGAATATTGGAGTTTAACATTAGTCAAACTGTTTAAACAATCAATATACAGGTGATATCTGTAATGAAACGTATTTGTGTCTTAGTTTTAAAATTTTCCATTAATTAAAGAATTCTTTTGTCTTAATGAATTACTTTTGGTTAAAGAAGCAAACATATAGAAAAAATATCAACAATTCACATCAAATGTGTTGGCATTATTGAAGAGAATTTCGCCTGATTAAAATAAAACGGATTTATTAATTTCTTTTAAACTAGTTTTCATCCATATTATTTCGACTCTGTCTCTCTTACCAGACTGTTCCTATGTGGAACTCACTTCCGTTTATTTGCTTCCCTGATAACTACAATCTTCAAAAATTGAATTGCAACTTCAATCACCATCTTCTATCTTCTTGAATTCCGTTCATCTTTTCCTCAATCCTCCCTATACTCAGTCTCACTTTCACTCCATTTAACCGCCTGTGTACTAATATAGCATTCCCGCTTTGCTTGGGGTGAAATGATTTTTTTTTTTAAATGAAGAAAGGGAAAAAGAAAATTACTTTGTTGCCTAATACCAGACGGGCGTGAATAATCGGGGGGTCGATTTTTAATTTTTCTCAATCAGCAATAGACAGGGATGGTCTTAATAAAAGTAAGGATCGGAAAAATCATTTAGAGGAGCAAAGACTGCGAATAGGAAGGTCTTAATAATCTCAGTGGATTCGAAAAAGGAATATATAAATAAATGCCGTCTATTAGGGACCTAATTGTAAATGTCGGTTAGATGGACTGAAAGTAGAGAAGAAAAGAAAGACAAAATACAGGAAAGAAACAAAAGAAAAATTGAAGGAAAGAAACAGAAGAAAAATGAAGCAAGAAAACGAATGAAAAAATGAAAGAAAGAAACAGAAGAAAAAATGAAGAAAAAGAAAAAATGCAGAAAAAGAAAAGTACGGTAAAATGAGGGAATAAAACGAAGAAAACGAGGGAATGAAATAAAAAAATGAATGAAAGATACAAAAATGAAGGAAGGAAAAGAAAGAATAATGAAGAAAGGAAACGAAAGAAAAAATGAAGGAAGGAAACAAAAGAAAAATATGAGGGAATGAAACAAAAAAATGAAGGAATGAAAGAAAAGAAAAACGGATGAAGGGAAGAAAAACGAAGCACAGAAAGTAATGAAAATAAAGAAGGAAAGAAACGAAAGGAAAAATGAGGGAAGGAAACGAAAGAGAAAAGAAAGGAAAAAACGAAAGAAAAAATAAAGGAAGGAAACGAATGATAAAATAAAAGAAGGAAACAAAAGAAAAAAATGGAGGAAAACAAAAAATGAAGATAAGAAAAGCAAGGTAAAATAAGGAAATAAAACGAAGAAAATAAAAGAATAAATGAATGAAAAAAAAAAGAATCAAGGAAACGAAAGAAAAAAAATGAAAAATAACAGTAAAAAGGAGGGAATAAAATAAAGAAAATGAAGGAATGAAAGAAAAGAAAAACGAATGAAGGAAAGAAAAATGAAGCACGGAAAGTAATGAAAAAAATGAAGGAAAGAAACGAAAGGAAAAATGAGTGAAGGAAACGAAAGAGAAAAGCAAAGAAATAAACGAAAGAAAAATGAAGGAAAGAAGAAAACGAAAGAAAATATAGTTTAAAAAAATGAACAAATAATGCGACGGAAGAAAAGAAAAAATAAATGAATGCAGAAAACGAAAGAAAACATGAAAGAAAAAACAAAAGAAAAAATGGAGGAAGGAAACGAAAGAGAAAAGGTAAGAAAGAAACAAAAGAAAAAATGAAGAACGGAAAGAAAAGGAAAAATGAAGGAAGTAAAGGAAAGAAAAATAGGTAAGAAAATGAAAAAAAATATGATGGAATGAAAGAAAAGAAAAAGGAATTAAGAAAACGAAAGAAACAAAATGAAAAGAAACAAAATGAAACGGATAAAGAACGAAAAACGAATCTTCTATGTGCCGTGTCCCTTATGGACGTGCCGATCATTGCTCACACGGCTTTTTCTCCTATCTATCTTTTCGTAATGCATATCTTTTGACACACATTTGTACAAGCTCGTCAGCTAGGCAGTCCGCTGTTTTTGTCCCCTTTGTCTTCGTGAGTGTTATATTTTACAAGCCTTCCATCCGCATTATGTCTCCAAGAAATTTCAGCTCTTTCTGATTCTGAATAAAAGTGTTCTTCGTTGATTACGCGCTGCAGACGACCAAAAAGAAAGAAGAAAAAGAAAAGAACAAAAATAAAGACTGAAAAGAACAAACAAATAAAACCGAAGAACAAGGCTGAAAAAACAAACAATAAGGTTGAAAAGAACTTAAAAAAGAAAATTAATAAAAGACAATAAGAGTGGATAAAATTAACAAGTCCAGCTGGACGACTAATGGACATTGCTGCCTTGATATTAAACAAGCGATCGTGTGCAGAATGGACGAAAGAAAAAGTAGTTTCGGAATGATTCTATTCGCAGAGTCACGCATGAAAACTCCTAAATACTCACAAAGTGTGGGAATGAAGAATGCGGCGAACAAGCAGTATCCTCCCCAATCTCATTCTTATTTTTGCCTCATTGGACCCCCGAGCTGAATGCATGCGATATTAGCTCCAATTAGATCAACCCTAACGTTGCAATGGCAGGCCTGTTAACAATGGGGCTGGCCGAAGCGGATGGTCCATTTATAATGATAAAGACCAGCTTGGAAACGGGCCGATTGTCTTTCGTGGACGACCGAGCCAAAGACGCTAGCAGGCAGATTCTATCCGTTGAGAATAGATAAACTGAATAGGCACAAGAAGTTTATCGACTTTCGCATAATTAAAGATTTTATTCAGCTAAGACAACTGACAAGGCCGGCAATTGCAAAAGGTGCAGGTAGTTAACATTTGCCACCTCTAGTTAAGATGAGCAATAATATCACGGGACAGCGCTTAAGAAATTGGTTCGGGGGTCATCTACAATCTTGTAGTGATTATTCCAGAAGAACGCGAGCAATTTACTGTTCAAGGGCAACGTGGCTTTATGATGGCAACCATATTTTTCTTAGCGTATTGTCCGTCGAAAATGCCGGGTTGATTTCATCAGAGATCGGAATTCTGCTTAGGATCAGTATAGTGAATATTTGTTTCTTATTATTTCATCACAAACAAGACAATAATGTCACTAGGATGCAAGGAGGTTACTTAGTTTTAGAGACTAAGATAAAAAAACCCATTGTGAACTAACTCTACAGAATCACAAACAAAGTACTGTGACTAATATCAAAAACATCACTTGAAGACTTTCAACAGTAGCTACAACTAAAATGGATTTCAAATAAAGACATAATCAAGGAAAGCGAAAATAATGAAATAATCAAGATGTAGATCTTCCACACTGCTTCAAATAAAAGGTTAGAAAGGAAACTCCCATCAATACTGAAAAGAGCGAAAGCAGCTACTTGACTTGAGAAACTTATTTTCCTGAAAAATAGTTTATTTAAGTAAAAGATTTTATAAATTTCAGCTGTCCCAAATAAATGTTAATACGGAAATCCCGTCAATACTGAAAAGAACGATACTGAACTTGAGAAACCTATTTTCCTGAAAAAAATTTGTAAGAAAAAGATTTTATAAATTTTAGCCGTCCCAAATAAATGCTAGAACGGAAACCCCCGTCAATAGTGAAAAGAGCGATAACAGCTACTGGACTTGAGAAACCTATTTTCCTAAAAAAATAGTTTTTTTTAGAAAAAGATTTGATAAATTGCAACCGACATCATTATTAGCTGCTCGGTCAATGAATGCCGACCGTTTCGTATAAGGAAACGACTAATATTAACATTACTATTAGAGATTAAGAGAACAGATACTACACTTTGATCTCAGCTAGTGGCCATGGAGTGAAGAAAATGTACCACTGGCTGCTCGGTCAATGAACGTCAAATGTTATCCATATAAGGAAACGCTTACAATTACAATTACAATTACCGCTAGAGATATCTATAAAATGCTTCCGTGGTTTGCGTCTCAAATAGACTCCGACGACTAAACCCAACTCCAAGCCGGAGGAGGATGAGCAGAGACGACAGTTAACTGGCGTCTCATAATCTGCTTTTTCGGTGATATGAAGATCGACAGCCCAGGAAAGTAGTCTTTCGAGAGGAAGGAAACCCTAATTTTAAACATCGCTGCTTTGCGATCATATTCAAACACGAACAAGGCGATGAAAGAAAATCAAGACAGAAAATCCGGAGTGGAGCCCTGAAGGTGGTTGGCTGTCAACACTGCCAAAATTTCTGGTAATTTCTACAGCCAAAGCCGACCCCTGATGTAATGACATGTGTATTCCTTTGGAACTTGTTGGTACGGCCTGCGCCTTGTAGACGTCACGCCAGTCTCACCAACAAAGGACTGAATTTTGATCGAAGAGAGCGCTACCTTTATCTCAAGAGATAATTAGATGCCTAATTAGAGCTGATACTACAGTTGGTCTTTATTCATCCCACCACTGTGATAGGATATCGCACACGGCTGGTTTAAAGTGTGGAACCACAGCGTGTACACATGGGCCAAGTCCAAAAGTTGCCCTGTTCCCGAAATCTGGACTAACGAAAGAAGCATTCCAGAAATTAAAAAAAAATTTAAGAAAAAGTTTGCTGGATTGCTGTATGATATCCATCCTCTTATATGACAGTGGATGTTGGACAATCTCCTCACGGATGAAGAAAAAACTAGACAGCAAATATTGTGGTTTTTACAGAATGATACTAAGAATTCCGTAAGCAACGAGGAAGGCTTAAAGAAAATGGCAACAGAAAGAACACTTCTGCAGAAAACTAAGAAGAGACAGCTGAAATTCCTTGAACACACAATGATGAAGGAGAGCTAGTAAAAATTAACACTGATGGGACATGAGAAACAGGAAAACAGTCATCCGCTTACGTGGCGAGCTTGTGTCCACTTGAAGTTTCACGAGCTTGCGATGACACGAAATTTCATTGAAATACTCCCCCATTAGTCAACGTAAGAAAAATCTATTTATCTTACCCTGACTAGATTTGCATTACCCTAACGAGTGAGATTAGGTTTTGTCGGCTACATCCTATCGTATTTGTAATGCTACAATTCAAATTAAAATATACGGAATCGTATAATTTGTTTCGTAGGTTTTCTGCGGTATATCGACCCTTTGTAGCTTATTTAAAACCAGAAAGTATTTTTAGATTGCAAGAATTATTTTAATGGTTTAGTGATACAAGTCTTAATAATTAACTCAAAGCTGGGAGAAGACGAGGTGGATTCACACCTAATCAGAATAGGATAAACAAACAAGAAATTATAATGTGCCTATATAGTGGGAGATCAATTCTATAATAAAATCGGATAAACGGATCCCTCACTGCATGGCTACAGTAGTTTTCTCCACATTTATATGCCAGAGAATCCACATAAATCTAAAAGACATATCTATATAGCTAATCAGTAATTCATTGACTGATTGATTTGTTTTTTTTTTACGGTTTGTCAACCCTTTGCCGATTATTTAAAGACAGAAAATATTTTTAGATTGGAGAAAATAATGGTTTAGTGATAGACGTCTTATTAATTAACCCATAGCTGTGGGGAGAAGCAGTAGATTCATAACTTTCCCAAGGGTAGGGCACTTCTGCATACGTGAATATAACTAACCCAATGGGAAATGGAAGTCGACTATCCGATTTCCAATTCCGAGATATTATCCATTACACCCGCACATCCAAGCTTACAACACCCGGTACTTCCAAGCGGTTGCACATCTAAATACTGACCAGACTCGACGTGCCTAACTTCGGTATCAAACTGTTCACATATATTATTTAATACGCTTATTAATTATTTTATATAAAAAAGTGTTTTCAGTGGTGAAAAAAATCGACTGTCCACATACAATTTTAATTTGGATATACATCAAACTATTAGAAAATTAAAAATTCGTTAAAAAATAAGACAAAACTTTTAAAAATATAAATAACATTAGGTGTAGGTCAGTCTCGGTAGACTATGGTGATTTTCTAGGCCTAGGTTAGATGCGGCACAAGGCCGAAAGTATAGGGCACCCAGTGAGGATCGACATCACTTCTCAGTCGTAATTGATCTAGCGAGACAAGCTCGTTAATAATCACACCACGACGAAGTTGCCAAAAAGTATTTTCTAAGCGTAACTTAGATGTGACGCAAGGTCGAATGTATGGAGCATGCATAAGATCAAAATTAATTGTCTTACAACATCAATTACGACTTTGAGTTCAATCCTCACTGGCTGCTCCATACTTTCATCATTATGCCGCATCTAAGCTACGCTTAGAAAACCGCCATGGGCACTTGGCCGTGGTGTAATGATTAGCAAATTTGTCTTGTTAAATCAACTACGACTGACTAGTGAGTTCTTTACACTTTCGATGCCACATCTAAGCTACGCTGAGAAAATCATTTCCAGCACTTTGATGTATGTAGATTGGATAGCAAGCTTGTCTCGCTAGATCAATTACGACTGAATGCTGTTTCTGATTACCAACATTATTCTTCAAAAAATAAAATACAATTGCATTTTATTCAATTATATATTTTTGTTTTATTTAAACATTCACCCCAAGCAAGGCGAGAAAGTCAATAAGACGCAAGTCGTGGGTGTTACTGAGAATGAAAGAAACAGAGGGAACTGCTAAAGAACAAAATTGAAGGAGACAGAAAGATGGTTAAGATTACATTTGAATTTTTCAAGATCGTAGTTGAGCAGGTTTGGTTTGGTTTGGTGTGTTTTACGGCATATCAACCTCAATGCCGACAACTTTTTTTCTGGTAATATTTTGTTTTGTTAAAAGTCTATTTCTGGTAATATTTTTTCCCTCAAAAATTTATTTCTGGTAATAATTTTTACAAAGTATTTCTAGTATTAAAACCTATTTTTACACTTTTATGATGCTTTTTACCTCACTTTCGGGGTTAACTATTTTCCCATAGCTGGGACCCCAACAGGTGCCACCACCCAGGGTCAGGGTAGTCCTGGGAACACCAGCAATTAAGAGGTGGTTCCACGCTCCTAAAAAACTCCCGATCAGAGGCCTTGTTGTTTGGCGCAGTTTATCGTCTTACCCAGGACGTGGATGTAGTTTATCGTCATACCCAGGACGAAGAAAGCAGGAAGCGAAAAGCGCAAGAAAAGAAATTATTAAAGTAGATCTTACTATTACATCTAGCAGTTCTAACAGGGAATGATGAGACCTAACCGCCAATTTAGCACTGTGCTTAAAGAAAAAGATCATTCAGGCCTTCAGTAATGATACCAACATTCATACTCTGGCTTTATATCTATCTACATATATACAGTGCAGTAGCTAGGATCGAAACCCGACTGAATTTGCGTCAGTCGGAACTTCTACCAGTAAGCCGTCGGCACACGGCAGGGATGAGGGTGAATTTTAGCGTGTTTATTTTTAGATTTAGATCAGCACACAGTGACTGACAGTGACTCACTTCTGCCGAATATATATATATATATATATATATATATATATATATATATATATATATATATATATATATATATATATATATATATATATATATATATATATATATATATATATATATATATATATATATATATATATATATATATATATATATATATATATATCTAAGTATCGAATTGGTGTATACGGAATAAATTCGAATAGCCAACATATATTATTCTTAAAAGAGTGCTCAGTATAGAGTAGAGCAAATATAATTATTTATTCGATAATTATAAAATAAATATGTTATAAAATCATTACATTTTGTTTCAACACTTCTGGTGTCATATCATTCAATGCAATATAGGTTGACAGATATCACATAACAGTTCAGTACCCCTTTCTTTGTTTCAAACGAGATTGTCCAGCATTCACGGCAGGATAGGTGGACAGATATAACGTAACAGTTCAGTACTCCTTTCTTTGTTTCAAATGAGATTGTCAAGAATTCACTGCAATATAGGTGGATAGATATCACGTTACAGTTCAGTACTCCTTTCTTTCTTTTAAACGAGATTGTCCAGCATTCATTGCGATATAGGTGGACAGATATCTCGGAACACTCCATTACTCCTTTCTTGGTTTCAAACGAGATTTTCCATAATTTACTGCACTATAGGTGGATAGATATCACGTAACAGTTCAGTACTCCTTTCTTTGTTTCAAACGAGATTGTCCAGCAATCACTGCATTATAGGTGGACAGATATCACGTAACAGTTCTGTTATGGTCCATGTTCCTTGTACCACGGTGATGGTCCAAGGTAGAACCAATGAAGAATAACTCGAACATGGAATAACACAGATATATTACAGACAGAAATATATACAAAGAAGTAGAAGTATTAGTAATGACTATCAGATTTGGTTAGAGTGAACTATGTTGACTCGACAAGTATCACTATTCCAATGTTCATACAATAATCCTCTCTGCTCCCTCTTGAGGCGCAGTATTTATAATGTCCGGAATAGTCCATTATTATTATGGGTAAGTTCCCGTAATAAGTTCAGTACTCCTTTCTTTGTTTCAAACGAGATTGTCCAGCATTCACGGCAGGATAGGTGGACAGATATCACATAAAGGTCCAGTACTCCTTTCTTTGTTTCAAAAGAGATTGTCCAGCATTCACGGCAGGATAGGTGAACAGATATCACATAAAGGTCCAGTACTCCTTTCTTTGTTTCAAAAGAGATTGTCCAGCATTCACGGCAGAATAGGTGGACAGATATCACGTAACAGTTCAGTACACTTTTCTCTTCATGGAAAGACTTCCCTCCGACATCGACAACGACATTCTATAGTCGCTTCTGAAAGAAGAATATAAAGCAAAGCGTTGTAATGAGAACGTGGGAGAGAAATCCACGTCTCGGATGCAAGTAAGGAAGGCCAACGGCATTTATTTTATACTTAATTCCGTTCCAAGGCGCTTCTTTTTTTAATTACTCTGCAGTAAGTATTACGTTTGAATCATATATCAAGCGCGTTCTGGTTGCGTGACGGAATGGCGGAAGGGTGTATGAGTGTGGCGATATGAAGCATGTTTTGACTTGACACTAATTAATCCTATTAACAACTGAGGAGGCTCTGTAATAAACGGTCTAGTCTGGGTCGGCACACGCGCCAGCGCGCATGCACACACACACACACACACACACAGACACACACACAAACACTCACATACACACACACGTACATATGCACTCACTTAAAACTGTATTAATATATATATATATATATGATAGTAAGAAAAAAAATTAAATCATATATATATATATATATATATATATATATATATATATATATATAATTGTAAAGAATAAATTTAAATGATATAAATCGGTTATATATGTATATATATATATATATATATATATATATATATATATATGCACATTTCATTAAAAACGACTGACAAGGTGCTTTTATTTAATGAAATGTGCATTAAAGAAGGATTGCTGCCTAAATACACAATATATATATATATATATATATATATATATATATATATATATATATGCACACACAAACACACATATATATATATTTCTGTTTGTACATTATCTCTATATATATAATTTATTTTAGCAAATGCTCCGTAATATATAAAATAAGCATTAATTTCTTTCTCTCTCTCTATCTATCTCTCTCTCTCTCTCTCTATCTATCTCTCTCTCTCTCTCTCTCTCTCTCTCTATATATATATATATATATATATATATATATGATATATATGGGGGTGGGGTAAATTAGATGAAAATCAATTGGATACCAAAGACAAAATCTTTATGTTTACAGAGCAAAGGCTTCATGGATAAATTATATATGGCCTCCAGTATCTTATGGTGGTAATTTGAATGGTACCCTACTGAAGATGGAAAATGTGTCCGCACTGAAATTAGCCATACAACTGCGGTTATTTATAAGGTGGAATGGAAGACCCGTATGTATTGGTAAGAACATCTGATTTGGGGTAGTTTTTCTTATGCACTGCATACTGCAACTACATATAAATAAATAAATCAGGGGGAAAAAAATCTGGAACTTTACTTACTGTAAATCTCCTAGAATTAATGATGGCAGTCAAATTAAGGTGTGAGCAAAAGAAAATGCATTCTAAAATACAAGTGGAAGTGTGAAAACGCAGTTAAATTGCAAAGACAGTTTAGGAGGGTGTTTCAAAAAGACCCATCAACGCTACTTACCATCACTCGAATTAGAGTTAACTTGGAAACCGATGGAAATGTCCAGAATGTCCACAAGAAGCGTCCCCGAAGACCACGGACATCGACAAGCCCCACAAAGCAAGAAAGAGTACTGGAAACGTATTACCAAATTCTAAGAAAATCTGTGCGGCAAGCGAGCCGTGAGGTACAGTGGTGGAAATAAGTATAAGACACCCCATGAAATTGTTAATAATTTTCTTATTATTGCACAAATTCTTCTGAAAATTTGTGTGTGGTACCTAGATCCGATGGGTATTAGTATACATATTCGATTTTATAACAACTTTCCACAAAAAAAGTTATTAAGAGAAATACGTTTTCAAGGGTAGAAATAAGCATAAAAGAGTTTTGAAAATTTGTATTTAACAGCAAAAATTGTATAAAATTTAATATTTACATTTATTCCCTTTTAATTGTAATACTTCAACACACCTGTTTTGCATTGAATCAATAAGTTTTCTGAGAGTTTCAGATGGAATTTCATCCCAATACTGTTTAATGCAATATTTTAATGTTTCTCTATCTTCAAATTGACGTTTATTTTGGTATACTCTTCTTGACAAAATTCCCCACAAATTTTCTACTGGGTTTAAATCTGGAGACTTAGTGGGTCAGTCCAAAACTTCAATATTTTTTGTTTTAAACCAGTTTTTTAGTGAGCTTAGAAGTGTGTATGGCTGCGCTGTCCTGTTGAAAAATGGCATTATTGGTGTCTAGACGATTCATAAATGGCACAATACTTTTTTCCAACACATTGATACATCGAGCAGAGTTTTGTTTCCCGTCCATCACTATTAAATTAACATTTCAAGACACAGAAAAAGCTCCCCAAATCATAACAGATCCTCCCCCAAATGGTCTTTTAGAAAAAAGCTGCTTCTCCTTTCTTAAATCATACCAATAACACTGGTAGCCGTTGGGCCCATCAGAATAATTCTCATCAGAAAACACCACGATTTCTCATTTCTCCTTTGTCCATTTTACTTTTTTCTTTACCCAATCTACGCGCATCTTCTTGTGTTTAGCAGTTAAAGCAGGGGCTTTCTTCGTTTCGATACATGAGATTTGGCGATTCATGGAGAAGTTGATGAACTCTTCTTGGAGTGATGGGTAAATTCTGAGATTTTTGCAGACCTCTTGAGCTTGATTGTCCTTTAGAAACTTCTCTAAAAAGTTGAAATCTGGCTGCATTTGTAATTTTAGGTGGACGACCTGAACGTTTTCTGGTGCCATACAATTCAGGGTCCTTTAGATAATTTCTCACAACTGTTCGGGACCTCGACAGCTCTCTTGCAATGAAACTTATAGATTATCCCTCCAGTTTATCGGCAGTAATTTGCCCTTTTTCATTTTCATAAAGGGAGGAGTTCCTAGGCATTTTTCAGTAACTGTATTCAATTATGAAATGTTTAAATAGGACTCACGTGGCTTAAAATCATGATAAGAGTCTTTTTATAATCTGTGCATGCACTTATTCTTCCTTTGGTATTCTAAAGTAAACCAGATATGCAAATTTTCAAAACTGACTTATAATTATTTCCACCCTTGAAAACAAAGTTTTGTTAATAACTTTTTTTTGGTGGAAAGTTTACTGCTTATGAAAATAATTGTCAGACTTTGTCCATTTCATAATGTGTGACGTCATTTGTTTACATTTGATACGCCATGAGCAGTTATGAATGTACGTGAGAGATTCATGGAAGATTGAAATTTATAAGCAGTAAATTCGACCTTGCCAACCGAACAATCCTCTGTGGCCGAATCGGTTAAAAAGACACGTCAGGCTATATGACGGTTCCGTATAGGATACAAGTTCGAATCCTGTCGGAGGACGAATATTTTCTATGAAAATTTCTCGGACATTCAGGCCGGTAAATGTTATTTAATACTGTTTATTATAAAACAGGGCATTTACTTAAATACTTGTGTCTATAAAAAGAATTTTAAACATGAAAATGTCTTTAAATATTGTCGGACTTTGTCCATTTCATAATATATATATATATATATATATATATATATAGATAGATAGACAGATATAAACTTAATTACAATCACGCATGCACACACATGTACTCACGGACACGCACTCACATGCATACACATACGCACATACAAACACAGGTGTATAAACGCACATGTATTTATAGAGGTATAAAAAATATAAAGGCCCACATACACACAAATACACCTATACAATGTTTGCTCCAAAAATAAATCCTCCTATATTATAATATTCACCCATGACGTTAGCGTCTGATGCTGTAGGTTAGACCGTGGAGCAGGAACTTTCTAGTCATTACGTCATAAATTCGTATCTATGTAAAGATGTCAGCAGATTAGTAGTCTGAGCGTCCGGTGTGACAGACAGGACTTTTTTAAGTTTTGAAAATATAGGTGTATTCCGTTTTTCATTTATTTTTTGTTTAAATATTTTTTTAATTAAGGCTTAAATAGCGACGTGTTCGCTTACACATTAATTTGATTTTTTTTCTTTAGTAGTTAATGGTTGAGTCCTGGGTATGACGATGAACTAGATCCATCAGCAATGCCTCTGATCGGGAGATTAGAGATTTTGTGGAACTCTTTATTGGTGTTGTTCCCAGGTCCGCCCTGACTCTGAGTGGTAGCACCAGTTAGGATCCCAGATAATAGCAAATAGTGAACTTCCAAACAAAACCAAACATTATGAATGTATAAAAATTCATTTTTATAGTGAAAAGAGCAGCAATACATTATATATAAAAAAAAATTAACAACAATACATGAATACTAACTAAATGTAGCAATTTCGCCCAAAATAGTATCAAACAGCCAACATCTCAAAACAGTAAAATCGACTTTGCTAACCGAAACGTTCCTCTGTGTCTAAATCGGTAAAGCACGTCTGGCTATATGACGGTTCCGTATAGGATACAGGTTCGATTCCTGATTCTATGAAAATTTCTCGGATGTTCAGACCGCTAAATCTTGTTAATACTGTTTGTTATAAACAGAGCATATACTTAAATATTTGTATCTACAAAAAAGAACGTATAAGAATGTCTTAAAATAATTGTCGGACATTTTATGTTTTTTCTTTTTGTACAAATTCATATTCATTCTTAGTATAATGTTTACCTAGCATTACGATATAACATAAAATAGAAAAATAGTACTGTAAAAAACATTAAATGCTATAAATGATAGGTAGTCCTAAAGGACACTGCATATAAAAGAAAAAGAAAATTTAGTTGAATTGTAAAATCAAAGGACGTACAGCCTGAACACTTTCTGATATCACCTCGTATTTGTTTGTTTCTGTCGACAGATGTTGTCTCCAATATTTGCAGGAATTTACCAAGTGTTCTTTCTTTTATTCTTGCTTATCTCTTAGCACGAGAGAACAAATTAATTCACTTCTTTCAATACAATAAAAGCGGAATAAACAGAGTTATTGATCGAAAATGCACGATAATATATCTGACAAATTAAGTAACGCACACTATAAATGCCTTCGCCCAAAATAATACACTTAACAATATTCTAAAATTTTTTCCCGTTTTGTGTTCGTGTGCAGTATGTATTTATAGATTAAGTAGAAGGCATCAAATATATAGTTTATAGATTTATACTAGGACGGATTATCCATGTTGGTTCACGATACGTAACTGCCAGCTAAATTTTAATCCGAAATATGTATAGTTCAATCGATGCGATTGACGGATAATCGTCGGATTAAGTGCATTCACAAAGGAGATTATGTTGATAAATAAATATTTATTATTTAAAATAAATAAATACTTCTTAAATCTTTATTAACCTATGCCCTTATTGATATAATTATCTATCTATCTATCTCTCTCACACACACACACACACACACACACACACACACACACACATATATATATATATATATATATATATATATATATATATATATATATATATATATATATATATATATATATATATATATATAGCATAGCATAGCATAGCATAGCATAGAAAACGTTAAATTTTCCCTTCTGACATGCGACGATAGCCTAGTGGTAGAATCGCTGACTGATACCAAATCATCAAATCATACCAAATCGGTCGGGTTTCGATCCCGACTTGAAGCAATCGGACGTCTAGCCACACTGAAAAGCAGTCTGTCTGTGAATGACAATATATATATATATATATATATATATATATATATATATATATATAAAAGTGGACATGGAAGTCAGCACTTAGAGGCGACAGTCTGTTTCATGCTAGTGCAATCGTCAGGCAACACCTGGGTTGCCTGACGATTGCACTAGCATGAAACAGACTGTCGCCTCTAAGTGCTGACTTCCATGTCCAATTTTATATTTACATACGCTCTATTTCTCTGATATTGAGCATTTTATCCCATAAATATAGCACACTTTAAGACTATATTTCTTCATATATATATATATATATATATATATATATATATATATATATATATATATATATATATATATATATATATATATATATAAATATAAAATACCAATTGATAATTAGTAGGGATAATTCCAAGGAGGACATTAATCCAAAGAGAGCTCAATGTAAGAACACAGCAATATAGTAATGAATCCAGACGATCCTTAAAAATCCATTCGGTTATAATTTATTTCATGAATATACAAAAATATATTCATTTCTTCACACCGACGTTTTCTTAATAAATGGAGTCAATTTATCCAGAGGAAAGGAAATTTTTTAAAACCTTATACTGAATTTTTTTGCTTCCTTCCTCTTTTAATATTAAAACTTTTTCCTTTTGTTTTTCCTTTTTCCTCTCACGTTTGCTTTCGTCTGGATAAATTGACTCCATTTATAAAGAAAACGTCAATCTGGAGAGATGAATATATTTTTATATTCATGAAATAAATTATAACCGAATGAATTTTTGAGGATCGTCTGAACTCATTATATATATATATATATATATATATATATATATATATATATATATATATATATATATATATATATATATATTTATATATAAAGACATTTTTGATATGTTTAACGTTCTTTTTATAGATACAAGTATTTAAATACTTGTATCTATAAAAAGAACGTTAAACATATCAAAAATGTCTTTAAATAAATTGTCGGACTATGTCCAATTCAGTATATATATATATATATATATATATATATATATATATATATATATATATATATAGCATAATGAGAAGCCACGTATACTTTCTTGATATGTATATAATATGGAGAAAACAACTGAAAAGTTGCAAATTAAAAGAAAAAAATTGAATGTTTTTTTGTGAAAGTATTTATTTATATATTTTATATATATATATATATATTTGATATTTCAGATCGCCCCGATCTTTCGTCAGAAATTAATTAAATATTATTATTTAATTAATTATTTAATTAATTATTTAATTAATTTCTGACGAAAGATCGGGGCGATCTGAAATATCAAATATATATATATGTAAAAAAATATAAATAAATAATTTCACAAAAAAAACATTTAATTTTTTTTTTAATTTGCAACTTTTCAGTTATTTTCTCCATATTATATATATATATATATATATATATATATATATATATATATATATATATATATATATATACAACCTGTCTGAAGTTAATATGCAAATCAAATCAACCTCAATAACTCAAAAAGTTATGAACCAATTTTTGTTAAATTTAAACTCGTATATTTCAACCCTTAATAAAATATTTAATTCAATTTTCTGCCATTTTTAATGGTTACTTTTTGAGATATTTGGAATTTGAAAATGGCCTGACTGAAGTTATTATGCAGATTAAAATCTCTGAAATCTTATGTTACAGAATAAATCGAAAGACTCCTGAAATCTAATAAAAGCAATTTATTTTTGTTCATAATAAACATTGAAATATTGGTAAAGAGAAGGATCTGAAAAACTTAAAAAACAGAAAATAACAAAGTTATTGAATGAGGGAATGTCCGGAATAGAGTTCTCAAATGAGCTTTGCAGAGATCATCGAAAGATAAAGAAGGCTGTTGAAGATATAAGTTAGTTGAGAACTTGAAGAAAAGGAAAAGGCTGTAAGAACTTACTGCCTTGAGATGAACGTAAACTAAAGCGAGTTATAACGAAACAATCACTTTTGACTAGCGCTCAGATCTTTGAAAAAGCTGGAATTTAGAAGGACAAAATGTTTCGAATACTTTGGGAACTGGGATCGATAAAAAAATCTCCTAAGAAAACTGCTCTCACTAAAGCAAATATTTTAAAAGCGTTAAAATTGACCCAAGAAATACATTAAAATGGACTTTTCTAAAGTATATTTCACGGTCGAATCTCGGGTGAGATTTGATGGACCTGATGAATGGGCCAAAGGATGGATTTTATCCAATTCAGACGTGCCTGTGACTAAAAGAAGGCAACAAGGAGGCGGTACTGCTATGATATAGGCTGGAATTGTCGACCCAACCATTATTGGACCATTCAAAGTCGATGAAGGTGTTAAACTGAACAGGGCTAACTACTGCGATTTTATGAACAATAATTTCTTTGTTGCAGTTTCAAGATGAAGCGTGTATTTATGCACGACAATGCTCCTTCTTACGTATCTAAGCTTACCTGTGAATTCTTTAAGCATAAAAGATTTACACGGGAGAAAATAATGGAATAGCCACCATCAAGTCCTGAACTGAATCCAATCGAAAATCTATGGTCAATTGTGAAGATGAAATTATACGAAAACGGCAAACAGGAAACAGCAAAGCAGACCCATGGGAAGCATTAAAACTACCATGTCGGAAATTGAACCTGCTGAAGTAAAATATAATAACAAAATCAATGGATAATAGATTACTGGCTGTTCTTGAGAAAGGTTACTATATTATAAGGAAAAGGCTTCAAAGACTTATATGCGTTTGTTATTTGTTCTGTTATAGGTGTTGATCAATTTTTGATGGTTTTATTACTTTTTGTGGAAGTAAAATGCTGATTATTTAGGTTTGCCTAATAACTTCAGACGGCAGTTTTTTTTAGAATACATCAGATATCTTCAATAAAGCTTATTGATACTACCTAAAAATTTAGCTCAGTCTTTGATATATAAATTGATTGTTTAAAATTGACAATTTTTTTCAAAGCAAATGTGAATTATTGAAGTTCATATGATTTGCTTAATAACATCAGACAGGGTATATATATATATATATATATATATATATATATATATATATATCAATTATGTGGTGCAGGTTCAATTTATATTACGCGAATTATTCATACGAAAAGCAGATAATGAAGTTAATGATATAAATGGCAATTAATGATATAATGAAGTTAATGATATAAATGGCATTAACTTCATTATCTGCTTTTCGTATGAATGATTCGCGTAATATATATATATATATATATATATATATATATATATATATATATATATATATATATATATATATATATATATATATAAAACTAAAATAAAAATAAATGATTAAACCAAAAATCGGAAATTCTTAGTAGGTGCCGACATTTTGTTTCTTTTCTTTTTTTTTTTGTCACGTGGTCATGGTTTTATTCGGTTTTATCAATAAATATTGTTCCATTATTTGCCTTTTTAGCCAGTTTTACCCTGAACATCCGTTTAGGTGAAACCTAGGTAGGTTTGCCTGGCTCCTTAGGATTATTTTATTTTTTGCTCTACTTAGTCTTTTGCTCTTTTTTTTTTTTCTTTGGACTTTGAGCTTAAGCACTTGACGAAGGGATTCGTACAGTATTGTTCTTGGTTCTTTCTTTTTTTATTTTCAATTTTTTCCTCGGACATCAATTTGTTATATTACAAGGTGAGCTAACCGAGGTTTTCCAAACGAGTATTACCATTCATATATATATATATATATATATATATATATATATATATATATATATATATATATATATATATATATATATATATATATATATATTTGAAGATATTTTTAAAGGTACAAAATTTTATCATAGCAATAAAGGTATTCAGCTTAATATTACTAGACATATTAAAACGCGCGAAGCAACCGGTTTCGCTCCCGCTCATCAGGCTTGCAACGGGAGATTTTAATTTAAAAAACAGAAAATGTACACTAAAAAGAATTGTGGAGGGGAAAAAAATAAAAAATAAAAAAATAATATGAGCAAAAGGAGCTAGAGGCAAATGAAATAACGAGTGTGACCGGGACAATACGGTGAACCGGTCAACACTAAAATTAACTGCACACAATCTGCTATTTAATAAGTGCTCACAAATGGCGGACCCGTAGGTGTTTGGGACAAGTCCATTCAACGGCAAAGTGTGGTTCCTGATTTTGGTAGGAACGTGCTGTTTAATTCTCATGTCCAAGCGTTGTGTTGTCCTTCCTATGTAGTTAGCCCCGCAACTACAACCATATTCGTAAATTATAGAGTTAATTTGATGAGGAGGGAGGACGTCTTTACACACTGGACGAACCATGGGCCGGGTTTGAAAAACAATCCGTACCTCGGCAGAGAAAAAACAGCGACGAACCTTTGATGAAATTTGTCTAACCATACTTTCACATTTGGTTCCAACCCAAGGCAATCTTAGATAAACAGGGCACTTTTTAACAATACAGTGTTTGGCACTTCTGAACTCCTCAATTTTGTCCCGGATAACCGAATGAACAGTATTAGGTAGATAACCTAGACCACATAGGGTATCCTTGACAAAATTGATCTCATCGTCCAAGAAGGACTCTGAACAGATATTTAGTGCCCTATGTACGAGGGTTCTAATTAAGTTTATCTTACGTTTGGAGGGGCAAAAGGAGTCCCAACGCGTATACATTCCCGCAAAAGTTGGTTTCCTATAAATAGAAGTAAGAAAACTTGTTGCTGTTCGATGTACTAATACATCCAAGAAGGCCAATTGATAATTGGATTCCTTCTCAACAGTGAACCTTAGCGCTGGATGGATACCATTTAGAAACGAAAGAAACTGATCGGCCTCAACTTCATTGTTGAATAAACAGAAAGTGTCGTCAACATACCGACGATATAGTTGAGGACGGAGTACATTATTCCGTATTCTTTGTTCGTGAAAGCCCACAAATATGCTGGCTAGAGCTGGACCCAAAGGGGAACCCATAGCGACCCCGTCAATTTGTCGAAACATGGTGTTGTTGAAACTAAATTCGACAAAAGACGTGGCAAATTTCATCAACTCAACAAAAGTTGACTCCGGAATGATTGGTGGAGACAAAGTACTGCGATAAAGCATATCACAGCAAATATCGACAGTTTCCATCAACGGAACACAGGTGTACAGAGAACAGATGTCAAAAGAACACATAAACTTGCCCGAAGAAGATAAAGTTTGTATAAGGTCAACAAAGGAAAATGAATCCTTTATGCAAAATCCACTAAAACCTTTCAACACAGGATCCAAAAGCGTTGAGAGCCATTGGGCTACCTTGTGTTGGGCTGAACCAACCATTGACAAAATTGGTCTCAATGGTATGCCCTCCTTGTGGATTTTGGGGAGCCCATACAGCCGTGGCCGAATCGACCCGGACGGACGGATTTCATTGGCAATTTCTTGTGGAAGCACGCCAGTCTTTACTAATTTCAGAAGAAGTTTCTGAAATTTTACTTTAGCTGAATTAGTTTTGTCGCATGTGTCTGCTGATCCGAGCTTGGTAAATTTAGAAGTATCTTCTAAAATAGAAGACATCTTAGCTATGTAATCAGCTCGGTCCAAAATAACCACTTCAGCACCTTTATCAGGTCTGGAAATTATTAAATCGTGATTGTTCTTCAGAGAATTAACCACTCGCTGATATTCAGCCTTCCATTTCGATTCAGAAGTGGCCACGGAAGAACTGGAAAACACAAGCCTGATGAGCGTTGCAAGCCTGATGAGCGTTGCAAGCCTGATGAGCGGGAGCGAAACCGGTTGCTTCGCGCGTTTTAATATGTCTAGTAATATTAAGCTTAATACCTTTATTGCTATGATATATATATATATATATATATATATATATATATATATATATTATATATATATATATATATATATATATATATATATATATATATAATTATTTATTCGAAAATTATAACATGAATATGTTATAAAATCAATACAAAAATAGCCATTTTGCTTCAACACTTCCGGTGTCTTATCAAGTGATGATGTTGAATGTAGAATAAAGGGTTTTAAAAGGTTTAAATCAATCAAACACCCGGCACTAGGGGAAACGCTGTTACATAAGATGGAATGACCAATCAAAATATAAGTATACGAGAATTCAAAAAACTTGAAAACGAACTTAGGTTATAATAATTAATTAATGCTTTAATGTTGGGGTTAGAGTAAAATAGAATATTAAATTATACGATAAAATTTGAAATTAAAAATGACACATATATATGAAGAAATATAGTCTTAAAGTAATTCATTAAGTCTGAAAGAAAACTCAACAGAATGCAGAAAGCACCGGACGGCCGTTTCGTCCTATATTTGGGACTCATCAGCAGTGCGCATCCACTACCGAGAATTGAAACCCTGACAGTTAGGTTGTCAAGCAAACATCATACCAACTGTTCCAACGGGTCTCACTCCGCCAGAATTTTGGAAACGGCATGCTGTACTGCTTGGCATTTGCGCCAGAAGCTCCAATACGAACATTTCAGAGTGTTTTGACGTCAGTCTGAGGAAAGTGAGGAGGGTTCGGAAAGAGTTAGATGACTCTAATGGGGATTACGAAGGTACGGCAGCTCGGAAAACTCACTCTAGTCGTTCTGATAAGAAAAGAACTGCAGAATTTGTTGGCGAAGGCCTCAACCTCAGAATGGAGGCCTACATAAAGTGCCTTGATAAGGTAGTGTTGTCCAGGGTCAAGAAAGTGGCTACTGTAAATCCCTATGTCTAGTATAAAAATTACATTTATATCTTGTCATTTCAATTGTAAAATGATGAGACCTTGCCGTCAATCTAGTACTGCGCTTAAATTCATAGTCTGGATAGTGTAGAGAAAAGTTCATCTGTTACCGTGAAAATATTTATAGAAAAGGCAAAGGGAAGCTAAATTGCGTCAGTGGAAAAGTGATTGAAGCCGAGATGCCAGATCTGGATCAATAACATTGTAGATTTATATTTGTATTTTATAAAAAATCTTCATTCTGAAACTCTCATACAGAAAAAAGGTTTTGTATTATTCTTGTATAATCTCGTAAGTTATTCATACTCTCGATATCAAATCTCGTTTCAAACTCGGCACACTAGTTTGTGCCAACTTTGTTACCCCTTGTTGATTAGGACAAAACATACGCCACATGTATCCTTATGCATAGGGGCAACATCTCCCCAAAAAAGGGTGACCTGTTTACTGTATTATGAGGGTACATTTTTTACTCTCATGCAAACAAATACTATGTCTACTAGGACACAATAAATAAGCGGTATTGAATAGCCTAGAAATTCCGTAAAACAAACCAAAACAATAGATTTATATTCGTTATTTTAGTCATATATATATATATATATATATATATATATATATATATATATATATATATATATATATATATATATATATATATATATATATATATATATATATATATATATATATAATATTAGTGGTCAATATATATATATATATATATTTCCACATTAGGCGTTTCTTGTCCAAAGTAACTAATAGCAACGGCGAGAATAGAAACATAAACAATAATATTAATATTTATTATAAAAATCAGATGAACGATAATTACAAACAGGATGAATGCCGAATGAATAACATTATAAAAAAATGCATAGCACCAGTTGATAATAGCAAAAAAATTAGATTAATTATTTATTATAAAAAAATTTAAAACTTGTAACCTTATAGTTAAAAATAATAATTCACCTCCTAGAACAAAATTAAATAGAGCAAACATTATTTACGAATTCAAATGTCCATTAAGGAATTGTATTCCTCAAGAATCAACTTTCGTAAATAATTATATAGGCCACACTACAAATCGTTTAACACGTAGATTAACCCTACACCTTTCTGACAATAGCTCAATTAGATCTCATTTAAATATTCATGGAGACCTACCGGACACTATTCGGAATATACTTGTCGACAACACTAATATAATAGCATCATCCACTTGCAAAAAAAGGCTAAAAATAATGGAAGCCTTACTTATAAAAATAAGCAAACCAACACTTAATAATATTAACTTTGAACATGGACATAATATCTTGACCGTGTTTTGAAACAAAAAAATGAATCGCTTTATAAAACATACACATAAACTTTTTCTAATTCTAACAGTTAAAATATAATCCTTGAAAATGGCTAAATGTATAGCCGAAAGCGCTCGGAAAAGAACATTCGGACAATTTTTATATAATTTATCCTCTGAAAAGAAAAACTTTATTAGATCGCACGAGAAATTATATAAAAAACTAAATAAAAGCACCTTGTCAGTCGTTTTTAATGAAATGTGCTTAAAAGAAGGATTGCTGCCTAAATACACACACACACACACACACACACACATATATATATATATATATATATATATATATATATATATATATATATATATATAAGACATTTTTATGCTTAACATATTTTTTATAGATACAAGTACTTATGTAAATGCTCTGTTAATAATAAACAGTATTAAATATCATTTACCGGCCTAAATGCCCGAGAAATCTTCATAGAAAATATTCGTCCTTCGACAGGATTCGAACATGTATCCTATACGGAACCGTCATATAGCCTGATGTGTCTTACAGCTCGGCCACAGAGGATCGTTCGGTTAGCAAGGTCGATTTTTCTGCTTGCCACCCGAACTATAAAAAGAATGTTAAACATAAAAATGTCTTTAAATAATTGTCGGACATTGTCCATTTCATTAATGTGTGACGTCATTTGTTTACATTTGATACGCCATGAGCAGGTATGAATGTTCGTGAGAGATTCATGGAAGACTGAAGTTTATAAGCAGTAAAGTCGACCTTGCCAACTGAATGATCCTTTGTGGCCGAGCGATAAGGCACGTCAGGCTGTGTGACGGTTCCGTATAGGATACAGGTTCGAATGCTGTCGAAGGACGAATTTTTTCTATGGAGATTTCATGGACATTTAGGCCGGCAAATGTTATTTAATACTGTTTATTATAAACAGAGCATTTACTTAAATACTTGTATCTATAAAGAGAATGTTAAACATAAAAATGTCTTTAAACAGTTGTCGGACTTTGTCCATTTCATAATATATATATATATATATATATATATATATATATATATATATATATATATATATATTTAATAATATTAGTGGTCAGTACACACACATATACATATATATATATATATATATGTATATATATATATATGTATATATATATATTGCCAAGAGGATAGAATCCAGGCAGAGCTCAATGTCCAGGACAGAGCAAGAATATAATATAAACGGCTCAAACATTAATATTCCATTGTTATTACATTGGAATCGTAATCACGATCCAATTCATCAGACCTACAAATTCCAAAAGCATATATATATATATATATATATTACTATTCTTACAAGAGTGCTCAATATAGAGTAGAGCAAATATGATTTATTCAAAAATTATAACATAAATATATTATAAAATCACTACAAAAATAGCCATTTTGTTTCAACACTTCTGGTGTCTTATCAAGTGATGATGTTAAATGTAGAGTAAAAGAGTTTTTTATTCTACATTCAATAACATCCCTTGATAAGACAGCAGAAGTATTGAAACAAAATGGCTATTTTTGTAGTGATTTTATAATATATTTATGTTATAATTTTCGCATAAATCATATATATATATATATATATATATATATATATATATATTAATAAATGTAGCGGGTTACTCCGTGGAGTTGTATTAGCGTAAGAAAAAGGCAATAAGTGATGTTCTTAGGGGGACTATGCAAGGATGATAGCCGCTAACTCTAGACTTGAAGAAATCAAGTTTTAATTAGTGCGTAACATTGAGTTCAGTCGGAGACGTTAGGAATCTAGTGTAGAAGTAAACTTTGGAAAGAACCGGAAACCCAGTGCTAATGTCGTATCGTTTCAGCAATGCTTCTTCAGCGATGTCGTTCGCACCGCCCTTAACACCGAAATCAATGAAACAGGATCTTAGCAAAAAAAAAAAAAAAAAAAGAAAAAAATGAATAAATAATTCCTTAAGACTGATTTTGTGGGAGGAGCTGAACAGGTTATAATGAAACGAATCTCTGATCAACGCCAATTTGTCAGAAGGACGATCGTGTTCAGAGCGCGGGAAAATAAACACGTAGTCAAAGAATTTGCCGACATTTGTTTGAATCGTCAGAGCGTGTAACGAATTCCATGCTGAAAATTTCGGCAACATTCTTTTTACACGTTAACTGACATTCATTAAGGGGTACACTGATTCTTGGCTGAGATCTGGGTGACTGTTGTTGAGCAGTGGCTACTTAAGATAGGCCCACATGCACACCCGCAAAGGGTTATTATTAATATACTGCTCTTGCAGGCTAACACAATTCAAGCAAATACCGGGTGTAACAGTAAAATTGTCCAAATTGTGCAACGTCAAAATTTTTTAGATTAAGCTCTGAAGCGTCGTATCTTAGAAATGATTAAAGATATCTTACTGGAATTATCCGAGTTTTTTTAAAAACATTATTGGACTCTACTTAGAACAATAAGAATGTATGATTGTTTAATAGAAGAATCGCGATGAAATCGATCATAAACGAAAATAACGTTCATCATTAATTAATCATAGCTAAGGATTACTAGCTCATGAATTATTGATATAAATTTCATATACATATATATATATATATATATATATTACTCCAGGATTATTTCCAACTTATTCAAGATGATCTTCGCCCTCTAACCTTTTGTCCTGGAGTAACAAGATGCCTTACAGGTTTTACGTACGATTTCATTTTTCTCTACTCTTTGGACTGTCATAGCTGAAATTCACGTGCCAAACGTCTAATAGATCGAGTTGGATCTTTTCTAATTGATCTCTTTAAAATAATAATCTCTCTCGCTGTTGTGAGCTCCTGATCCAGTTTTCCTCTCTACTGTTCTCTCTTTTTAAAACTTATTCACCATTCTCTTGATGGCTCTTGAATGGACTTTGAAGATGGAAGCCAGAGTATGAATGTTGGTACCATTACTGAAAGCCTGAATGACATTTTTCCCCTGACCATTGTTCAGCTGGGAAGACAGTGGGGCTGACACAAAACGATTTTAACCTGTTCTCTTTCTAACTGAATAACTCAAATGGGTTTTCATTGATTTTTACAACAAATAGTATAAATATGGCTTAAAGTCTTATTTGAAAACCTGGAAAAGAGAAACTCAATTACTTTAGTGTTTCTTTTTATATTAAACATTTTGTTGGATAGACAATTATGCTGTTAAACCCGATATAGCGAATTTGACATTCATTGATTGTCCTGCGCTCTGGGCCTTGTACTAAACTATATAAATGAACTCGTCACAAAATGCACCTCGCAAAATTAGTTTTATAGATTATAACTATTGTAGAATGTTGGATCCTTAAGGGTTACTGTTATGGTCCAGGTCCTTGTACGACGGTGGTGGTTCAAGGTAGAACCAATGAAGAATAACTCGAACACAGGTATGGAATAACACAGATATATTACAAACAGAATATGTACAAAAGAAGTAGAAGTGTTGGTAATAACAATCAGGTTAGGTTAGAGAGAACTATGTTGTCTCGACCAGTATCACAATTCCAATGTCTTACTGTAATCGTCTAACCGACTGCCCGACTCACTCTCGCTGTCTGACACACTCACTCACTCACTCACTCACTCTGTCTGTCTGACTGACTCTCTGACTCTCTCTCTCTCTGTCACTCTTCTGCTTCCTCTTGAGGCGCAGTATTTATGGAGTACAGACTAGTCCATTACTATTAAGGGTAGGTTCCCATAACAGTTACTCTTGTGATGTCAACGAATACTCGTTATCACTTTCGTAATAATTGCTCGTTGTAGTAGAGACTTTGTAATCGCAGATACAACTATAGTAACGCCGTTAAAGAATACTGGTGTCAGACGCCTTTGAATAACACTCGCACTAATAGTACTTGCTCGATAATACTCGCTCGAATAGTAATCCGTATAGTGATACGAATAGAGAAATAGTATAGTGAATAGAGTAGAGAATAGCGATCCGAATAGTAATAGAGGATAGAATAGAAATGGAGATCCGAAAAGTAATAGAGGATAGAAGAGAAATGGAGATCCGAATAGTAATAGAGGATAGAATAGAAATGGAGATCCGAATAGTAATAGAGGATAGAATAGAGATGGAGATCCGAATAGTAATAGAGGATAGAATAGAAATGGAGATCCGAATAGTAATAGACGATAGAATAGAGATGGAGATCCGAATAGTAATAGAGGATAGAATAGAAATGGAGATCCAAATAGTAATAGAGGATAGAATAGAAATGGAGATCCGAATAGTAATAGAGGATAGAATAGAAATGGAGATCCGAATAGTAATAGAGGATAGAATAAAGCTGGAGATCCGAATAGTAATAGAGGATAGAATAGAGATGGAGATCCGAATAGTAATAGATGATAGAATAGATATGGAGATCCGAATAGTAATAGAGGACAGAATAGAGATGGAGATCCGAATAGTAATAGATGATAGAATAGAGATGGAGATCCGAATAGTAATAGATGATAGAATAGAGATGGAGATCCGAATAGTAATAGAGGATAGAATAGAAATGGAGATCTGAATAGTAATAGAGGATAGAATAGAAATAAAGATCCGAATAGTAATAGAGGATAGAATAGAGATGGAGATCCGAATAGTAATAGATGATAGAATAGAGATGGAGATCCGAATAGTAATAGAGGATAGAATAGAGATGGAGATTCGAATAGTAATAGGGGATAGAATAGAGATGAATATCCGAATAGTAATAGAGGATAGAATAGAGATGGAGATCCGAATAGTAATAGAGGATAGAATAGAGATGGAGATAAGAATAGTAATAGAGGATAGAGTAGAAATGGAGATCCGAATAGTAATAGAGGATAGAATAGAGATGGAGATCCGAATAGTAATAGAGGATAGAATAGAGATGGAGATCCGAATAGAAATAGAGGATAGAATAGAAATGGAGATCCGAATAGTAATAGAGGATAGAATAGAGATGGAGATCAGAATAGTAATAGAGGGTAGAATAGAGATGGAGATTCGAATAGTAATAGAGGATAGAATAGAGATGGAGATTCGAATAGAAATAGAGGATAGAATAGAAATGGAGATCCGAATAGTAATAGAGGATAGAATAGAGATGGAGATTCGGATAGTAATAGAGGATAGAATAGAGATGGAGATCCGAATAGTAATAGAGGATAGAGTTGAAATAGAGATCTGTATAGTAATAGAGGATAGAATAGAGATGGGGATCCAAATAGTAATAGAGGATAGAATAGAAATGGAGATCCGAATAGTAATGGAGGATAGAATAGACATGGAGATCCGAATAGTAATAGAGGATAGAATAGAGATGGAGATCCGAATAGTAATAGAGGATAGAATAGAGATGGAGATCCGAATAGAAATAGAGGATAGAATAGAAATGGAGATTCGAATAGTAATAGAGGATAGAATAGAGATGGAGATCCGAATAGTAATAGAGGATAGAATAGAGATGGAGATCCGAATAGTAATAGAGGATAGAATAGAAATGGAGATCCGAATAGTAATAGAGGATAGAATAGAGATGGGGATCCGAATAGTAATAGAGGATAGAATAGAGATGGAGATTCGAATAGTAATAGAGGATAGAATAGAGATGGAGATCCGAATAGTAATAGAGGATAGAGTAGAAATAGAGATCTGTATAGTAATAGAGGATAGAATAGAGATGGAGATCCGAATAGTAATAGAGGATAGAATAGAAATGGAGATCCGAATAATAATAGAGGATAGAATAGAGATGGAGATCCGAATAGTAATAGAGGATAGAGTAGAAATAGAGATCCGTATAGTAATAGAGGATAGAATAGAGATGGAGATCCGAATAGAAATAGAGGATAGAGTAGAAATAGAGCTCGTATAGTAATAGAGGATAGAATAGAAATGGAGATCTGAATAGTAATAGATGATAGAATAGAGATGGAGATCCGAATAGTAATAGAGGATAGAATAGAGATGGAGATCCGAATAGTAATAGATGATAGAATAGAGATGGAGATCCTAATACTAATAGATGATAGAATAGAGATGGAGATCCAAATAGTAATAGAGGATAGAATAGAGATGGAGATCCGAATAGTAATAGAGGATAGAGTAGAAATAGAGATCCGAATAGTAATAGAGGATAGAATAGAGATGGAGATCCGAATAGAAATAGAGGATAGAATAGAGATGGAGATCCGAATAGTAATAGAGGATAGAATAGAGATGGAGATCCGAATAGTAATAGATGATAGAATAGAGATGGAGATCCGAATAGTAATAGATGATAGAATAGAGATGGAGATCCGAATAGTAATAGAGGATAGAATAGAGATGGGGATCCGAATAGTAATAGAGGATAGAATAGAGATGGAGATTCGAATAGTAATAGAGGATAGAATAGAGATGGAGATCCGAATAGTAATAGAGGATAGAGTAGAAATAGAGATCTGTATAGTAATAGAGGATAGAATAGAGATGGAGATCCGAATAGTAATAGAGGATAGAATAGAAATGGAGATCCGAATAATAATAGAGGATAGAATAGAGATGGAGATCCGAATAGTAATAGAGGATAGAGTAGAAATAGAGATCCGTATAGTAATAGAGGATAGAATAGAGATGGAGATCCGAATAGAAATAGAGGATAGAGTAGAAATAGAGCTCGTATAGTAATAGAGGATAGAATAGAAATGGAGATCTGAATAGTAATAGATGATAGAATAGAGATGGAGATCCGAATAGTAATAGAGGATAGAATAGAGATGGAGATCCGAATAGTAATAGATGATAGAATAGAGATGGAGATCCTAATACTAATAGATGATAGAATAGAGATGGAGATCCAAATAGTAATAGAGGATAGAATAGAGATGGAGATCCGAATAGTAATAGAGGATAGAGTAGAAATAGAGATCCGAATAGTAATAGAGGATAGAATAGAGATGGAGATCCGAATAGAAATAGAGGATAGAATAGAGATGGAGATCCGAATAGTAATAGAGGATAGAATAGAGATGGAGATCCGAATAGTAATAGATGATAGAATAGAGATGGAGATCCGAATAGTAATAGATGATAGAATAGAGATGGAGATCCGAATAGTAATAGAGGATAGAATAGAGATGGAGATCCGAATAGTAATAGATGATAGAATAGAGATGGAGATCCGAATAGTAATAGAGGATAGAATAGAAATGGAGATCCGAATAATAATAGAGGATAGAATAGAGATGGAGATCCGAATAGTAATAGAGAATAGAATAGAAATGGAGATCCGAATAGTAATAGAGGATAGAATAGAGATGGAGATCCGAATACTAATAGATGATAGAATAGAGATGGAGATCCGAATAGTAATAGAGGATAGAATAGAAATGGAGATCGGAATATTAATAGAGGATAGAATAGAAATGGAGATCCGAATAGTAATAGAGGATAGAATAGAAATGGAGATCCGAATAGTAATAGATGATAGAATAGAGATGGAGATCCGAATAGTAATAGAGGATAGAATAGAAATGGAGATCCGAATAGTAATAGATGATAGAATAGAGATGGAGATCCGAATAGTAATAGAGGATAGAATAGAAATGGAGATCCGAATAGTAATAGAGGATAGAATAGAAATAGAGATCCGTATAGTAATAGAGGATAGAATAGAGATGGAGATCCGAATAGTAATAGAGGATAGAATAGAAATGGAGATCCGAATAGTAATAGAGGATAGAATAGAGATAGAAATCCGAATAGTAATAGAGGATAGAGTAGAAATAGAGATCCGTATATTAATAGAGGATAGAATAGAGATGGAGATCCGAATAGTAATAGAGGATAGAATAGAGATGGAGATCCGAATAGTAATAGAGGATAGAATAGAAATGGAGATCCGAATAGTAATAGAGGATAGAATAGAGATGGGGATCCGAATAGTAATAGAGGATAGAATAGAGATGGAGATTCGAATAGTAATAGAGGATAGAATAGAGATGGAGATCCGAATAGTAATAGAGGATAGAGTAGAAATAGAGATCTGTATAGTAATAGAGGATAGAATAGAGATGGAGATCCGAATAGTAATAGAGGATAGAATAGAAATGGAGATCCGAATAATAATAGAGGATAGAATAGAGATGGAGATCCGAATAGTAATAGAGGATAGAGTAGAAATAGAGATCCGTATAGTAATAGAGGATAGAATAGAGATGGAGATCCGAATAGAAATAGAGGATAGAGTAGAAATAGAGCTCGTATAGTAATAGAGGATAGAATAGAAATGGAGATCTGAATAGTAATAGATGATAGAATAGAGATGGAGATCCGAATAGTAATAGAGGATAGAATAGAGATGGAGATCCGAATAGTAATAGATGATAGAATAGAGATGGAGATCCTAATACTAATAGATGATAGAATAGAGATGGAGATCCGAATAGTAATAGAGGATAGAATAGAGATGGAGATCCGAATAGTAATAGAGGATAGAGTAGAAATAGAGATCCGAATAGTAATAGAGGATAGAATAGAGATGGAGATCCGAATAGAAATAGAGGATAGAATAGAGATGGAGATCCGAATAGTAATAGAGGATAGAATAGAGATGGAGATCCGAATAGTAATAGATGATAGAATAGAGATGGAGATCCGAATAGTAATAGATGATAGAATAGAGATGGAGATCCGAATAGTAATAGAGGATAGAATAGAGATGGAGATCCGAATAGTAATAGATGATAGAATAGAGATGGAGATCCGAATAGTAATAGAGGATAGAATAGAAATGGAGATCCGAATAATAATAGAGGATAGAATAGAGATGGAGATCCGAATAGTAATAGAGAATAGAATAGAAATGGAGACCCGAATAGTAATAGAGGATAGAATAGAGATGGAGATCCGAATACTAATAGATGATAGAATAGAGATGGAGATCCGAATAGTAATAGAGGATAGAATAGAAATGGAGATCGGAATATTAATAGAGGATAGAATAGAAATGGAGATCCGAATAGTAATAGAGGATAGAATAGAAATGGAGATCCGAATAGTAATAGATGATAGAATAGAGATGGAGATCCGAATAGTAATAGAGGATAGAATAGAAATGGAGATCCGAATAGTAATAGATGATAGAATAGAGATGGAGATCCGAATAGTAATAGAGGATAGAATAGAAATGGAGATCCGAATAGTAATAGAGGATAGAATAGAAATAGAGATCCGTATAGTAATAGAGGATAGAATAGAGATGGAGATCCGAATAGTAATAGAGGATAGAATAGAAATGGAGATCCGAATAGTAATAGAGGATAGAATAGAGATAGAAATCCGAATAGTAATAGAGGATAGAGTAGAAATAGAGATCCGTATATTAATAGAGGATAGAATAGAGATGGAGATCCGAATAGTAATAGAGGATAGAATAGAAATGGAGATCCGAAGAGTAATAGATGATAGAATAGAGATGGAGATCCGAATAGTAATAGAGGATAGAATAGAGATGGAGATCCGAATAGTAATAGATGATAGAATAAAAATGGAGATCCGAATAGTAATAGATGATAGAATAGAGATGGAGATCCGAATAGTAATAGAGGATAGAATAGAAATGGAGATCCGAAGAGTAATAGAGGATAGAATAGAGATGGAGATCCGAATAGTAATAGAGGATAGAATAGAAATGGAGATCCGAATAGTAATAGAGGATAGAATAGAGATGGAGATCCGAATAGTAATAGAGGATAGAAGAGAAATGGAGATCCGAATAGTAATAGATGATAGAATAGAGATGGAGATCCGAATAGTAATAGTGGATAGAATAGAGATGGAGATCCGAATAGTAATAGAGGATAGAATAGAGATGGAGATCCGAATAGTAATAGATGATAGAATAGAGATGGAGATCCGAATAGTAATAGAGGATAGAATAGAAATGGAGATCCGAATAGTAATAGAGGATAGATTAGAGATGGAGATCCGAATAGTAATAGAGGATAGAATAGAAATGGAGATCCGAATAGTAATAGAGGATAGAATAGAGATGGAGATCCGAATAGTAATAGAGGATAGAATAGAAATGGAGATCCGAATTATAATAGAGGATAGAATAGAAATGGAGATCCGAATTATAATAGAGGATAGAATAGAAATGGAGATCCGAATAGTAATAGAGGATAGAATAGAAATAACGATCGTTAGTCGTGATGATACTTTCTACTTATGCGTTTCCTTTATGGTCACGTGATCCACTTAATTCAATAATGGGATCGCTTGTGTTTTCTCACTGGTGATCTATGTTCAAACTCAAGGGTCGGCAGCGACACTTTATTCCTATATAACAGGTACTCTATTTATGTAGTCTTGTGCTAAACAATATTTACTAAATATAATTCAACTCGTCACATAAGACACCTCGTCGGATCTTCTTGTAGATCATGTACTACGCCTGGGCTACATACGGCTTTTGAATTCATAGTTGTCTTTCTCCTAGGCTGGATGACAACTACGGCTAGAAAGCCCAGTATTCCCTAATATTTAACCCATAGCTGGAGGAGGAGATTGGATTCATACAAATTCTAAGTCTATTTGCGCGAAAGTAAATCCAACGAATTCGGCTGGTCGATTTTTTTATTCTAAACCCACACATCCATCATTTGTTTTCCTTATTTATTTTTAGCAAAAACAAATTTTTCTGGAATATTCTGTGGTTTTCTATGTTTTGAAAATATAGGTATATTCAGTTTTTTTTTTCTTGTTTAAATAATAATTTATTTAAAATTAATGCATTCGTTTTTCTTATTTAGTAGTTAATAGTTGAGTCCTGTGTATGACGATAAACTACATACGGTAGCAAGGCCTCTGATCGGTGAATGGAAGTTTTTTGAGGAGTTGCTGTTGGTGATAGGCCCGCCTTAACCCGAGGTGGTAGCACCTATTTGGGTTCCAGTTATGGGCTATTAGTGAACTCCCAAACAAAATACTATCACCATATACAAATACATTATTATATAAAAATACCAGCAATATATTTTTATATAAAAATGATCAACATTACATTTGATAGCAAAATGACCAACATTTTATCTGTAGTTGAAGCCATGCAATTGCGTTCAAAATATATTTAGTTGAAGCCATAAAATTGTTCAAAATATTTAGATTTCGATATTAAACAACCCATTGGTTTGTTTATAGGCGGCTAAACAAAATCAACCAATCATTTCACCCCAAGCAAGGCGATAAAGCCACTAAGAAGAAAGGGGTTACTGGAAACGAAGCGGAATGAGAAAATGTTTCTGAGGCGAAAGGAAAATAAAAGAACAGGGTTCAAGGAAAATAATGTTTGACGTTGCATATAAATCTAGGAAGATCATAGTTGACCGGAACGCAAGAAGCAAGAAGAAATTTGAAGTGATAAGAAGAAAATATTAGAATAGAACTTACGGTTACATCTTGCAGTTTCGACAGTTAAATGATGAGACCTAACTGCCAATCTAGTACTGCGCTTAAATACATAAAGTGGAAGTATCAAAGAGGAAATCTCACAGAAAATACAAAAGGGAAGCTACGTTACGGCGGCAGAAATGTGAATGAAGATGCCAGGTTGGGACCGATATTATTGCAGATTCTTGTTTGGATTTTGTCAAGAATCCATAGATAGATATGAGAAGCGCCAACTCCAATGTAGCATCAATATTCACTGATCGGACGAATGGTAGACATATTTTTGTGGTGTCCTCTCTCTAAAGATCCTACGTTGGACTCTTTCGCCTACTATAAGATTAGTAGGAGAGAAGGCCTTTGGGGCACAGTCGAATAGATTGAACGCTGGGTCAACCGACACACACTCACTAGTCGTGTAATACTCTTCTGTTGTACTTACCGCTTAATATATGATATATCTATTAACACTGGTTTTGTTATTTCTTAACCATTTACTTGGTCACAACATCTTACAATCTATTCGACTGTTCCTCCTTCTCTCCTACTAATCTTATAATAGGCGGAAGAATCCAACATAGACTCTTTAGAGGGAGGACACCACAACACATATAAAGTTGTAACACAGTTCCGGATGATATGAATTGTCTAGCACGACAAAACAAACCAACTTTGGCAGCTGACTTGACTTTCATTACATCTTTTTATACGATTCGTGTGTGGACTGTGAATGATAAAAGTAAAATGGAGAAAAATAAGACGCATTTTCATTATTTGATGTCCAAAAAAGGAAAGAAACACTGCACAAACAGCAAAACAGGTATGTGCATCATGACTGGAATTTACGAGGCAGGGTGTCGACAAGCAGAGTTAACTGTAATTGTTAACAGCTGTCCTTAAGTAAGAGAGAGTGCTGTTTAAATAGACGTAAACCAGTCCATTTTGTGGGGGTGTTCATCTATTCCACTACAGAAAGAAACCGAGAAACGTTACCCAGGAGAAAGGACAATAAAAAGAAAAGGATTCAAAGGGATAGAAAATGGCAACTGATGTTGCATTTAAACTTTTCAAGATTGTAGTTGAGTGGAAAGCAAGAAGCTAGAAGAAATTTCCATAGACTGGAAATGATAGAGAAGAAACTATTAGAATAGAGCTTACGGTTACATCTTGCAGTTTCGACAGTAAAATGATGAGACCTAACTGCCAATCTAGTACTGTGCTTAAATACATGAAGTGGAAGTATCAAAGAGGAAATCCCATAGAAAATACAAAAGGGAAGCTATGTTACGGCAACAGGAATGTGAATTAAAATGCCAGGTTGGGACCGATATTATTTGTTTGGGTTTTGTCAAGAATCCCTAGATAGATATGAGAAGCGCCAACTCCGATGTGGCATCAGTATTCACTGCTCATACGAATTGTAGACATATAAAGGTGTAACACAGATCCGGGTGAAATGAGTTGTCAAGCATGACAAAAGGAACCAACTTTCTTGGCAGGTGACTTGGCTTTCATTGCATCTTGTTAGACGATTCGCGTGTGGACTGTGAATGTTAAAAGTTCTTATGTTAAAACTAAGATGCATTTACGTCGTTTGATATCCTTTATTTCCGAAAAGGAAAGAAATGTTGTGCAAATAGGAAAACAGATATGTGCCATTTATGAAAATGGTACCGTAGCTGAGAGTGCTGGTCATATGTGGTCCACGCTGTTCAGAAGGAGAAGATTTGGTCAGAAACACCGAGAACATTCTGACAGGCCTACAATCGTTGATGAAATCGAAGCGGTGATTAAAAATAACCCAGTTCACATGAGAGATGACAGATCTTATATTAATTTTGTCATGCATTTGAAAACCCTTGGATATGTGACCCACTACGATGTTTGGGTGTCTCACAATTTAGTGGGGAAAAATGAATGAACTACATTTCTAGCTGTGGTTTTCAAAAGAGAACCAAAACAACGTGTTTTCGAAAAGAAAGTAAAAGTGTTTCCGAAAAGGAAAGAAACGTTGTATAAAGATTAAAACAGATATGTGCCATTTATGAAGATGGTGCCGTAGCTGAGAGTGCTGTTCATACGTGGTCTACTTGGCTAAGATGCAGAAAATTTGGTCACGAAGACCAAGAACGTTCCGACAGGCCTACGATCGTTGATAATAAGGAAATCAATCTTGTGATTAAAAATAAGCAAGTTCACATGAGAGATGACAGATCTTATATTAATGTTGTGAGGCATTTGAAAATACTTGGATATGTGACCCACTATGATGTTTGCGTGTCTCACAATTTAATGGGGAAAAAATGAGTGAACTGCATTTCTGTCTGTGGTTCTCAAAAAGGACCAAAACAACGCGTTTTGAAAAAGAGCCCTCACGGTCGATGAAAGTTGAATTGTTTACATTATCATCGGAATTCCACATAGATAAACTAGAATTATTATACACTGACATATATAATGCAATATACACTACACTACACTACCTATTAATACGAAAATTAAAAAGAATTTATCTGAACCTAATATCAAATTAAAAGAAAAAACTTGTAATTCCAACGAATGATTTATGTTTTATGGGAATATTTCAGCTAGCAGTTGTCATTCTTGGTCACTCCTTAATTTGAGTAAAACAGTACAAAGAAGTTCGAATGACATTTTTTTAAATATTACAAATGAATTTATTGAAACAAAACAAATTCAGTTGACCATTAATGATAATTCCAGAACAAAGTAACTATAAACATTTTTTTCTATCCTCTGCCAGCCGCAATGATGGAGAAAGCATTACCTCGAACCATCGCCAGTGAGACACGCAGAAAGAGCCACTCCGTTTCGCGAGGCTCGTCCCTCGATCGCAATCGTGCCAATCCTCCGAAGGAACGCCATCGAACGAGGGCCTATAACCCCAGAAGTCTCCACTGCCACAGGAGTAAAAAAAAAATCTATCAGCAAGAGAAGAATATTTAACTATTTTTTTTATCTCTGCGTCTCGGGCGACGAACCCCGGCTTAACCACGGACCTGATCAAATTACCGGCCGAAAATGTATCCGCACAGGTCGCATCCCAAATCAACGACTTACCGATTTTAAAAGGGAAAATGGTAATGCCATCCGGCCGCTTTCCATCACCACGGTCGAGGCCTACGGGTTTGATTTGGGAAGGGAACCCAGCTGCATCCAAACCTCTTTTGCTTATGTCGTTTATTGCGGCATGCTGTGGAAAGCGGCCGGCACTACGACGACAGGAGAGAGGATGCAAACCAAACACATCGATGGAGGCTCCACACCTGCATCTGTGACGCTCACATAATTTGAGTCCAAGACAGATCGCGACTCCGACACGAGAGCACTCATCATATAGAAGGGTACCGGTAGATGAAGAGGGCACTGCGTTGAGCCAGGCGCCACTACTCGGTTGTGAAGCAGATAGTAGACAGGCGAGTCGATGCTGATCCAGAGAGAGCCTCAAATTAGTAAAATTGTCCTCGCATTTTATTTTATCCCAGCTTTTTTAAGAATTTAAATCAAGGAAAACAAATCGAGTTGACGTTTGAAACGTAATAGCAAGTCGAGGAATAATTTTTTTCTTTTTTTTTCATATCATAATTTTCTTTGGAGCAGAGATTTACAGACAGGATGGAGTTGTTCTGCATCTCTCCTATTGAATAAATGGTAATAGCAGCTACAAAAATGCCTGCAATAGGATAGATACTGCTTTCCTGAAATTTTTTTGAAGTGAAAGATTCTATAATTTCAAACGAAAACAGTACTGGCTGCTGGATCAATGAATGTCAAATGTTTCTTTGTAGGGAAACGGCTATATATAAATATCAGTGTTAACATTGTTTTAAAGATGTTATTTTTCGTTTAGTTAAAGGCAGTAAAACGCAGTTATATATATATATATATATATATATATATATATATGTATATATAAATAAAAAGAAAGAACAGTAAGATAAAAATCCGGTGTTCTTATAGATAGTTTTATTTTTACACAATAGTGCTCAATGTAAATTTATAGAGCATTAATATTATAAATTAATTCATTTAAAATAAGTTTTCTTTGCTACACAGTGATAACCATGTTTCAAAAATGGAAGCTAAAACCTTCGAATTTTATTTTGTTATTAAATTAAAGACATCAATTCCATTTCCTCGTCAAGCGAATTTGACGAGGAAATGGAACTAATGTCTTTAATTTATTAACAAAATAAAATTCGAAGGATTTAGCTTCCATATTTGAAACATGGTTATCACTGTGTAGCGAAAAAAAAACATATTTTAAATCAATTAATTTATAATATATATATATATATATATATATATATTGAAAAATAGGAAAGAACTGTTAGGTTAATAATGCGACGTTCTTTAGTATTTTTGTTTTTATTTAAAAAAAAAACAATGGTCGATACACAAGTAGAGCCTATATTAAACTACTTTTTGAGAAAAATAGTATTCCATCGCTACATAGGAATTGCCATGTTTCAAAAACAGAAGCTAAATACTTCCAATTTACTTATAGAAATTAAATTAAAGTAAAGTACCTAGTTCTGTTTCATCCTCAAGCAAATTTTGGAATAAGTAATTTTGAATTTTGAGGAATTCGCTTGAGGTTGAAACAGAACTAGGTACTTTAATTTAATTTAATTTCTATAACAAAATTGGAAGTTTTAGCTTCTGTTTTTGAAACATGGCAATTCCTATGTAGCCATGGAATCCTATTTTTCTAAAAAAAGTAGTTATAATATATATATATATATATATATATATATATATATATATATATATATATATGAAGAAATATAGTGTTAAAGTGTGGTATATTTATGGGATAAAGTGCTCAATATCAGAGATAGAGCGTGTGTAATTATAAAAGTGAACATAGAAGTCAACACTTAGAGGCGACAGTCTGTTTCATGCTAGTGCAATCGTTGATTGACGATTGCACTAGCATGAAACAGACTGTCGCCTCTAAGTGTTGACTTCTATGTTCACTTTTATAATTATATATATATATATATATTTCTGAAGAATTAATGTATTTATTTTTAATCGGACATTTCCAACTAAAAATAACGTTTGGAATAAGATATATATATATATATATATATATATATATATATATATAGAGAGAGAGAGAGAGAGAGAGAGAGATAGATAATCATTTTATAATTTTACTTTAGCGTTGCACAAAGCTATAATATGTATGTAACTCTCTGGTTATTGAAAACGATCTGCGAACCGATTACCTTCTGGCAGAGTGTCCATTACAAAGAGATATTTGCTCAGTTTAGCTTAGTTTGACATAAGAAATAATTGTGAGGATTGAATTAATAATATTAACAATGGCCTAGCGAACCTAACTTACGAACAATCGCTTTGCAGCCAGTGCTGTGTGTATAGATGTCTGCATTTGTGTAGGGGAGGGAGAGTGGGAAGAGAAAGGAGAGAAAAAGAGAGGGAGAGAGCGTAAGTGAGAGAGAGAGAAAAGAGAGTTAGGTGGCGGGGGATAGGCTGTGAGTAAAAAGTAAGGAAGGCAGCTGTACAGTTGATTCGACTCGCATGTGTGTTACGGTTTACCTCCCAAGTTTGAATGCAGAAGGCCGCTAACACCATCTGCACGTTGCTTGGGCGCTGTCTCGTTTTCCGCTTCTCCTGTCTCCTTGCAATTATTTTTCCCCTATTTTACTTCATTTTTTCGATACAATAACATCAACAACAGCAAAAATTGCAACAGTAGCAGCAGAAGCAGCCACAGTAGGACTGGCATAATAGTTTCTCATTCATTCGTCTTTTCCCCGACCTGCAAATCAAGTTCTCTTTTCTGGCTCGTTTCTAGAGCCATGATTTCGTAATTCTATTTCTCCTTGGCCTTGCCTACACTTCAGGCTACACATTAATGCACATATGTTAAAATTTGCACAATACCCCGCCATGCTTCTGGAAAAGAATGCAAGAATAAAATCATACGATCTTGGCTTGCATAAAGTTATTAAGTGAACATAATTTTGGAAAACCAGTGAGAATCAACTTCCCCACAGAAAAAAAATTAGCTTAATCATTAGTTAAGCGCGATTTGATCAGCTAACTAATTACATTTTGGAAACCCAGCAACGATCAACTTCATTGTAGAAAAAATGAGCTTTTAACAACGATTTGACCAGCTAAAAACTTACGTTTTGGAAAGGATCAACTTCAATAGAGAAAATAGTCTTTGATGTGATCTTTCTAAGCATTGATCAAAGCCGACTTGATCTGGCAAGTATTTACAGTGTGTCAGTTTGGCAACGCGCAAGTTCCGATACGCCATACAAAGCTTGAATTCATATTACTTCTTGTAAAGAAATTCATGAGTAATCGAATGACATAATGAAAAAAACAAAACAAAAAAAACCCTCCTATCTATTTCGTCCCTCATAAGACCGTCTTCATCTAATAATAGTTTCGGTCTGATTTTCTGGCATGAAAAGTTATCTTTATTTACTTTATTTACATTCAGACTAATACCTACATCTTTTTATTTTCGCAACGTTTCGACCACTATACCGTCTGACCTTCTTTAAGGAATTTCGAACTGAACTCTTTCCGTACCATTCTTCATGTGAAGGAATATCTTGTCTTGTGTTTATTTAGTGCCGTTCAATTATTGATCACCCTTGATACTGGCCTCAGGGATTGAAAATTCGCAATTACTAACATTAGTTTTATCGATTAAGTTATATATATATATATATATATATATATATATATATATATACATATATATATGTGTGTGTGTGTGTGTGCGCGTGCAAGTATATAGAAAAATAGGAACGAATCGTTATGTTAATAATCCAAAGTTCTTTAGTATATATATATATATATATATATATATATATATATATATATATATATATATATATATATATATATATATATTTATATTGGGTAGGAATAAATACATCATATGTTTTACATTTTGGCATTCGATCACTCATGTTTATATATATATACAGCTTTTCTGTTGAAGAGAGTGGGTAGACAACCAGGAAGATTAAAAACAAGCCTTGCCAAATGGCCTTCTTGTAGCGTCAACGGCCTTCGAGAACATTTGGACTCTATAGCTTGGTGGCAGCCATTGTGATGATGTCAAGTCGTCGTTGGGCAGAAAACCTTTTAGACTGAAGGCCAGGTAAGAATTCCCCAGGTAGAATGAACGTGTCTGTGACCAAAGCGAGTCTTTAAGTTGGATGACGTCAACTATGGGTTGACTTGGAAGGAGATGAGCTCTCCACGCTTGGTCTGTTTGCTAAACACACACTACGCATGAATGAAGACCGCTCCAGTTTTCAACCCAGATATTTAGAGGGAACTGGTTAAGTGCTCAGCAACGCAACGGCCTTACGACACTACCCGGTCATTGGACATGTGATGATTATGAAGATGGATTTAGAAATGCAAGTACATCTTCATTTTTCCATTGTCCAATGAATTCATAATTACTATCATAGTCGGGTTTTCAGTTGTTCATTTTCTTTTCTCTAAGTCATCTTCTATGTGCTGTGTCGCTTCAAGGTGTAGCCTTTTTTGGTCGATTTTGTTTAGGGGCATTCCAACCTCTATGCCGAAATCTTAAATATTTTAAACACAGTTTCATGGCTTCAAATAAATATATTTTGAATTGTATGTCTTCAGCTACAGATAAAACACATTCTTGGTAATTTTACTATAAAATGTATTATTGGTAATTTTACGATAAATATTTATTGTTGGTTGGCTGATTTTGTTTAGCGGCATCCCAACCTATATGCTAAAATCTAAATATTTTAAACACAATTTCATGGCTTCAAATATATATATTTTGAATTGTATGTCTTCAGCTACAGATAAAAAACATTCTTGGTAATTTTACTATAAAATGTATTATTGGTAATTTTACGATAAATATTTATTGTTGGTTGGCTGATTTTGTTTAGCGGCATCCCAACTTATATGCTAAAATCTAAATATTTTAAACACAATTTCATGGCTTCAAATAAATATATTTTGAATTGTATGTCTTCAGCTACAGATAAAATACATTCTTGGTAATTTTACTATAAAATGTATTATTGGTAATTTTACGATAAATATTTATTGTTGGTTGGCTGATTTTGTTTAGCGGCATCCCAACCTATATGCTAAAATCTAAATATTTTGAACACAATTTTATGACTTCAAGAAAAGAAATTTTGAACGCAATTATATTACTTCAACTACAGATAAAATGTATTGTTGTTCATTTTGCTACAGAATCTATTGTTAATAATTTTTCTATCAATATGTATTGCTAGTAATTTTTATATAAATTTTCTTTTTTATATTTAAACTTTTTTTTATACTTTCATAGTATTTTGTGTTTGTTTGGGGATTCACTATTTGCCCTTAGTTGCAACCCTAACAAGTGCTACCACGCCGGGTCAAGGTGGACCTGGGGACAACAATTAAATAGTGGTTCCACTCTTCTCAAAACCTCAGATCTCCCGATCAGAGTTCTTACTGACTGACGTAATTTATCGTCATACCCAGGACAAGGATGTAGGCGTTCACGGCTCTCTACAACATCCTGTCTTTTCTTGCCCTTAGCTAATTTTATCTTTTTGCTATGCTTTTACACAAGATTATTAGGTAAGGTTACTCTTTGTTTTCCTCTGTCTCTCTTGCCTTCGATACATCATGTGAGTGTCGAATTCTCCAAGCCATCATTCCTCATTATGTGTCCCAGAAATTGCAGCACTTTTTTATTGATTCTAAATACAAATGTCCATTTTCTTTAAAACTTCCTACTTGCTCAGTTGCGCCGTCTATGGTATTCTTCGCATTCTTTTGTAGAATCATATCTATGTTACTTTAATTCTCCTCTTCATCTGTGAGGAAATTGTCTAGCATCCAATGCCATATAGGGAGAGTGATATTATATAGCAGTTAAGAACTCTTTTCTTTGTATTCTCAGCATCTTTCTATAGAACCACATCTTTGTAGTCTCAAGTCTCCTCTTCATCTGTGAGGAGATTGTTCAGCATTCACTGCCATATAGGAGGATTGATATTACATAGCAGTTAAGCACTCTTTTAATTGTATTCTCAGCATCCTTCTATAGAACCACATCTTTGTAACCTCAAGTCTCCTCTTCATCTGTGAGAAAATTGTCCAGCATCCTATGTCATATAGGAGGATTGATATTACATAGCAGCTAAGCACTCTTTTCTTTGTATTCTCAGCATCCTTCTATAGAACCACATCTCGGTTGCTTCCTCTTCATCTGTGAGGAAATTGTCCGGCATTCACTGCTATATAGGTGGAAATTATATTCCGTAGCAGATCAGAACTGAATTAAAATGAAAGGGAAACTTTTCGTGAAAGTACAAATATTCACAAAGTATAATAAATGCACGCAGCGTACGAATGTCAACTGTAAACCGATTGGCAAAAGTCGCTGGGATAAAATGCGCCACATCTAATTATACACTACGCTACTAAATATTAGTAAAAACTAAACCTCGTGCCTCGTATCAAAAAGATGGTCGGTTCATTCTATCGCCGTGCTTTATCTTTACGAGAGTCAGATTATTCAAATATGGAATATTGCTGCAAGGAGCTGCTCAATCCTCACTTTCCAGTCTTGATAGAGTTCAAAATCTTTTACGGAGTCCTGTGCGAGAAGACTTGCTTTCCACTCTGCAACCTCTCCCCCACCCTCGACGCTATTTTCATGGCAATTGTTCAGATGAGTTCTGTTCTTTCGTACCAAAAGTTCAGACCTTTACTGCTGGGACTCGCCATGATACTTCCACGAACTCGAATCACGTTTATTTACTTCGGATCCCAAATGTAAGGAGAAAGATCACAAGAACGGCAACTTTACTGGCCTGAACCCTACAGTGTTACGGCCATACCACGTTAAAACACCGGTTATCGTACGCTTACCGAATTTTTTAAGCAACGTTGATCCTGGAAAGTACTTAGAAGGCTGGCCGCTTGGGAATACTAGGTGTTATGTTTGGATATGCCTTAAGAACATATCACGTTGAAACACCGGTTCTCGTATGATTAACAAAGTTAAGCAAGGTCGAGCCTGGTCAGTACCTAGATGGGTAACCGTTTAGGGAATACCAGGTTCTGTAAGCTTGAATGTGCGGTTGGTATAATGGGCCAGATCACCTTGAAACGCCGATTCTCGTACGAACACTGAAGTTAAGCAACGTCGATTTCGGTCAGTACCTAGATGGGTAACCGTTTGGGAACACCAAGTGCTATGAGCATTGATCTGTGGCTGGTATAATGGGCTTACGGCCATATGTTGAAACATCGGTTCTCGTATAAACACCGAATTTAAGCAACGTCAATCGTGGAAAGTACGTAGAAGGCTGACCGCTTGGGAATACAAGATGGTATAAGTTTGGATATGCAGGTGGTATAATGGCCTTCAGGCCACAACACGTTGAAACACCTGTTCTCGTATGATCACGAAAGTTAAGAAACCTCGATCCTGGTCAGTATAGATGGGTAACCGTTTGGGAATACCATGTGCTATAAGCTTTGATGTGCGGCTGGTATAATGGGCTTATGGTCATATCACGTTGAAAACTTGGATGTGCGTGTGGTGGACTTACGCCGATATGTTGAAATGTTCTCGTATGATGTCTCGTATGATCACCGAAGTTAAGCAACTTCGATTCTGGTCAGTATCTAGATGGGTTACCACTTGCGAATACCAGGTTCTGCAAGCTTGGATGTGCGTGTGGTATAATGGGCTTACGGCGATATGTTGACATGTTCTCGTATGATGTTTCCCTATGATCACCGAATATAAGCAACGTAGAGCCTGGTTAGTACCTAGATGGGTTACCGTTTGAGAATACCAGACTGGGTGTGCGGTTGGTGTAATGGATAAGGGCTCGTATTTGGAAATCGGAGAGTCAAGTGCCATTTCCATTCGGGTTCATTCTATTCACTTACACGCAGGTATTCTTAGAAAGGTAATAATCCGCCTTTTCTCTCTCCAGCTAATTAATGAATTAATTAGTAGAACTTGTTTCAATAAAAAATCATTATTACCCCCAAAAAGATCTTACAATCTAAAAATAGTTTCTTGCTTTAAATAACCTACAAAAAGGTTGGCAAGACGTAAAAATCCAATCAATCAATGAAAAACCCTGAAGATTTTTCAAGTGTCAACGTCATCTATGTTCCTTATCCTCATAATCATCACTTCCAAATCATTTTCTTTCCTTCATATCTCACACGTCATTCATCATATCTTTTTAACAGTGTTGCTCTATCTTGACTGGCTTTTGAGCCATGTATTGGGAAAACTTTAGTATTAAAATAAAACTTGATCTCCAGTGAACTCTATCAGATATTCCTATTGTGAAATTTCAACAAGTGAAAAAATAATTATAATACTGAGGAAGGTGCTGAATTACTAGGGAGGCGTGTTGTCACTTGTTCTTTTACAAGAGCCTCCAGTCAGAATTGATGTGAAATATTTACGAGTGTAATAACAGCAACAACAACAAACAAAAGCAAAGCGAACAATCTTTTTCTCATTTTTATTTGCTGTCTCTATGAGCCAATTCCAAAGGAGACACATATTCTCTCGTCGTAGGCGGGAGGAGTACGGGGGTCTGGAAAGTTGCTTCTTCAATAAGCAGCTGGCGAGGAGCATCAGCTAGCAGGCATATTTCTGGAGCCGTCATCCAGAGCGGTGTGCCTCACGCCGATTCGCCTTTGTCTGTTGACCCGTAACACGTGATTACTAGAAACAGAGAAACGCCGCTTCTGAAAATATAAAAATCAATAGTTATTTTAGTTACTAATGAGCGACGTTTACAGAGAGACTTGCTCAAGGCTGTGAAACAGCGTCCACATAACAACTCGCAAAACTTCTTTTGTGCTCTGAGATTTTGATGAGACCTCATTTTCACCTCCCCTTCCATTGAAGCCGACGGCAATGCATTGTTAGTTATGAATGGTTCGTCAGCTTCGCAAAGAAATGTGTATGTACAATTCTCCGTGTTAGTTTGCGCATGCGCCAGCAAGAAAAAGTATGGTAGGTCGAACGGACCTGCGTTAGACGTTAATTTCGACGAGTTCTCATTTTTCCCAGCAAGCAAAATTATCCATGGAAGTGGAGGTACGGATAGATTCCAGTATGAATAGATTCTAGCTGAGGTCTGGTGTAAAGTGCCAACGTCTCCTCAGATTCAAGCGCTCATTTTAATAGCGTAACTGTTTTCAGCGGGAAAATTGGAATTGGCGCGAAGAGTTCAAATTCCGGACTGGTCTGTTCCCTTTTGCACAAATACCCTTAGGAAAAGCGTGGATACATCTATTCTTCCCCCAGCTATATGGAGTGTGCACAGAGTTCGGGCCGTAAGCCTATTATATCACATGCATATCCAAACTAAACAGAACCTGATATTCCCAAGCGGTTACCCATCTAGGTACTGACCAGGATCGACGTTGTTTAACTTCAGTGATTATACTAGAACATCATACGAGAACATTTCAACATATCGGCGTAGGCCTACCACACGCACATCCAAGTTTTCAACGTGATATGGGTGATAAAACACCTGGTATTCCCGAACGGTTACCCATCTATAATGACCAGGATCGACGTTTTTTAACTTTCGTGATCATACGAGAACCGATGTTTCATGGTCGTACTCCCATTATACCAACCGCACATCCATATTTACAGAACCTGGTATTCCCAAAACGGTTACCCATCTAGGTACTGACCATGATCTACGTTGCTTATATTCGGTGATCATACGAGAACATCATACGAGAACATTTCAACATATCGCCGTAAGCCCATTATACCACACGCACATCCAAGTTTACAGAACCTGGTATTCCCAAACGGTTACCCATCTAGGTACTGACCATGATCTACGTTGCTTATATTCGGTGATCATACGAGAACATCATACGAGAACATTTCAACATATCGCCGTAAGCCCATTATACCACACGCACATCCATGTTTACAGAACCTGGTATTTCCAAGCGGTTACCCATACAGGTATTGACCAGGATCGACGTTGCTTAACTTGGACTCTGCAGAGAGTTTAAGCCGAGCTATACGTCCTTTCTGGGATGCCAGAGAGATAATGATAATAACAGACTAGTATCCTTGCTAAGTGATCCATTGCGATGGCCTTGAACCACACAAAGCTAATCTCAGTTTTTACCGGTCGACCTGCTGTTAGATAATTGGTGTCGTAGATCATTATAATTATCTAGTTAACTTT
>OZ038495.1:81705719-81718219 GCA_964036315.1 Acanthosepion esculentum
TATGATTTGATTATAGTGGTGAAGGTTTTGTGCAGAACCAACCACACTTCTTGAAGGTCTGAATAAAGAGTCCTGGTGCACTACATGCTACAAGGTCTTCAAACGACCTTCCACAGGTTTTGAATTCAGAGTTGTCCTTCTTCCAGACCAGTTACCATCCAAGGCTATAGAACCCAGTATGTCCTGCTATTTACCCATAGCTGGAGCGAGAAGAAGAGGATTAATGCCTTTCCCAGTGTTTGGTTGAATAATCAAGACGTATTATGTTTATTTTATTTTGATCCTCTGAAGTTCACGAATAAATTTGTAATCGTCGGAACAAAATTGATGAAGAAAAACGAAATAATTAATGTCCTTTGGAAGATTGTATCTCTAACAAAAATGTAAATATCTATGTTGGTTTTTCAATTACGACTTTGTCAAGGAGACTTACATTTCATATGAATGACTATAGTTCAATCCACCAACGTATAAATTAATATCCCGGTTCACATTCACGACCTAAAGAAATATTAATCGACACTACAATAATAACAACACGAAAATAAAAAAAAATCATCAAATTTCTGGTTTGTATTACGGAATATCGACCTCTATGGGTTATTTAATGCCGACAAGATTTTTATTGTTGGTAATATTTTTTCTTCAAACATTCATTGCTGGTAATAACCTTTTGCAAAATTGTATTGCCGGTATTAAATCTTATTTTTACACTTTCATAGTGTTTCAACCCCAGTTTAGGGTCAACTATTTGCCCATAGCTGGGACCCTAACAGGTGTTGCCACCACGGGTCATGGTGGACTTGGAAACACCAGCGATTAAGAGGTGGTTCCACGCTCATCAAGACCTCTTGGTCAGAGGTCTTGCTGTTGGATGTAGTTTATCGTCTTACCCAGGACATCAAATTCTGGAATTATATTTTTAAAATTGCGGCCCAGAATAATTAAAATCCTTGATGAGTATAGCAACAAAGTACTAAAATGTTTACAACAAAAAGATTTAAAAATATCTAAACTGTAACTTGTTAACAACTACAATTAAATAATATTTTAAAACACATAAATTTCAAGTTTTAATAAGAATCTGTATAAATTAAGTTCCCTCTCTTACATTGCGGTGAATTTTTCAATATTTTACAGCGTTCATGCTCAAACATATTTATAACTTATATTAATTCTTTGTCTTAGCGATTTACACCTGAAGATGATCTTGGGTGAGATTGAAAGGTACTTGGGAAAATAAAGACTACATGGATAATTACGGCTTTTTCCTTGATCAATTTTGTACCGACACTAAGAAATTGATATGTAAACTTGAGAGGATTAAAATAAAAATAAGTAGACATAATACATCTAGATTATTCAACCAAACATGCCTGAATGAAGACTTGCTGCCTAAACACACACACACACACACACATATATATATAAGAATATCTAGTCACACTGATGATCTATGAAACAGCGAAACAGTCTGACTGGGGCTGACACAATATACGCATGCCTCTGAAAAAATTATTTCGGTTGAACTCTCGGGAAGAAAAAGTGAATTTGTAAACAGTGACTATTACTGCTGCTGGTGCACGACTCATCGTTAAGGCGAATCGAGTTCTCCAGTCACTGGCGTGTTTATCTAGAAATAAATACGCCTAAATTCACCTTCATTCCTGCCGTGCAACAAAGACAATACCACTCTCTCGGGGGGGGGGAGGTTTATTGCTCAGTGCCCGAAGCGTCCCCAAAAGGGGAAGTACCGAAGTAGCCTTTCAGTCAGTCAGTTATGTGCCATGCATGATACACGCTTAAGCGATCATGTATCTTTCGATACATGATTGACGTTGCAGATTTTTTTTCCCGCAGTAGGTTGCCATTTCTTTCTGCGGTAGACCAGTTGGCACCTAAGGCTATATAACCCAGTCTGTTTACCCATAGCTGGGGAAGGTGGGGGATAAGAAAGGGATTCACATCTTTCCCAAGGTTATTAGCACGTAAGTGAATGTAATGGATTAGACTGGAATTCGAACTCGGCTCTCGGATTTCTCAACCAGGAGTCGCTATCCATTATTCCACCGTTAAACCCACTTTAAACTGACCTGACCTATTACATCCGGTTGTGACGTGAGTGACCTGGGAGATACCATTAATCCTAACCTTGAAGTCGAAACTGCCAGAGAAATAGTAGTGAATGCTTTTAACTAATTATAGTTTACAACACTTAGTATGTGTTTCACTTCTTGTATCTTTACGGCAGATAATTCTAAGTTTGGTAAATGTCTTTTAGTTTGCCTCTATCTGGTGCACCAATAACAGGAATCTAGGAGAGATAGAGATAAGGGTTAATACAAGTTTATGTATTCAGCTAAAGTTACGATGTAGAATTAGCAATAACTACTTCAAGAAAGCCAAGATCAAAGCAAGTTAATTAGGTTACATTCGCGGTGTATCAAGATTTGCGAAAACATTATTCTTGTAGACACTAGATAAGCGTGTTATTTCTGATGTTATTCATTTTACTTGCGACGAACGGACGAGCAGAGGCAACTGTAGAATGGACCTCACCCCAGAACATGACAGAATATATTTCACACCTAGCGTGACGTCAGAGAAGCCAGATGCATCAACAGGTTGTCTTAACAGGATCTTCTCGCCACTAAGTTCAAATCCGCGTTATCAGTAGCTTACCCGATACCTAAATACTTGATGGGCACGCAAGAATAATAGAGATAGATATTTATACTATATAAACTGTTCGGAATGTTGTCCGCATCTTCATTGTCATATTCACGTTGAACGCTCCGGCCTTCTTCAGGTGGTATACGTTGGAATTTCGAACCGAAGCCTTTATTTAGTCCTTGAGAGATTGTTCTAGTTCCACGTGCCATGCCTTTTTCTGGATATCTCAGTTTCAGTTAATTCCTTTTAGTAACTCAACTCTCCAAGATTTTGTTAGAGATAGAAGTATAAACACCGACTCCAGAGGGGAGAGAAGACAGTGTCTTTTAGACATCGTACACGAGGAGGTAAGGGCCACGTTTTATATATATATATATATATATATATATATATATATTCTCATCCACAGACCGACTGTTTCGCTGTATCACAGCTCATCAGTGTGGCTAGACGTCCGGTTGCCTCTGGCTAGAATCGAAAACCGACTGAATTCGCGTCAGTCGTAAATTTTATCCTGAAGCCGTTGGCTCACGGCAGAGAAGAAGGTGAATTTAAGCGTATTTATTTTTAGATAAACACACAGTGACTGAGAGAACTCGGTTCGATTTACCGAAGAGTCTTGCATTATTAGCCGTAATAGTCACTGTTTACAAACCCACACATCCTCCCCAGAGAGCTCAACCGAAATAAATTTTTCAGGAGCATATATAGTGTCATCCACAGACAGACTGTTTCGCTGTATCACAGCTCATCAGTGGGGCTAGACGTCCGGTTGCCTCTGGCTAGAATCGAAAACCGGCTGAATTCGCGTCAGTCGTAAACTTTATCCTGAAGCCGTTGGCTCACGGCAGAGAAGAAGGTGAATTTAAGCGTATTTATTTTTAGATAAACACACAGTGACTGAGATATATACATATATATGTGTGTGTGTGTGTGTGTGTGTGTGTGTGTGTGTGTGTGTGTGTGTATGAATTTTAATTTCAATGAAAGAATCGACGTAATGCCTTCTTTAAGTCGATTCATATATATATATATCTATATATATATATTATAATCATGAGCTTGTCACTCTCAATCGTTAGGGTGTCACTTTCTCCCATCCTCTCTCTCTCTCTCTCTCTCTCTCTATCTCTCTCTCTCTCTATATATATATATATATGTGTGTGTGTGTATATATATATATATATATATATATATATATATATATATATATATATGGATTGATAATGTTAGTGGTCAATATATATATATCGTTATATATATATAATCGTTATATATATAATCGTTATATATATATATATATATATATATATATATATATATATATATATATATATATATATATATATATATATAATTCCCAACAGGATAGAATCCAGGTAGAACTCAATGTCGAGGACAGAGTAAGACTATAATATAAAAGGCTCAAACACTAATATTCCATGGTTATAAATAATTTATAATTATAACCATGGAATATTAGTGTTTGAGCTTTATATATATATATATATATATATATATATATATATATATATATATATATATATATTAGCGTGTCAATCTATATATAATCGTTAGTGTGTTAGTCACTCTCTCTGTATATATATATGTAGACATTATATATATATAATCATTAGCGTGTCACTCTATAAATTCATCAGTGTGTCAGTCTATATATAATCGTTACAATGTCACTCTCTCCCCCTCTACACCTCTCTCTCTCAGCACACACACACACACACACACGCACACACACACACACACATATATATTCATTAACATGTTACTCTCTCCATATAATCATTAGCGTGTGACTCTCTCTCCTCCTATCTCTTATTCTTTCTCTCTATATATAATCATTAGCATTTCACTCTCTCCATATAATCATTAGTTTTACTCAATATATAATTGTTAAAGTGAATGAGAATTTTGACGAATAAATCCCGTCCCTGATATAATAAACATGTTAATATTTTCTTTAAAGTATTATTTCTGGCCATATACTATAATATTTGTTTCTTATTCTTTGTTGTTTTTTATTATTTTCTCGCTCTGACCATCTTTTGTTTATCATTTTTCCGATATTATTCTCGCCAAATATGAGACTTGATAAAGTTACGTGACTTGGCTTTGTTGAATATTTAAAAAGTATTCAATGTGTGCGTGTTGGCAAGAGAGAAATGAAGTTCTTAAACCCTACCTTCCGACACTACATTTATTAATCTGAATGCGTTTTATTTTTCTTTTAAGTCTTCTGCAATGAGATTCGATATTGTTACGTTCACGAAGACTGGTGTGTTTAGAGGCAAAGTCTTTGTTTGCTGGTGTGTGTGCGCAAGAGAGAATGGTTTCGATCTTGAACGGAAATTCTTTTAAAAACACGATCGTGGGAAGAGAAAGACGAAAAGGAAGTGGGTTTTGTTTCAACTAAAACGGATGTTTCTCAAATATTTGAATCAGTATCCAAATATTTTTGCGAAGGACAATAGCGTGAATCTGACTCGGATAAAAATACACGGAAACGAAAGAAAGAAAGCAAGAGAAAAAGAAAGAAAGAAAGCACTTTTATAAAAGCGGAGAAAAAGATGGAAAAAGAATGAAAGGACTTTGTTAGCAAAATAAGAAAAAAGAATGCGTTAAAAAAATATAAGTTCTGAAAGAGAAAAAATATTTTGAAGAAAATTAATTTTGAAAAGAAAGAAATCACATTTAAAAAAGAAAGAAAGAAAATGAATGAACTTTTGAAAATAAAAAAGAAAGATAAAGAACATTACTGAAAAAGTAAAGAAAGGATAGTAATGGTAAGAAAGAAAGAAAGAAAGAAAGAAGAACATTTGAAAATAAAAAATAAAAATAGATAACGTTGATGAAAAGTAAAGAAAGGCGAGTGATGGTAAGAAAGAAAGAAAGAAAGAAAGAAAGAAAGAAAGAAAGAAAGAAAGAAAGAAAGAATAATTTTCGAAATAAAGAAATAACTTTGGAAATAAAAGAAAAATAGAAAGAAGATTAGAAAGGAATCTTTTGAAATAAAAAGAAAAAAGAATGAAATCATTTTGGAAAGAAAGAGATATTTGGAGAGAAAGGAAAACAAAATTCCCGAAAGAAAAATAAAGAAGTCACTTATAAAAGAAAGAAAGAAAGAAAGAAAGAAAGAGAAAAGAAAAGAAAAGAAAAGGAAAAAAAAATAAGCAGAGAATTTGAAAAAAACTAACGTCTTCCGTGTCTTTGGTGAAAAGAGAATTTTCGACTATGTGAATGCATTGGTTTTCAAATAAAATTTTCTAACGATTTGGATATTCGACTTGATTGAATATCACTCGCACCTGTTAGAATTTTCCGCATTCCTCAAGTGAAAATAGTCTTTAGCATCCATTTTTGACTTGGCTCCTTTCCCAAATTCACGTAACGCACACACACACGCGCGCACACACACACACACACACACACACACACACACACACACACACACAAGCAGTATCTTTCCTTCTCTTCTCTTTCTGTTTCCCATCCTGATGGTATTTACGTACTTACACCCCCAACAACGCTGATCTTTTCCCTTCTGCCATATTAGCAAACTTAGCTTAGTAAGGCACAAGGCCAAACAGGGAAGGCGATTAAAAGCAATAATACAGCGATTAATTTTCTAACTGAGAAAATCAGCATACGAAATTCAGCAATGCTAGCCACCGGGTCATTGATCCCTTTACGCATATCTCCACGACGTACATCGCGCCGGGCAAGTGGAATAAAAATAAATAGAATTGAAAATACCGATGTTTGAACACCGAACTTGGGAACCGGTAAAAATACGCAATTATCTCAACCACATTGTCCGCATACATTTACTAAGTGCAGTACAAAACTAAATAGGAAGAATTGGTTTAAGAAGATTGTGTTGCACCAATATTACAGTTTGGCACGAATATGCATTTGGTTACGGTGGCAAAGGGTCAACTATTTTCGATCATTCTCTCTCTTTCTTTATTTCTTTTTTGATCCACCACTTTCTTTCTTTTTAGTTTCCCTTTTCATTTCCTACTTTCTTATTTGGGTCCATCAATTTCTTTGTTTTCCTTTCTCTGTTCATTTCTTTCTTTCTTCATTTCTTTCTGTTTTCCATAAATTTCTTTCTTTTTATTTTCAATTCTTTCTTTCTTTATTTCTTTCTCGTTTCCATAAATTTCTTTCTCTTTATTTTCTCTTATCGTTCCATTCTTTCTCCAATTCTTTCTCGTTTCCATCACTTTCTTTCTTTTTACTTTCCCTTTTCATTTCTTTTTTCTTTCTTTCTTTCTTTCTTTCATTATTTCTTTCTTTCTTTCTTTCTTCTTTCTTTTTTATTCTCTTTTCCATCACTCTTTCTTTTTACTTTACCATTTCATTTCCCTCTTTTTTATTTCTTTCTCGTTTCCATCACTTTCTTTCTTTTTACATTCCCTTTTCATTTCTTCCTTTCTTCCTTTCTTTCTTTCTCGTTTCCATCACTTTCTTTCTTTTTACATTCCCTTTTCATTTCTTTCTTTCTTTCTTTCGTTCTTTCTTTCTTTCCTTCTTTCTTTCTTTCTTTCTTTCTGTTGTTCGTTCTCGTTTCCATCACTTCTTTCAAAACGGGTCTATTTTACGTTCAGAAATTGTTTTTCTTTTTCCTTACTTTTTTCTATCATGTTATTATATTTTTATTTCTTTCTCTTCTTTTTCTTTGTTTTAAAAGGGATTTTTCTTCAGAGATTCCATGTTTTCCTCCTTTCTTATTTCTTTTCTTCCTTGCTTTATTCATTTATTTATTTCATAAATTCTATATCTTGTACCTTTTCTTTGAAAAATTCTTTCTTTCTGTTATTTATTCTCGCCTTATTTCAAAATTATTTCCTTCCTTCGATCATTTTAAAAGTTCTGTCTTTCGAAAATATTTCTTTCCTTTGTTTTTATTTTTCTTCATTTGTTTCAGATTTTAGGAGTGCATTACACGACGCCTTCTTGGCCTCATGATTTCCACTGTCTTGAAATGGATCAACTGCATCGAATCAATAACTGCATCTACTGCAAGGAAATTGACGGAGCGAGTTTCCTGCACATTTACAAAAAAATCACAACTATCAACTAAATTAATGTTTTTTGTCTTAGTAATTCTCCCCTGAAGATAATATTGGATAAGACTGAAAATAAAAGAAATAACCAAAACTACGGTGTCTTTCTTATTCAGTTTTGTAACAGCACTAAGAAATTTATCCGTGAATTTGAGAGGTTTAAAATAGAATGAATAGACATAATATGCTTTGAAAGAAGATATACTGCCTAAATGCACACGCACATACACATACACACACTCACAGATATACATATGTGTGTGGGTATTAATCATTTCATCCCAAGTAAAGCGATAATGCTAGGATGCAAGGGGTTACTGGCAGTGAAAGGGAATAAAAACTTTAGTGAGGAGAACCGAGAATAAAGGACAATAAAAGAACGGACATAAATGCCGTTGCATTTGTATTTAAGTTTTTGAAAATTGTAGGTGGCTAGAAACTGGAAGAGAGTTGCACAGGCGAGAAAAGAAAATATTAGAATAGAATTAATGGCCTTTTACTTTCAACCAAACAATATATTTTATATTTGCATTTTATTATGCTGTAAAAGGGACTTGCGTCTACCTTTCTGTAAATCGGAACTAAGTCTACTTTTTTGTTAACTGGATCCATGACTGCCACTTTAAATGTATTTATATTAAGTTATTAATTTTTTAAAAAGTTATTGTAACCACCTCAGTAGTTTCAAACAAGGAAGATATAAACATAGTACTAGCCTGTCCACTTATATATGGAAGATTAAACAGGAAGACAACAATGATCCCTTTTTAAAATGGGAAATATTAAAAAAATGTTATAAATATAAGGCAGGCGATAAATTTTGTTCACTATCCATGGGGGAAAATCTAGCCATCGCTACCCAATAAGAGACAAAAGATTTATTAATCCAAAAATCAGAAATTCTTAGTAGGTGCCGGCATAAGAAAAGCTGGTTATTAGAGTAACATGTTGTAGTATTTTTTTTTGTCACGTGGTCAAGGTTTTATTTGGTTTTATCAATAAATATTGTTCCATTATTTACCATTTAGACAGTTTTACCCTGAAGATCCGTTTAGGTGAAACCTAGGTAGGTTTGCCTGGCCCCATAGGATTATCTAAGTTACATATATATATATATATATATATATATATATATATAATAAAAAGAAAGAACAGTAAGATATATAATCCAGTGTTCATATTTATATTTTTTATTTTTACAAAACAGTGCTCAATGTAAATTTACAGAGCATAAATATTATAAATTAACTGATTTAAAAATATGGTTCCTTCGCTACACAGGAATTACCATGTTTCAAAAACCGAAGCTAAAAACTTTAAATTTAATTTTATAATTAAATTAAAAGCATTAGTTTAGTTCTGTTTCATCTTCAAGTGAATTTTGGAATAACTTATTTTTAAATTTACTCAGTTTTAAACGCACATACAGTTCATAAATTTTTGTTTCCAAAAATATATATATATTCAGTAACAGATGGACTGTTTCGCTGCATCGCAGCTCATCAGTGTGACGAGGCATTTGATTGCCTCAAATCGGGATCGAAACCCGATTTGACATCAGTCGGAGACACTCACCCTTAGGACATCAGCGCCCGCTACGGAGAAAGGGAATTTTAACGCATTATATACGGTATATAAGAATTACCGACTTCCAGAGGGCTCAATTCATAGCGAAGAGCTTTTTGCATTAATCAGCAGTAGCCGACAAATTCCCTTTCTTCCAAAGTGTTCAACTTACGAAAGGGAGCAGAGAGAGAGAGAGAGAGAGGGGGGAGCGAGGGAGAGAGAGAGGGGGGATGACAGATAGATACCTATTAATTCATTTTGATTTTTGTCTTATAAATTATATATATATATATATATATATATATATATATATATATTCTTAAATCAAGAATTCGAAGGTTTTTCGACACGAGTATAGTTACCTATATATATATATATATATATATATATATATATATATATATATATATATATATATATATATAAATGTAGGTAACTATACTCGTGTCGAAAAACCTTCGAATTCTTGATTTAACAATAGCCAAATCAATCTCGAAGGGAAAAAAAGAAAGAGCCAGGAACATGAAAGTCTGTCGAAAATAATCGCATATATATATATATATATATATATATATATATATGAATAAAAATAAAAATATGTATGTATGTATGTGTGTGTGTAATTTATTTAAGTAAATGCTCCGTTTTATTAATTAAACAGTATTAATTACATTTACCGGCCTGAATGTTCGAGAAATTTTGTAATAAATAGGCGATTTCTGACAGGAATCGAACACTGTAACCTGAATGAGGATCATCATTTCATTTGACGTGCTGTGAACCATTCAGCCACAGAGAAGCGTCTTGTTAATAAAGTCCAGATTATTAGTTCATTCAGCCGGTAAACGTAAATTAATAGTGTTTAATTAAAAAACAGAGCCATTACTTCAATAAATTATATCTATAAAAATAAAGTATAAAAAATTAGATTAATTTCGACAATTATTCAATATATTTTCTCGATATTAAATAATTGTCGAACGTAATCGATTTCATAATATATATATATATATATATATATATATATATATATATATATATATATATATATATATATATATATATATATATATAATATATATATATATATATATATATATATATATCAGGTCATCCCATAAGTTCTGTCCGGATTTTGAATAAAGAAAACAAGTGACCAAATGTTACATTTAATTACAGATTCAATCGACAATGTATTTTCCCTGATTATCTATGACTTCCTCCCATCTATTAACAAGCTTACTAATTCCATTACTGTAAAATTCTTTTGGATTTGATTCGAAGAACTCACAAATGTCAGTTTTAACCTCTTCCTGTGTTACAAAAGCTGTTTCTTCCAAATGATTCTGTAAGCTACGAAACAAATGGTAGTCTGAAGGAGCAAGGTCGGGAGAATAAGGTGGATGAGGAATTTTCTCCCAACCAAGTTCTTCCATCTTTTGTGACGTGATTCTTGCTGTGTGTGGTCGCGCATTGTCCTGATGAAACATCACCCGTTTTCGATTCACTAGAGCAGGTCTTTTTTTCCTCAAAGCTTGGTTCAAACGCTCTAATTGCTGACAGTATATTTGAGCATTAATTGTTGCATTAGGTGGTAAGAATTCAAAGTGGATTATTCCTTTGCAATTTCACCAGAATGAAAGAAGAACCTTTTGCCCATGAAGTTCCCTTCTTGGCTGTGGCTGGGGTCCTTCCCCTTTACCAAGCCACTGTCTACGACGCTTAACATTTCGATAAAAGATCCATTTTTCGTCGCCAGTCACAAGTCTATCCAAAAAAATGTGAAACAAGTTGGCGAGAATGGAGAGAAGAGCAGATGTCAACTCGGGATTTGAGGTTGTTTTCAGACAATTCATGAGGCACCTATTTTCCAAGTTTAGGAACTTTTCAAAGTTGTTGAAGATGACGATGAACAGTTGTATGGTTTGAACTGAGAACCACTACCGATTCCTCAACTGATAAAGCAGGATTTTCTTCAAGGGCTGCTTCAAGAAGCTTTTCATCAAACTCAACTGGACGTTCGATCTTCATCTTCAAGGGTGAAATCTCCACCTCTGAATTTTGCAAACAATCTTCTGCAAGTTCTTTCATTCACACATTCCTCTCCATAAACTGAGTGAATGTTTCTAGCCGCTTCGGCTGCTGAGTTTCTTTTCTTGAACTCATAAAGTATATTGTGCCTCAAATGATTCTTGGGTACTTCCATGTTAGCAGGGTTTTAATCAAACAAAATTTAATTTTATTGTTCCCTGAAATAAAATTTGATCAGTTTAAATGCAACTAAACATAAAAATAATGTTCAGCTCCATTAGACATTATAAAATACTCTTTAAATTTCATTCATTTTAACAGAATATTAAAATTCGGACAGAATTTATGGGATGACCTAATATATATATATATATATATATATATATATATATATATATATATATATATATATATATATATATATATATATATATATATATACATTGTTTATAAACAAAGGATATTCCTGAATATTTGTTGCTCACATTTCAGTCCTAAGAATTTTTTTCCAATCAAATGTTCCTCGTCGGTATCTGATATTTTATTCATTTTTTCAAGACGCAAAAGTCAATACCGTCGTTCAGTCGTTTTGCCTTGGGCATAAGGTGAGTTGACCGTTTTATTACAGAGTGTCTCTCCAAGGAGTCCTACCAGTTAAAGGTCAAGAGAGAATGTCTCGTTTGAACAAGTCCAAGGTGACATTTACCACACGTAAAGTAGCATGATAGCTTCAAGATTCTTTACAGGATTGGGGTCAGGTGAATTCCCCAGCTACTATACAGATCCACCATTTTGAAGTCGAACTTTGACTCGTTCAAGACATGAGTCAGAGTTTTAGTTTAATATTTATGTTCATGTACAGCTTGTGTGGTGGGCATAACTCGCATCGAAAACACCAGGAAAATCTTAGTTTTAATATGAAACAGGTTGATTCTTGTAATAATTGTAATTCTTCTACTTGGTGCCCAAACAACAGAAAAAAAACAGCAAATATTGGCGCAACACTATCTACATTTTAGCTATTCAAAGCTAAATTTTCGAAATAATACGTTTAATAAATCTTATAGCATAAAAAATAATGACGAAAAAGCATTACCAATCATTAAGTTATCGATAAATCTATTAACACTTCATAAAAACATC
>OZ038495.1:81723219-81840719 GCA_964036315.1 Acanthosepion esculentum
TGAGCCGATGGATATTTTTTGCTGGATATGACCCGAATCAGTGGTTCTCTGTCTTTTTCGAATCATTGTCAGTCAGTTATATGCCATACGTGATACACGCTTAGGCGATCATGTATCTTTCGAGGCAGATTTTTTCCCGCAGATGGTTGGCATTTCTTTCTGCGGTAGACCAGTTACCATTCAAGGCTACAGAATCCGGTCTGTCCTGCTATTTACCCTCTTCTTCTCCTTCCATAGCAGGGGGAAAAGAAGATGTTTCATACCTTTCCCAAGGGTTTTAGCACATAAATGAACGTAATGGAATTCGAACTCGGTTCTTCAATTCCTCAATCCAAGCCGCTATCCATTACTCCACCGTGCTTCCTATTAAGTCAGTTATGCGTCATGAGTGATACACGCTTGGGCGATTATGTATCTTTCGATACATGACTGACGAGGCAGATTTTTTTTCCCGCAGTAGGTTGTCGTTTCTTTCTGCGTTAGACCAGTTTCCATCAAAGGCTATAGAACCCGATCTGTCCTGCTAATTACCAGGAGTCGTACCTTTCTAAAGGGTATTAGTACATAGCTAAGAAGGTATGACTCCTCTTATTCTCTCCGCCCCCCACCCGAAGAAGGCCGACGCGTACAACGGCCGAAACGTTGTAATAAATATGGCGACGAAGATGAGGACAATAGTTCGAATGATGTACATAGAGTACATAATACCTCATCTCAGAAATAGAGACAGAAAATGTCATATGCATTATAATCTATAATCGAAAGCTTTTATTTTCTTTCTTACTGAGAAACCAGCAGAACCCCCCTCCCCGCTTATGAAATGCTCTTATAGTGGCGTGGGTCTTTGGGGTGAAGATGAGCAGTTGATTTATCCACGCCAAGAAGATTAATGAAGGATTATATTATATAGGAAACACAAGGATAATTTTAACAAAACACAGGGATTTATTTACAAATTTACACGCTTGAAGTTGTGTCACTAGCTTGTTTCAGGAAAATAAATCAGAATTTTTTAAAGTTCTCAGTTTAAAGGAATTGTCATGAAGAGGAAATGTTCATACAACAGATTAAATGATCTGACCCAAAAATATTATTCAAAAATCTTTAAAACAAAAGTAAAAGAGTTCATTGTTCACAGAAGTGATATATGGCTACATAGAATCAAAAGAAGACGAAGAGAGATAATTTCAAATACTTAGCTTTCTTGGATAGTTCAAGTAAAATTCTTTGAAGTGCCTCATGTTTGGTAAAAAGTCGATAATATAATTGGTGACTAATTTGACACTGGCGAAAACTTCAACACTGGACGCGGTGAGCAAAAAAACAAAAAAAGAAACAAAAAAAACTTTCACACGACTGCAGACACTCTTCTCTTTTAAATTCAATTTTTCTTCTCATTTTATATCAAAAGGAATTTCACATAGGCTCGCTACATTTTTTCTTTCTGGCTCAACGGATAATTTCTGTGCAGACAAGGTTTTTATTGCTCCAAAATAATTTCACATACGTTCGCGAATTTATTTCCGCTTTCTTCTCATCTTGATAAAAATGTTAGTATTTTTTTTAGTTTGTTTCTACTTCTTTTTATATAGGTCTATATAGATATTTGTACCTGCGCATGTGTGTCGGTGTGGTCTTTTATTTTTGTGTGTTTGTTATATGTAGCTTTGTAGGTTGATATATTTGTATTTATTTCTATATATGTGTATATATGTGTATGCGTATGTGTATGTATATGAATTTATATATATATATATATATATATATATATATATATATATATATAAATTCATATATATATATATAAATTCATATATATATATATATATATAAATTTATATATATATATATATATATGAATTTATATACATATATATATGTCTGTATAGGTGTATGTGTATACATCTATTTGTGTATTTATTTATATATATTTTTTATATGTTTGTGTCCGTGTATGTATTCATGTGTACTCATGCGTATATGAGTATATATGGGATATATATATATATATATATATATATATGTGAAGAAATATACTCTTAAGGTGTGCTATATTTATAGGATAAAGTGCTCAATATCAGAGATAGAGCGTGTGTAAATATAAAAGTGAACATTGAAGTCAAAACTTAGACGCGACAGGCTGTTTCATGCTAGACGCAATCGTCAGGCCTCAATGTTCACTTATATATATATATATATATATATATATATATATATATATATATATATATATATATATATATTTAAAGACATTTTTCTGTTTAACATTCTTTTTTATAGATATAAGTATTTTTAAGTAAATGCTCTGTTTATAATAAACAGTATTAAATAACATTTACCGGCCTGAATGTTATTTAATACTGTTTATTATAAACAGAGCATTTATTTAAAAATACTTATATCTATAAAAAAGAATGTTAAACAGAAAAATGTCTTTAAATAATTGTCGGACTTTGTCCATTTCATAATTGTTGTGGTAGGATCCACCTAATTTGCATAGTGGAGTACCGACCATATAAATATGGTTGGTACCGGGAAGAGAGGGGAAGGAATCAGGAGATTCAGCCAGAGACTCTGCCCGACTGCGACTCAGTCAACACATTCTCCAGGAACGGTCTTCCCAGGAATATACAAAAGACTATATGTAAATATTGTGTACACTTTCTTGTTTCAATACATTTTGTTCTAAGTACATTTTGTGTTCCATGCATTAGTCAAGTTTCAACAATAATATATATATATATATATATATATATATATATATATATATATATATATATATATATATATATGTGTGTGTGTGTGTTAATGTGTTTTCTTTTCTATATACAGTGTAACCCGGATATAAGAGACCCGGATATAAGAGAAAATCGGATATAAGAGATATTTTCTCTGGTCCCAAATTAGAGCCATACTTGTCTAAACAAAATAGACCAAACCCCGGATATAAAAGAAACCCGGATATAAGAGACTACGTCTCCGGTCCCGACAACTCTCTTATATCCGGGTTACACTGTAGTGTATACGCATGTTTTTTTAATTCCGTGTTGCATTTTTCCTGGACTTTCGAATTTGGCCGTTGTCTTTATTTATTTTTTTTTGTGTGTGTATGCGTATATGTCGTGTTTTTCCATATATCTTTTGCCCATATAAGTAATATTTTAATAGTTTGCATTCGTTTATAAATATTTTAAGACTTGAATCTTTGTGGGTTTGTCTATGTATATATCTATGTCATTATTAATGTATGCGTGTATGATTGCTTTTATATGCTTTTCACTGTATGTCTGTTTCTGATATTATGTTGATTTTTTTTGTCGTAGACATCTATTTCTTGTTTAGTCCGTGTTTTTGCGTATTTATATATCTAAATATATCTATGTGTTTGTATATTATAATATGATTGTGTATGTATTGTCATTTATAAAAATTATTCTCCTGCCTACATCATCTGGTTTCAGATCCCTTCAAATGCATCTAAGTTGTTACGATGTTTTTGAATCCTCTTAAATTAGCGTTTGCTCTAACTGAAAATTTGACTTTTCGATTAAAACATATAATAAATAATAAAATAGATGTATATTTTCCTCAGCTTCTTCTTTAAATAATTTTATATTTTAAACTTAATTAGGTACCTTTTAAAATTCGTATACCTAAGGTATACCTAAGATTTGAATGTATTTTTCATAAAGGAAAAATCCTTTTCGAATCTTTCCCTCCTCTTCAATTGAATGCTAAACGATTAAATTTTCTAATTCCAGTAAAAGAAGTACTGTGGAGTCATTCAAAATTCTATTTGAATGATTTCTAGTCGATACTTCCGAAAAACAAATTGAAACGCCTATTTTTAACTTTTTAAGAGAAATTTTGACAAAATTTATTTTTCCTTTCTGAAAATCCCGTTATACATTTCTGAAACGTTACTTTCGCAAAATTAGCAAATTTAAAGTTAAATTAATCTGTTCTGAAACAAATATCACTTACTTATAGCATAAAATTTTCTAGACAAACATTTCTTGACCTCGGTGTATTGTTATTTTCATGACAATTTGATGGCCGAATGGTGTTGACAGGTTTAGTACGGTGCACAAAAATTGACATAATGGATTTCTTTTTGTTTTTTTTAATAATTTAAAATACTATAAAAATTTCTTACATTATTGACTTATCTCTATCTCTTTCATTATTTAATAACTAAGATAAAAATAAATAATTTTATTAATTATTAATATTACATTGAGTTATTACATTTTTAATTTAATAATTGAAATAAGAATAAAATTATTATTATATTAATAATTAAAATATCTCACCCAGTTATTAATTATTTAAATTGATAAATGAGATAATTTTATTATCTCAATTAATTTTTAATTTAATAACTAAGAGTGAGATAAGACCTTTCTATGTCAAGGAGGAGACAAGCTTTGAAACACGTGACCTTTTAACCATAATGTCACTTATGAGATATCATACTAAAAAAAGATATAACATTTTGACGCACAAAAAATTTATTTTTTAAATTATGGTAAAAAGTTTTGGTAGCATTATTAGTATTAATCTTTTAATTTTCGCTTAGTAGATATCGTCTTCTATTAAAAAACTTATTAACCGACCCCACACTCTGTTTGGAAGAAATTTTAAATATTTTTTAAAATTAAAGAAAATGAAAAAAAACTAAAAGAAAAATACAAACAATTCTTGTAAAAATTCTTTATTCATCGAAACTTTTTGTTTTTTCTTCAGATAATAACATCCTTACTGTATATTGTTTATAAAATAAATAAAAGCCTATATCATTCGATAATTAGATAGATTTATTGCAGTTTTTATTTTACGATTTGGAACAGATTTTGAAAAAATTGAATATAGACGTGAAAAAAAAAATTGATAATTTAATTTTTCAAAGGCGTCTTGCTTATAAGTAATATAAAATAATTTGCGAACTGTTTGTTATTCTAGCAAATTTCATAAAATTAAGTTATAGTGGGGGGGATAATATATAAAAAAATATATATGTATATTTTTACCAAGATTTCCTAAAAATAAAAATTTCAAAAGTAAATTCATTAATTTTTGAATAAGTCCTGAAAGTTTAATTAAGATCAGACAATTATTTGATTTTTGCAAGAATTTCCAAATTAATGGGTTTTCCCCCTGAAACTGCTACACTAAAATGGCATTACCACAAGTAGTACAAAGTTAACCAAAAATAAAAATTTGACCCAAATTTCGAATGTGTTAGAAAGAAAGAAAATTTTTTTTAAATATTTAAAAAATACTTTGTTCTTTCCTCTTAATAAACATAAACATTTTAACGATAAAACTTTGTTTTTATTATGTTTGGGGCCTTTTATCATTATGCTATACTAATTTTTTAGCGAATTATTGGAGGTACCTAAACTTAATATAGGTTAAATTTAAAATTTAAAATTGGTAATTTTAATTTTTAATTTTATAGTAACATTTAAAATTAATCAGTTAGAATGATTTCTATTTTAGTCTAACCCTGACATTAAGGCATTAATTATTATGACCAAGGTTCGTTGTCAAGTTTTTTGAATTATCATATACTTGTATATTGATTGGTCATTGTAGGTTATATAACAGCGTTTCCCCTATCGAGGGGTGTTTGGTTGATTTGAAACTTTTAAAACTCTTTATTCTATATTCAACACCATCACTTGAAAAGACACTAGAAGTGTTAAAACAATTTTTGTAGTGATGTTATAACATGTTTATGTAAAAAGAAAATATGAATATTCCAATATATATATATATATATATATATATATATATATATATATATATATATATATATATATATATTGGAATATTCATATTTTCTTTTTACAGATGTAATTTTAGTTAAATTTGAATTTTTACACACACACACACACATATAGTGCTGTTCGATAAAAGTGACTCACCTGATTTTTTTTTACTAAAAATATTTTTGTCTATTGTTTTTGGGGTTAAAATAATTTTTAATCTTACTAATATAAAGACCCCTTCCCGACCACATAGGAAAAAAAGTTTATTCACCCTAAGGTATTCTATTGATAATTATAAATTTGGATATAAATGAGATTCAGCAAAAGAAGTGACTCAGATATCGCTTCCTAATGATTAAACTTGTAAATTTAAAGAGCTTTTGACAAAATATTGAAAACTATTTTACAATACAATCAGAACACTATTCTGGAGAATTTTAGAACAGCTTAAATTAAATCTAGAGTATTCCAGAATATTCCTGAAAGCCTTATACAGTATAAAAACAGCTTGAAATAGCCACTCAAGTCACTAACCAGATGAAAAGGTACAAACACTCATCAGAACCACTTAAAGCATCTATTATTGCCCTCTCAAATGCAGGCAAGTCTACAAGAGAAATTGCAGAAATTGCTATAACCTCGCAATCAACTGTCTCTCGTTGCTTAGGGCACATAATGATGCCACTCCTGCTCCAAGGAAGGAAACAAGGGGACGAAAGAAAAAGATTGATGATAGAACTGGCAGGGTATTCAAGAGAGAAGTTGCGAAGAATAGGTCTATAACTAGCCAAGAAATTGCAGCCAGTCTAAGCGAAGAGCAAGGTGTTAGTCTTGCCTCTTCGACAGTCTGTCGGTGGCTGTTAGAACCAGGCTACAAATTTTGTACGCGAAGGTTTAAGCCGCTAATAAGCAAAGCCAACAAAGCCAAGAGACTTGAATGGGCTCAATATTACAAAATTTTCACCGTAGAAGACTGGAAGAATGTTCTATTCTCCGATGAATCGAAAGTTGAGCTAAATTCAAAGGATAAGGTGAGTCACTTTTATCGAACAGCACTATATATATAATATATATATATATATATATATATATATATATGAATTAAAGATCAAATGCAGATCAAATATGGATCTGAATCCGACAGGATGATAAAATAAAGAACAAAATTGAAAACCTATATCAATATAACATGCTTCACTTTTATTAAATATTCGTATATATATATATATATATATATATATATATATATATATATATATATATATATATATGGGAAATTGTGGAGAGATAAATAGAAAGATAGGACGTTGTGAAGAGCCAAGATCGCCCACGTGCTGAAGGAACACCACACATAGAGAAACTATTAAAATTGAAGTGAAATGGATGATCGATGATTTACAGTGTACGGATCGTCTATGGCTTTGTCAATTGAACATCGCGAGTCTCAAAGAGGGACAAAAAGCAGGGTTTCAGTTTTATATTATACGTAAATTGTAAATTAATCACCCATTTAGAGCCTGTTCCCTCGCGTCCTCCATGAATATAAATCGACGTCATACCGTATTCAAATTTTCGAGTAATCGCTAAGTTAGAGTAATTTTTCAAGTAATGAATGTCTATCGACTTTTATAATCAGCATTTGAAATCTTTTTTTCTTTGAAGTGGATTTGAACACCGGCTATTGGCGCCCGTGGAAAATTCGCAACTACTGTAGTCAATATTTGAGTATGGGTTATTTTCGTACGATCCGTGTCTAAACCAGAGAGGGAAATTCATTGTAGAAAGATTGTATTGTATCAATTTTTAGCTCAGAAAGGCCAGTCTGTCCGCTTTACAAATCAGTATTCTATACAGTGGTTTTTACCAGGACTCGATCACCGACCACTGGTACTGGTATGAAGCTAATTAACGTTAATAAGCAAAGATCCGATTGAGAATTTTAAAAGTCTTAAATATAAAGTGAGCATCCAATTTTCCATTAAAGATACATTGTAAATCGATAACCCACTTTAGAGCCAATCCATACGCTTCGTTTATGTTGGCGTATGACCGAATTAAAATTTTTGAGTATCTCGTGGCGTCCCTGAGAGTTTGCTGCAGCGCCCCTTGGCGTCGTAGCATACACTCTGGGAAGCAATGTCCTAGCAGATGAAAGTAGTGGTAAGGTTCATTTAGTTTAGTACAAATTGTGAATTCAATTCCCGGGTAAGGAATATAATAATAAAAGAAATATGCAACAAGAAAAAAAGATTTATTAGAACTGAAATTCTATCGAGTGAACACTAGATGTGTTAAGTAATGCAGTACGAAAAAATATACTGATATATACCGAAATATGTTGAGTATTATGCCAAAATATACAGATAAATATACCGAGAAACATACTGAAATGGTTTATTTCAGTGTGTATCTCGGAAATATACCGAAATAAACTGAGAAGTGTAACGAAATATATCAAGAAATATACCAAAATAAACCGTGAAATATAACGAGGCATGTATTGAAATATACCAAAAGATGTACAGAAACACACCGAGACATGTGACGTGACATATACCGAGATATACATCGAAATATAACGAGAAATATACTGAATTAAATCTAGATATATACCGAGAAATATTTCACGAAATATTTCGATAAATATACCGAAATATACAGCGAAATGTACAGACATAAACAGAGAAATATACCAAAATAAAGCAAGAACTGTAACGGAATATATCGAGAAATATACCAAATTAAACCGCATTTATCGAAATATACCAAAAATTGTACAGAAACAAATCGAGAATTATACTGTGGCATATTCCGAGATATATATATATATATATATATATATATATATATATATATATATATATATGTTACAGTAAAAATCTGACGTAAGCCGTTAAGAGACGGTTTGAAATGTTCTATTCCGATGTTGAGGTCATTTCTGGCTTTTTGCTGTAAAAAATACATATGCCCTGTTAAAATAAAAACATCGAGCTCTCTGTGAATCAGTTTTAATAGTTATAATTACTACGATTCACCCGGATTATATACCAACGGATCAATTACCTGTACTATATATATATATATATATATATATATATATATATATATATATATATATATATATATATATATATATATATATATATATATATATATTACACACGCTCTATCTCTGATATTGAGAACTTTATCCCATAAATATAGCACACTTTAAGACTATATTTCTTCATATATATAAATATATATATATATATACATACATATATATATATGCGTTGTGTGTGTGTATTGTTTTGGGTTTTTGTGTGTGTGTGTGTGTCGAAATTTACCGAGAAATATAGGGAAATATACCGAAAAATATGCTGAAATAAACCGAGAAATATCCCGAGATGGATTAAATAATTTGTTCTATTGGAAATTCACTTAAATTTCTAAATGCAAGAGACACCTGACAAACAGGTTGAAGTATCCTAATAACTGATTAGCAAAAAATAAACAAACTTAATATTAGGTTGAGTTATAAATAATTTCTATTTTAATTTAAGGACTTTATTCTTCGAAGAAAGTACAGCCACATCTTATTCCCTATTATTTGCAAATAATTGTTGCCACTCAAACCATGGAGAAGGCAATGTGAGTCCACTACTATGTTTCACAAGATATCATGTCCTTTTCTAGATAATAATATTTTTATTCTTAGCCAGTGAAATAATTATCAACTGGCCTAGATTGAGATGTGACATTTGAGAGGAAGCGAACCTGTATCCACCTTTTCCACCAAGGACGTTTGTTACAGCAGTGAATGTTGGACGGTCTCTTCAAAGATGAAGAAGAGACTCGAGGCAACAGAGGTATGGTTCTACAGAAGGATACTAAGGATACCATGGGCCGAACTTGTGAGCAACGATGAGGTTTTGGAGAGGATGTAAACGAAGACAAAACTTATACTTAACCCCAGGAAGAGGTAACTGAAATTTCTAGGACACATAATGAGAAAGAAGGGCTTGGAAAATTTGATACTCACAGGGATAGAGGAAAAGAAGAACAAATGAAAGCAAGGGGTGATATATTTAACGGACTTAAGCAAGCGAATGGCAGAACAGTGTCTGGGAGAAATAACAAAAAGACAAAATGTTGAAATCACACAAGATCTTGACTTGGTCGTGTTTGATCACCTTCACTGGCTTGTGGCGGTACCATTTCTCGTCGACTTCAAGTTCATCCTACCCACATAGGCAACAATACAGATAGGAAGCCACTTTATCATGGTGATGTTTGTATTTTTCCTACACAACGTGGGTGATATTTTCTAACAATGCCACACAGCCTACGCTTAATCCATTTGTTTGTAGATGTTCTTCCGGATAGATTATTATTATTATTTTTTTTATTTCCTTTGATATCTGGCGTTTACACATTTCTTTCCGGGTCCCGTCCACGGACCTAAGGTTAGAAATGGCATCATGACACTTTCCATTGCAAAAAAAAAAAAAATAATAATTACATAGATAAAGCCCTTCGTAAAGTGTGGGCTGTACTTGTCAGAACAATTTTTTGTATCTCTCTGAGGCATGGACTTCCAGGGATCCCTTCAATCAGCCTACTGGAATCTTTTCCAACCAGTCCAAGGGCTCCAACTACAACAGGAATTGTTGATGTTCCCATGTGCCACATTATTATTATTATTATTATTATTATTATTATTATTATTATTATTATTATTATTATTATTATTATTATTTCCTTTGATTTCTGTTGTATACACATTATCTTCCGGGTCCCAACCAGAGACCTAGGCTTCATGAAATTTTCCACTGATCATTTTTGTAAAACAAAAAGAATAAAAAAATCTAAGATCACATCCATCTTACATAGATAAAAGAAGCTCTTCGTAATGTGTGAGTTGTACTTGGGAGTACGAATTTTTTTCGTATTTCTTTAAGGCATGGAATAGGTTCAATGACTCTATCGGATGATTTTCCAATCAACTTGAGGGCTCCAATTGATGTCTTCATGTGCCACATTTTTGAAATTTCTAAGATCCTTGTATTTTGATAGCTTTTTGAAAATCTTCAAAGATACATTACAATCTGCAGGAACCGCCATGTCAGTGAGAAAGCGTCTTCTGTTTTTGTTGTCTTTGATCAAGATGTCTGGCCACTCAGCTTTGATTATTCTGTGTGTGTGCTTATTGCAAAGTCCCACAAAATAGTTAGAGGTCCTATCTCTCTAACCGGATCTTGGTGGTACTCATACGAGTTTTTGCATTTTCCTTCCCGTAAAAGTTGCATATTTTGCAGGGCAGGTATTGGTCCACTCTGTCATGCTGAATTTTATATTCAGTGGGTACTAACACCGTGAAAACAGTAACAGTAAGTGAGTAAACAGTCTTTAAATACGTCAGCACTTTCCTCAGTATATGGTTGTGATGAAAGCTTATCGGACCCACCAAGATATTTCATCAGAGTCTAGAAAGTTCCTTAGCTCAAGATGGTCACTTGATTCTGGATATTTATCACAGAATCTGCATTTCGGGTTAACACTATTTCTCAGTATGTGTGCGCGGTAATTTCTAGTTAGCGCATTGGTCCTGTGCAGGTTTCAGCTTTTATCCTTGCACTACGTAAACCACTGATGGGTACGTGATTTGTCTACATCAGTTTGTTTCGTATGGGCAGAGTATTGACCATGAAGACGTTTATCTTGCCACCTTTTTTGCATTGGGTAGATTGCATTTGCTTTTGCCTTCTTTTTTTAAGTTCCTTTCCGCTGCAGTAGGTGCATTATGATTTATTTGCACTTCTTCACCCCACGTGAAATTCGCTTTTGAATTTGTTGGCTTCCATTATTTCTGAGTAAAGTTTCTTATTTCTTTCATGTCATTTAACATAGATCGTGATTTACATGTATCTTTGAAGACCAATTGTAAGACAGTTCTAGTTGAACTAATCCTCAGCCTCGTTCCTATCAAGACACATACAGACGATCAAGATCAGTCTTAGGATGATGCGTGCGATGGCAAGTGAAAAGCTTTCTCATTTTGACACCCCATTCGCTTAATGTCATCTATGGTTTAATTAAGGACGTTGAAACTGTATTGCACCACAGGGACAGCCAAGGTGTTTATGGATAATATTCTTCCGGATAGATTATTATTATTATTATTATTATTATTATTATTATTTCCTGTGGAGATAGCACCAGCGATTAAGTGAGTAAACAGTCTTTAAATACGTCAGCACTTTCCTCAGTACATGGTTGTGATGAAAACTTATAAGGCCCACCAAGATATTTCGTCAGAGTCTAGAAAGTTCCTTAGCTCAAGAACTCTTCAGTACCCATATGTACTGATGTGGTCTGCATAATGGAGTTGTTTTTACTCAGTTTTCGAATGATTCAAGATTTTTTTTATTAGATTCCCAGTTCTCTAACGACAATGGACACAACTGTCACTTTCGTTATTTACAGTCACAATAATATCCTCAACTTTGTTGTTATTATCACAGCGTTTTCGGCCGTTGTACTCTTCAACCTTCTTTAGGTGTTTGTCGATCCGGGTAACCTTCAGGAAATTTAGAACGGAGCACTGTATTCAATCTACAAGGTTAGATTCTTCTCGTTCCACTGCCCATGTCTAGGGACATATCGTCTTATTTTTTTATTTAGTACTGCTCGGTTATTGCTCACCTTGTTTCTGAGTTTGTACTTCATGGGAAAGGGATTGAACCTACATTTACTATATCACCAAATTCATGAACCAATGTTTTTCTGAATAAGGTTATTGTCCCGGAAACCTCAACGGTCGGAACATTTTGCTCATAACAACAAAGATGAAGACATTTAATGATAATTCCTCATCCCGAAAATGCAGAAAGAAATTGTTGCTTCCATGTTCCATAATTTCTTCAGTTCTCTTTCGATGCCAAGATATTTGTCCAACTTTTCCTTTCCTTTCCATGTTATTCTGTGCTATACTGAACTGATAGAATCTGATAGAACTCTATTTCTTTGTTTCTCATAACTACATCCAGTCTTATAGTGATCTGCTTGAATCGCAATGCCATACTGAATTTTATTTAATTTTTATTCTCTAAGATTCTGGTTTCAACATATAGGCTTGTATAGTCAAATCCTTAACGTTTGAGCAGTTCCTAGTGGAATACCATTGCCACCCAGTCATGCTTAATTCTTTTTTTTTCTTCAGAGCCAAATTGTTGTATTTGTTTATTACATTTACAGTTTCATCTGCGGTTGCAATTATCCCGTATCATGTGTATCTTGGCTGTCAGAAGTGGTTCCTATTGGTATTAAGAAGTGATTAATAATGATTTAATTTCTTTCTTCAGATGTCTCGCCACGTTGTTTCATCTAAAATTCCGTCACTTTGTTTCCTGAAGCGACGGCAAAGTTGTTTTCCTTCTTATTTTTATTGTTTCCCGTTCAGGAATATCCTTTTCTTCTATTCGACCCCACCCCCACCCTTCACCGTAAATTCTATTGCAGATTTTAACTGACCTTTGACCACATCAAATCCTTTTAGCGGAGGCGATGTAGTCTTTAGGTCCAGTAGTAATTACCATATAGCAGTTAAGCGCTCTTTACTTTTACTTCTGTTCCTCTGTGAGGAAATTTTCCAGCAGCGAATGCCATATAGGACGACTGATATTACATAGCATTTAAACACTCTTTTCTTTGTATTCTCAGCATCCTTCTATAGAACCACATCTCTGTATCCTCAAGTCTCCTCTTCATCTGTGAGGAGATTGTCCAGCATTCACTGCCATATAGGAGGATTGATATTACATAACAGTTAAGCACTCTTTTCTTTGTATTCTCAGCATCCTTCTATAGAACCACATCTCTGTAGCCTCAAGTCTCCTCTTCATCTGTGAGGAAATTGTCCAGCATCCACTGCCATATAGGAGGATGGATATTACATAGCAGTTAAGCACTCTTTTCTTTGTATTCTCAGCATCCTTCTATAGAACCACATCTCTGTAGCCTCAAGTCTCCTCTTCATCTGTGAGGAAATTGTCCATCATCCACTGCCATATAGGAGGATTGATATTACATAGCAGTTAAGCACTCTTTTCTTTGTATTCTCAGCATCCGTCTATAGAACCACATCTCTGTTGCCTCAAGTCTCCTCTTCATCTGTGAGGAGATTGTCCAGCATTCACTGCCATATAGGAGGATTGATATTACATAGAAGTTAAGCACTCTTTTCTTTGTATTCTCAGCATCCTTCTATAGAACCACATCTCTGTAGCCTCAAGTCTCCTCTTCATCTGTGAGGAGATTGTCCAGTATTCACTGCCATATAGGAGGATTGATATTACATAGCAGTTAAGCACTCTTTTCTTTGTATTCTCAGCATCCGTCTATAGAACCACATCTCTGTTGCCTCAAGTCTCCTCTTCATCTGTGAGGAGATTGTCCAGTATTCACTGCCATATAGGAGGATTGATATTACATAGCAGTTAAGCACTCTTTTCTTTGTATTCTCAGCATCCTTCTATAGAACCACATCTCTGTAGCCTCAAGTCTCCCCTTCATCTGTGAGGAGATTGTCCAGTATTCACTGCCATATAGGAGGATTGATATTACATAGCAGTTAAGCACTCTTTTCTTTGTATTCTCAGCATCCGTCTATAGAACCACATCTCTGTTGCCTCAAGTCTCCTCTTCATCTGTGAGGAGATTGTCCAGCATTCACTGCCATATAGGAGGATTGATATTACATAGCAGTTAAGCACTCTTTTCTTTGTATTCTCAGCATCCTTCTATAGAACCACATCTCTGTAGCCTCAAGTCTCCTCTTCATCTGTGAGGAGATTGTCCAGCATTCACTGCCATATAGGAGGATTGATATTACATAGCAGTTAAGCACTCTTTTCTTTGTATTCTCAGCATCCTTCTATAGAACCACATCTCTGTAGCCTCAAGTCCCCTCTTCATCTGTGATGAGATTGTCCAGCATCCAATGCCATATAGGAGGATTGATATTACATAGCAGTTAAGCACTCTTTTCTTTGTATTCTCAGCATCCTTCTATAGAACCACATCTCTGTAGCCTCAAGTCTCCTCTTCATCTGTGAGGAGATTGTCCAGCATTCACTGCCATATAGGAGGATTGATATTACATAGCAGTTAAGCACTCTTTTCTTTGTATTCTCTGCATCCGTCTATAGAACCACATCTCTGTTGCCTCAAGTCTCCTCTTCATCTGTGAGGAGATTGTCCAGCATTCACTGCCATATAGGAGGATTGATATTACATAGCAGTTAAGCACTCTTTTCTTTGTATTCTTAGCATCCTTCTATAGAACCACATCTCTGTAGCCTCAAGTCTCCTCTTCATCTGTGAGGAGATTGTCCAGCATTCACTGCCATATAGGAGGATTGATATTACATAGCAGTTAAGCACTCTTTTCTTTGTATTCTTAGCATCCTTCTATAGAACCACATCTCTGTAGCCTCAAGTCTCCTCTTCATCTGTGAGGAGATTGTCCAGCATTCACTGCCATATAGGAGGATTGATATTACATAGCAGTTAAGCACTCTTTTCTTTGTATTCTTAGCATCCGTCTATAGAACCACATCTCTGTAGCCTCAAGTCTCCTCTTCATCTGTGAGGAGATTGTCCAGCATTCACTGCCATATAGGAGGATTGATATTACATAGCAGTTAAGCACTCTTTTCTTTGTATTCTTAGCATCCGTCTATAGAACCACATCTCTGTAGCCTCAAGTCTCCTCTTCATCTGTGAGGAGATTGTCCAGCATTCACTGCCATATAGGAGGATTGATATTACATAGCAGTTAAGCACTCTTTTCTTTGTATTCTCTGCATCCGTCTATAGAACCACATCTCTGTTGCCTCAAGTCTCCTCTTCATCTGTGAGGAGATTGTCCAGCATTCACTGCCATATAGGAGGATTGATATTACATAGCAGTTAAGCACTCTTTTCTTTGTATTCTTAGCATCCGTCTATAGAACCACATCTCTGTAGCCTCAAGTCTCCTCTTCATCTGTGAGGAGATTGTCCAGCATTCACTGCCATATAGGAGGATTGATATTACATAGCAGTTAAGCACTCTTTTCTTTGTATTCTTAGCATCCTTCTATAGAACCACATCTCTGTAGCCTCAAGTCTCCTCTTCATCTGTGAGGAGATTGTCCAGCATTCACTGCCATATAGGAGGATTGATATTACATAGCAGTTAAGCACTCTTTTCTTTGTATTCTCTGCATCCGTCTATAGAACCACATCTCTGTTGCCTCAAGTCTCCTCGTCATCTGTGAGGAGATTGTCCAGCATTCACTGCCATATAGGAGGATTGATATTACATAGCAGTTAAGCACTCTTTTCTTTGTATTCTCAGCATCCTTCTATAGAACCACATCTCTGTAGCCTGAAGTCCCCTCTTCATCTGTGATGAGATTGTCCAGCATCCAATGCCATATAGGAGGATTGATATTACATAGCAGTTAAGCACTCTTTTCTTTGTATTCTCAGCATCCTTCTATAGAACCACATCTCTGTAGCCTCAAGTCTCCTCTTCATCTGTGAGGAGATTGTCCAGCATTCACTGCCATATAGGAGGATTGATATTACATAGCAGTTAAGCACTCTTTTCTTTGTATTCTCTGCATCCTTCTATAGAACCACATCTCTGTTGCCTCAAGTCTCCTCTTCATCTGTGAGGAGATTGTCCAGCATTCACTGCCATATAGGAGGATTGATATTACATAGCAGTTAAGCACTCTTTTCTTTGTATTCTCAGCATCCTTCTATAGAACCACATCTCTGTAGCCTCAAGTCTCTTCTTCATCTGTGAGGAGATTGTCCAGCATTCACTGCCATATAGGAGGATTGATATTACATAGCAGTTAAGCACTCTTTTCTTTGTATTCTCAGCATCCTTCTATAGAACCACATCTCTGTAGCCTCAAGTCCCCTCTTCATCTGTGATGAGATTGTCCAGCATCCAATGCCATATAGGAGGATTGATATTACATATCAGTTAAGCACTCTTTTCTTTGTATTCTTAGCATCCTTCTATAGAACCACATCTCTGTAGCCTCAAGTCTCCTCTTCATCTGTGAGGAGATTGTCTATCATTCACTGCCATATAGGAGAATTGATATTACATAGCAGTTAAGCACTCTTTTCTTTGTATTCTCAGCATCCGTCTATAGAACCACATCTCTGTTGCCTCAAGTCTCCTCTTCATCTGTGAGGAGATTGTCCAGAATTCACTGCCATATAGGAGGATTGATATTACATAGCAGTTAAGCACTCTTTTCTTTGTATTCTCAGCATCCTTCTATAGAACCACATCTCTGTAGCCTCAAGTCTCCTCTTCATCTGTGAGGAGATTGTCCAGCATTCACTGCCATATAGGAGGATTGATATTACATAGCAGTTAAGCACTCTTTTCTTTGTATTCTCAGCATCCTTCTATAGAACCACATCTCTGTTGCCTCAAGTCTCCTCTTCATCTGTGAGGAGATTGTCCAGAATTCACTGCCATATAGGAGGATTGATATTACATAGCAGTTAAGCACTCTTTTCTTTGTATTCTCAGCATCCTTCTATAGAACCACATCTCTGTAGCCTCAAGTCTCCTCTTCATCTGTGAGGAGATTGTCCAGCATTCACTGCCATATAGGAGGATTGATATTACATAGCAGTTAAGCACTCTTTTCTTTGTATTCTCAGCATCCGTCTATAGAACCACATCTCTGTTGCCTCAAGTCTCCTCTTCATCTGTCAGGAGATTGTCCATCATTCACTGCCATATAGGAGGATTGATATTACATAGCAGTTAAGCACTCTTTTCTTTGTATTCTCAGCATCCTTCTATAGAACTACATCTCTGTAGCCTCAAGTCTCCTCTTCATCTGTGAGGAGATTGTCCAGCATTCACTGCCATATAGGAGGATTGATATTACATAGCAGTTAAGCACTCTTTTCTTTGTATTCTCAGCATCCTTCTATAGAACCACATCTCTGTAGCCTGAAGTCCCCTCTTCATCTGTGAGGAGATTGTCCAGCATCCAATGCCATATAGGAGGATTGATATTACATAGCAGTTAAGCACTCTTTTCTTTGTATTCTCAGCATCCTTCTATAGAACCACATCTCTGTAGCCTCAAGTCTCCTCTTCATCTGTGAGGAGATTGTCCAGCATTCACTGCCATATAGGAGGATTGATATTACATAACAGTTAAGCACTCTTTTCTTTGTATTCTCAGCATCCTTCTATAGAACCACAACTCTGTATCCTCAAGCCTTCTTCAGGTTATTGGAATTTCGAACCGAACCCATTATTCCGTCCATCGGGGTATATTGTCCTAGTTCCACATTCCATGCCTCTTCCGGATTTCTCAGTTTCCGTTATTTCCCTTTAGTAACTCAACTCTCCAAGTTTTTGTTCACCACTGGTGTGGCCAGGTATTGAACTCACAACTCTTTGGGTCATTTCACTGGATTACCAAAATATTTATCCATTGGTGGATTTTATTTTGTTATTTCTTTTTTGTAATGTTATGTTTTTACAATTTAAAATTTAAATTTTATTTATATCATTATAATTTTACGAGATTTTTTACTTTATTTCATAATTACAATTCTTATATTATTCATTATTATTAGTAGTAGTAATAGTAGTAGTAGTAATAATAGTAATGTTAGTATCATTTCTTTAAGTTTTTATTATTAATTTGTATCTACAGAGTATCCATAAAGTCTTCTTACAATTTAAAAAAATATTACAAAGTCAAATGGACAGGCAAATATGTGGAAATTGTTACAAAATAAGGAGTAGATATTGAAACTTTTTTTTGTAACTACTTTAATAGACCTCTATATGGTCATCATTAGTTGCACAAAGCACATCAAGATGGTACACGATTTCCTGCAATGTTCGCTGTAGCATAGCCTCATCAATGGTGGCAATAGCATCAGTGATCTTTTGCCTCAGATCAGTGATGTCCCATATCTTTGTTCGATAAACGATATCTTTAACATAACCCCATGGAATGAAGTGCATGGGGGTGATACCTGGTGAACGAGGTGGCTATGGAATTGGGCCATCCCATCCTATCTACCGGTCTGGAAATTTTAGGGGTTCATTAAACAGTACTTCTTTCATCAAAAGGATACCTGAATTACACAAATGCAAATGCAAACTTTGATTACTACTGACTAAATAGAACACATCTGATTAAGACATCTCATCATTTGCCCTTTGTATTATATTGCTTAGATTGTAAAGAGACTTTTAGGACACCCTGTATTACAGTTATTTTAATTCTTCTTCATTGATTTGTATATCATTTGTCTTCGCGACACGAGTGACTCATTGTCTGAATGAAAAGAAAACTGAAAACGAAGCAGCTGATGTTGATGGTGGTCGATTTGCGTAAGAAGTTTTTAATTTAATCTTACAGATTTTTCTTTAAATCGGTCCACAAATGCAACGAATCGCATAGCAACACCCCTCTTCCTTTCTCTTTATATCTTCCTTACTTTGTCTTTCTTCTCTCCCTTTCTTTCTTTCTTTCTTTCTTTCTTTCTTTCTTTCTTTCTTTCTTTCTCCTCTCTCTATACCTCTGCCTTTATTTATTCCACCCTGTCCTTACTTTAATTCTACCAGGATCCTTTTCTCTTCCCATTCTTTATTTATTGTTCGTAATCTTCCTTTTTTTTCGCCCTCTACCGTTACTCTTCTCCCTTCTCATACACTGATGTTTGTTGTTGATTTCACCTCTCAGTTTTCACCTCGCAGACTATCAACAGTCAAACAGGGAATCTCACCATTTTCTATTTATACAGAGATTTTCGGAATTGTTCCTTTTTATATAAGTTTTTTATTTTCGGATATTTACAACAACGCGTCGAAACCTCACCTAATGTATAAGCAGCGTCACGAAAGTTTGGCGCAATTTCTAATAGACATTCGATATCTATACACGCTGAATATATTCCCCAAATCTTCAAAGGTCTACTTCTTATGTAATGTGTCCCGATCATAGCTCTCCACTGTTTCCTTCCTTTGTAGCTCTTAATAAATTCTGTCTTTTTGTCATCTCTCCTAAACCCTGTTCTGACACATATGTACTAATCCTGGATATGGCTATAAACTACATCCGCCAGCAAAAGGACTCTAATCGGGATATTGGAGGTTCTGAGGACCGTGAAACCATCTCTTAATTGTTTTTGTTTTCAGGTTCACCTTCACCCGGTTGAGTAGCACCTGTTAGGGTCCCAACATATATGAACTCCCAAACAAAATAAAACGTTACGTAAGTACAAAAATTCATTTTTATAGTAAAAATACCTTCGCTACATTTTTATGTAAAAATGACCATCAATACATTTTATAGCAAAATGAGCAACAATACATTTTATAGCAAAATGATCACCAATACATTTTATAGTAAAATGATCACCAATACATTTTATAGCAAAATGATCACCAATACATTTTATAGCAAAATGAACAACAATACATTTTATTGCAAAATGACCATCAATACATTTTATAGTAAAATAGCGACAATACATTTTATAGCAAAATGACCATCAATACATTTTATAACAAAATGAGCAACAATACATTTTATAGCAAAATGACCATCAATACATTTTATAGCAAAATGAGCAACAATACATTTTGTAGCAAAATGAGCAACAACACATTTTATAGCAAAATGAGCAACAATGCATTTTATAGCAAAATGATCACCAATACATTTTATAGCAAAATGATCACCAATACATTTTATAGCAAAATGAGCAATAATACATTTTATAGCAAAATGATCACCAATACATTTTATAGCAAAATGAGCAACAATACATTTTATAGCAAAATGAGCAACAATACATTTTATAGCAAAATGAGCAACAATACATTTTATAGCAAAATGATCACCAATACATTTTATAGCAAAATGAGCAATAATACATTTTATAGTAAAATGATCACCAATACATTTTATAGCAAAATGATCACCAATACATTTTATAGCAAAATGATCACCAATACATTTTATAGCGAAATGAGCAATAATACATTTTATAGCAAAATGATCACCAATACATTTTATAGAAAAATGATCACCAATACATTTTATAGCAAAATGATCACCAATACATTTTATAGCAAAATGAGCAATAATACATTTTATAGCAAAATGATCACCAATACATTTTATAGCAAAATGAGCAACAATACATTTTATAGCAAAATGATCACCAATACATTTTATAGCAAAATGAGCAATAATACATTTTATAGCAAAAAGATCACCAATACATTTTATAGCAAAATGAGCAACAATACATTTTATAGCAAAATGATCACCAATACATTTTATAGCAAAATGATCACCAATACATTTTATAGCAAAATGATCACCAATACATTTTATAGCAAAATTATCACCAATACATTTTATAGCAAAATTATCACCAATACATTTTATAGCAAAATGATCACCAATACATTTTATAGCAAAATGATCACCTATACATTTTATAGCAAAATGATCACCAATACATTTTATAGCAAAATGATCACCAATACATTTTATAGCAAAATGAGCAATAATACATTTTATAGAAAAATGATCACCAATACATTTTATAGCAAAATGAGCAACAATACATTTTATAGCAAAATGATCACCAATACATTTTATAGCAAAATGAGCAATAATACATTTTATAGCAAAATGATCACCAATACATTTTATAGCAAAATGAGCAACAATACATTTTATAGCAAAATGAGCAACAATACATTTTATAGCAAAATGAGCAACAATACATTTTATAGCAAAATGATCACCAATACATTTTATAGCAAAATAAGCAATAATACATTTTATTGCAAAATGATAACCAATACATTTTATAGCAAAATGATCACCAATACATTTTATAGCAAAATTATCACCAATACATTTTATAGCAAAATGAGCAATAATACATTTTATAGCAAAATTATCACCAATACATTTTATAGCAAAATGAGCAACAATACATTTTATAGGAAAATGATCACCAATACATTTTATAGCAAAATGAGCAACAATACATTTTATAGCAAAATGAGCAACAATACATTTTATAACAAAATGAGCAACAATACATTTTATAGCAAAATGAGCAACAATACATTTTATAGCAAAATGAGCAACAATACATTTTATAGCAAAATGATCACCAATACATTTTATAGCAAAATGATCACCAATACATTTTATAGCAAAATGAGCAACAATACATTTTATAACAAAATGAGCAACAATACATTTTATAGCAAAATGAGCAACAATACATTTTATAGCAAAATGATCACCAATACATTTTATAGCAAAATGATCACCAATACATTTTATAGCAAAATGAGCAATAATACATTTTATAGTAAAATGAGCAACAATACATTTTATAGCAAAATGATCACCAATACATTTTATAGCAAAATGATCACCAATACAATTTATAGCGAAATGAGCAATAATACATTTTATAGCAAAATGATCACCAATACATTTTATAGCAAAATGAGCAACAATACATTTTATAGTAAAATAGCGACAATACATTTTATAGCAAAATGATCACCAATACATTTTATAGCAAAATGATCACAATACATTTTATAGCAAAATGATCACCAATACATTTTATAGCAAAATGATCACCAATACATTTTATAGCAAAATGATCACCAATACATTTTATAGCAAAATTATCACCAATACATTTTATAGCAAAATGATCACCAATACATTTTATAGCAAAATGATCACCAATACATTTTATAGCAAAATGATGACCAATACATTTTATAGCAAAATGAGTAACAATACATTTTATAGCAAAATGAGCAACAATACATTTTATAGCAAAATGATCACCAATACATTTTATAGCAAAATGAGCAACAATACATTTTATAGCAAAATGATCACCAATACATTTTATAGCAAAATGAGCAATAATACATTTTATAGCAAAATGATCACCAATACATTTTATAGCAAAATGAGCAACAATACATTTTATAGCAAAATGAGCAACAATACATTTTATAGGAAAATGAGCAACAATACATTTTATAGCAAAATGATCACCAATACATTTTATAGCAAAATGAGCAATAATACATTTTATTGCAAAATGATAACCAATACATTTTATAGCAAAATGATCACCAATACATTTTATAGCAAAATTATCACCAATACATTTTATAGCAAAATGAGCAATAATACATTTTATAGCAAAATTATCACCAATACATTTTATAGCAAAATGAGCAACAATACATTTTATAGGAAAATGATCACCAATACATTTTATAGCAAAATGAGCAACAATACATTTTATTGCAAAATGAGCAACAATACATTTTATAACAAAATTAGCAACAATACATTTTATAGCAAAATGAGCAACAATACATTTTATAGCAAAATGATCACCAATACATTTTATAGCAAAATGATCACCAATACATTTTATAGCAAAATGAGCAATAATACATTTTATAGTAAAATGAGCAACAATACATTTTATAGCAAAATGATCACCAATACATTTTATAGCAAAATGAGCAACAATACATTTTATAGCAAAATGAACAACAATACATTTCATTGCAAAATGACCATCAATACATTTTATAGTAAAATAGCGACAATACATTTTATAGCAAAATGACCATCAATACATTTTATAGTAAAATAGCGACAATACATTTTATAGCAAAATGATCATCAATACATTTTATAGCAAAATGAGCAACAATACATTTTATAGCAAAATGAGCAACAATACATTTTTTTAGGAAAATGATCACCAATACATTTTATAGCAAAATGAGCAACAATACATTTTATAGCAAAATGATCACCAATACATTTTATAGCAAAATGAGCAACAATACATTTTATAGCAAAATGAGCAATAATACATTTTATAACAAAATGAGCAACAATACATTTTATAGCAAAATGAGCAACAATACATTTTATAGCAAAATGATCACCAATACATTTTATAGCAAAATGATCACCAATACATTTTATAGCAAAATGATCACCAATACATTTTATAGCAAAATGATCACCAATACATTTTATAGCAAAATGAGCAATAATACATTTTATAGTAAAATGATCACCAATACATTTTATAGCAAAATGATCACCAATACATTTTATAGCAAAATGATCACCAATACATTTTATAGCAAAATGAGCAACAATACATTTTATAGGAAAATGAACAGCAATACATTTCATTGCAAAATGACCATCAATACATTTTATAGTAAAATAGCGACAATACATTTTATAGCAAAATGACCATCAATACTTTTTATAGTAAAATAGCGACGATACATTTTATAGCAAAATGACCATCAATACATTTTATAGCAAAATGAGCAACAATACATTTTATAGCAAAATGAGCAATAATACATTTTATAACAAAATGAGCAACAATACATTTTATAGCAAAATGAGCAACAATACATTTTATAGCAAAATGATCACCAATACATTTTATAGCAAAATGATCACCAATACATTTTATAGCAAAATGATCACCAATACATTTTATAGCAAAATGATCACCAATACATTTTATAGCAAAATGAGCAATAATACATTTTATAGTAAAATGATCACCAATACATTTTATAGCAAAATGATCACCAATACATTTTATAGCAAAATGATCACCAATACATTTTATAGCAAAATGAGCAACAATACATTTTATAGGAAAATGAACAGCAATACATTTCATTGCAAAATGACCATCAATACATTTTATAGTAAAATAGCGACAATACATTTTATAGCAAAATGACCATCAATACTTTTTATAGTAAAATAGCGACGATACATTTTATAGCAAAATGACCATCAATACATTTTATAGCAAAATGAGCAACAATACATTTTATAGCAAAATGACCATCAATACATTTTATAGCAAAATGAGCAACAATACATTTTATAGCAAAATGATCAACAATACATTTTATAGCAAAATGAGCAACAATACATTTTATAGCAAAATGAGCAACAATACATTTTATAGCAAAATGACCATCAATACTTTTTATAGCAAAATGAGCAACAATACATTTTATAGCAAAATGATCACCAATACATTTTATAGGAAAATGATCACCAATACATTTTATAGCAAAATGAGCAATAATACATTTTATAGCAAAATTATCACCAATACATTTTATAGCAAAATGAGCAACAATACATTTTATAGGAAAATGATCACCAATATATTTTATAGCAAAATGAGCAACAATACATTTTATAGCAAAATGAGCAACAATACATTTTATAACAAAATTAGCAACAATACATTTTATAGCAAAATGAGCAACAATACATTTTATAGCAAAATGATCACCAATACATTTTATAGCAAAATGATCACCAATACATTTTATAGCAAAATGAGCAATAATACATTTTATAGTAAAATGAGCAACAATACATTTTATAGCAAAATGATCACCAATACATTTTATAGCAAAATGATCACCAATACATTTTATAGCAAAATGAGCAATAATACATTTTATAGTAAAATGATCACCAATACATTTTATAGCAAAATGATCACCAATACATTTTATAGCAAAATGATCACCAATACATTTTATAGCAAAATGAGCAACAATACATTTTATAGGAAAATGAACAGCAATACATTTCATTGCAAAATGACCATCAATACATTTTATAGTAAAATAGCGACAATACATTTTATAGCAAAATGACCATCAATACTTTTTATAGTAAAATAGCGACAATACATTTTATAGCAAAATGACCATCAATACATTTTATAGCAAAATGAGCAACAATACATTTTATAGCAAAATGACCATCAATACATTTTATAGCAAAATGAGCAACAATACATTTTATAGCAAAATGATCAACAATACATTTTATAGCAAAATGAGCAACAATACATTTTATAGCAAAATGAGCAACAATACATTTTATAGCAAAATGACCATCAATACTTTTTATAGCAAAATGAGCAACAATACATTTTATAGCAAAATGATCACCAATACATTTTATAGCAAAATGATCACCAATACATTTTATAGCAAAATGAGCAATAATACATTTTATAGCAAAATTATCACCAATACATTTTATAGCAAAATGAGCAACAATACATTTTATAGGAAAATGATCACCAATACATTTTATAGCAAAATGAGCAACAATACATTTTATAGCAAAATGAGCAACAATACATTTTATAACAAAATTAGCAACAATACATTTTATAGCAAAATGAGCAACAATACATTTTATAGCAAAATGATCACCAATACATTTTATAGCAAAATGATCACCAATACATTTTATAGCAAAATGAGAAATAATACATTTTATAGTAAAATGAGCAACAATACATTTTATAGCAAAATGATCACCAATACATTGTATAGCAAAATGATCACCAATACATTTTATAGCAAAATGAGCAACAATACATTTTATAGCAAAATGAACAACAATACATTTCATTGCAAAATGACCATCAATACATTTTATAGTAAAATAGCGACAATACATTTTATAGCAAAATGACCATCAATACATTTTATAGTAAAATAGCGACAATACATTTTATAGCAAAATGATCATCAATACATTTTATAGCAAAATGAGCAACAATACATTTTATAGCAAAATGAGCAACAATACATTTTATAGGAAAATGATCAGCAATACATTTTATAGCAAAATGAGCAACAATACACTTTATAGCAAAATGATCACCAATACATTTTATAGCAAAATGAGCAACAATACATTTTATAGCAAAATGAGCAATAATACATCTTATAACAAAATGAGCAACAATACATTTTATAGCAAAATGAGCAACAATACATTTTATAGCAAAATGATCACCAATACATTTTATAGCAAAATGATCACCAATACATTTTATAGCAAAATGAGCAATAATACATTTTATAGTAAAATGATCACCAATACATTTTATAGCAAAATGATCACCAATACATTTTATAGCAAAATGATCACCAATACATTTTATAGCAAAATGAACAACAATACATTTTATAGGAAAATGAACAGCAATACATTTCATTGCAAAATGACCATCAATACATTTTATAGTAAAATAGCGACAATACATTTTATAGCAAAATGACCATCAATACTTTTTATAGTAAAATAGCGACAATACATTTTATAGCAAAATGACCATCAATACATTTTATAGCAAAATGAGCAACAATACATTTTATAGCAAAATGACCATCAATACATTTTATAGCAAAATGAGCAACAATACATTTTATAGCAAAATGATCAACAATACATTTTATAGCAAAATGAGCAACAATACATTTTATAGCAAAATGAGCAACAATACATTGTATAGCAAAATGACCATCAATACTTTTTATAGCAAAATAAGCAACAATACATTTTACAGCAAAATGATCACCAATACATTTTATAGCAAAATGATCACCAATACATTTTATAGCAAAATGAGCAACAATACTTTTTATAGCAAAATGATCACCAATACATTTTATAGCAAAATGATCACAATACATTTTATAGCAAAATGAGCAATAATACATTTTATAGCAAAATGAGCAACAATACATTTTATTGCAAAATGACCATCAATACTTTTTATAGCAAAACGAGCAATAATACATTTTATAGCAAAATGAGCAATAATACATTTTATAGCAAAATGAGCAACAATACATTTTATAGCAAAATGAACAACAATACATTTTATTGCAAAATGACCATCAATACATTTTATAGTAAAATAGCGACAATACATTTTATAGCAAAATGACCATCAATACATTTTATAGCAAAATGATCACCAATACATTTTATAGCAAAATGATCACCAATACATTTTATAGCAAAATGAGCAACAATACATTTTATAGCAAAATGAGCAACAATACGTTTTATAGCAAAATGAGCAACAATGCATTTTATAGCAAAATGATCACCAATACATTTTATAGCAAAATGATCACCAATACATTTTATAGCAAAATGAGCAATAATACATTTTATAGTAAAATGATCACCAATACATTTTATAGCAAAATGATCACCAATACATTTTATAGCAAAATGATCACCAATACATTTTATAGCAAAATGAGCAATAATACATTTTATAGCAAAATGATCACCAATACATTTTATAGCAAAATGATCACCAATACATTTTATAGCAAAATGAGCAATAATACATTTTATAGCAAAATGATCACCAATACATTTTATAGCAAAATGATCACCAATACATTTCATAGCAAAATGATCACCAATACATTTTATAGCAAAATGATCACAATACATTTTATAGCAAAATGAGCAATAATACATTTTATAGCAAAATGAGCAACAATACATTTTATAGCAAAATGACCATCAATACTTTTTATAGCAAAATGAGCAATAATACATTTTATAGCAAAATGAGCAATAATACATTTTATAGCAAAATGAGCAACAATACATTTTATAGCAAAATGAAAAACAATACATTTTATTGCAAAATGACCATCAATACATTTTATAGTAAAATAGCGACAATACATTTTATAGCAAAATGACCATCAATACATTTTATAGCAAAATGATCACCAATACATTTTATAGCAAAATGATCACCAATACATTTTATAGCAAAATGAGCAACAATACATTTTATAGCAAAATGAGCAACAATGCATTTTATAGCAAAATGATCACCAATACATTTTATAGCAAAATGATCACCAATACATTTTATAGCAAAATGAGCAATAATACATTTTATAGTAAAATGATCACCAATACATTTTATAGCAAAATGATCACCAATACATTTTATAGCAAAATGAGCAACAATACATTTTATAGCAAAATGAGCAACAATACATTTTATAGCAAAATGACCATCAATACTTTTTATAGCAAAATGAGCAACAATACATTTTATAGCAAAATGATCACCAATACATTGTATAGCAAAATGATCACCAATACATTTTATAGCAAAATGAGCAACAGTACTTTTTATAGCAAAATGATCACCAATACATTTTATAGCAAAATGATCACAATACATTTTATAGCAAAATGAGCAATAATACATTTTATAGCAAAATGAGCAACAATACATTTTATAGCAAAATGACCATCAATACTTTTTATAGCAAAATGAGCAATAATACATTTTATAGCAAAATGAGCAATAATACATTTTATAGCAAAATGAGCAACAATACATTTTATAGCAAAATGAACAACAATACATTTTATTGCAAAATGACCATCAATACATTTTATAGTAAAATAGCGACAATACATTTTATAGCAAAATGACCATCAATACATTTTATAGCAAAATGATCACCAATACATTTTATAGCAAAATGATCACCAATACATTTTATAGCAAAATGAGCAACAATACATTTTATAACAAAATGAGCAACAATACATTTTATAGCAAAATGAGCAACAATACATTTTATAGCAAAATGATCACCAATACATTTTATAGCAAAATGATCACCAATACATTTTATAGCAAAATGAGCAATAATACATTTTATAGTAAAATGATCACCAATACATTTTATAGCAAAATGATCACCAATACATTTTATAGCAAAATGATCACCAATACATTTTATAGCAAAATGAACAACAATACATTTTATAGCAAAATGAGCAACAATACATTTTATAGCAAAATAACCATCAATACTTTTTATAGCAAAATGAGCAACAATACATTTTATAGCAAAATGATCACCAATACATTTTGTAGCAAAATGAGCAACAATACTTTTTATAGCAAAATGAGCAACAATACATTTTATAGCTAAATGAGCAACAATACATTTTATAGCAAAATGAGCAATAATACATTTTATAGTAAAATGAGCAACAATACATTTTATAGCAAAATGACCATCAATACTTTTTATAGCAAAATGAGCAATAATACATTTTATAGCAAAATGAGCAACAATACATTTTATAGCAAAATGAACAACAATACATTTTATTGCAAAATGACCATCAATACATTTTATAGTAAAATAGCGACAATACATTTTATAGCAAAATGATCACCCATACATGTTATAGCAAAATGAGCGACAATACATTTTATAGCAAAATGAGCGACAATACATTTTATCTGTAACTGATGACATGAAATTATGTTCAAAACATATTAAGTTTAGACCATGAAATTGTATTCAAAATAGGTAGATTTCGGCATTAAATAACCCGTCGATGTTGATATGCCGCTAAACAAAATCAACCAACGCTCGCTAGGTAGGTTATGCGTTGTTTTCCACTGTCTCTCAGTCTGTCCTTTGAGTATCAAATTTTCCTCTTTTCTCATTATGCGTCTCTTTCTGCCTTTTTCTGACGGTACGTGTGTCTGTTTTGTTTCCAAGTCTTTCAGTCATCTTTATCATGGCTTTTAATGGGGGTCGAACACCAACTCTGTTGTAAGTATTCATTAGAATAAAGCTATAGAATTATTTACAGCATCTTAATTATGCAAACCGGGGGAGGAATGGCGCCGAAAACGAAGCAGAAAAGACGAAAACACAAGAAAAAAAATCGTGAAATGGTGGTGGTTGTGGTGGTAGTGGTAGGTCAGCTTGTCGCTTAGAGGGAAAATTACATTATTCAAAATTCTAACCAGGCGAGTTTTAAACGGACAGAATACAAGCATCTAACCGTTTCTTTTACTTCCGTCGCCCGAAGATCTCATTACTACTTTGCAAGCGGTCTTCAATAAACAAACAAACCAACAAAATCACGAAGAAAGTCGGCCATATCTCACCATCTTCAAAACACTACTTCATTCCTTTCTTGATCTGTTGTTTGTTCGACCGTATTCCAACCTAAACACATGATTACTATTCATAAGAAACAAATTGCCTTGCAGACATTACTGTCTGACCACGACGTATGCGTTTTTACAGAGCTTGGTCATTTTTCTGACAAGAAAAACACGATATTCAATTCAGAATCTTTTTAAACATATATTTTTTTCGAGTAGTTTTATTGCTTTTACTCTTTAACAGCTTTTTTTTAACACATTCTTTCTTTTTTTATCTCCTTTCAAAGAACCAAACGGTTGATTCGAACAAGTACTGCTCCCAGTTAGATCAAATGGAGGCTGCAACCTAAGAAAAACGTCCGACCGGAATTAGTTAAAAGAAAAGGCGTAATATTCTATCAGAATAACGCTACAGCATATGTTCCTAGAATTATGAGGAAAAAATCGATTGTAGCTTTCAATAATTGTTATGGTCCAAGGTTAGTACCAAGGAAGAACAACACGAACACAAGAGTAGAAATAACAAAGATATATTATACAGAATAATAATACAAGATGTGGAAAGTGTTAGTATGACTGTCAGTCTGATTTGGAGTGAACTACTATTGGCTCAACTTGGTTCCGTCTCGTCCCTCTCTCTTGAGGGGCGCAGTATTCATAGTGTCAGGAAGAGCTCAGTCTGTCGTTATAGGTAAGGTCCCATAACACCCCCCCCCTCCAAAAGCTTTTACCTCGCAGAAGTCTTTAACAGTTTTTCCTCTTTGGATTAATCATCAAAAGTTCTGTAAATTTTCTTTTTCTGCTTGATTTCCGCGGTTCTGAAATTGCTTGAGGCCTATGCATATTGAATGTGTCAAATACTGTGTCCATTACTCCCTCCTCTTCCTGAGGTAGACCGTTAGAATCCTGTAACAGCCTCTTTCTGATTTGATTTAAGTGCCTTTTATGCGAGAACTTCGGACCCTTAATTAGGTAAATCACGTTCCCGATTCGTTTCTCTATTGTACCTGGCTCCCAATAGGATGTATTGTTTTTGAACATTTAAAAAAAATTTTCCCCTGGGTTAAATTTTCTTTTTGGTACCAACAACGTTGGTGATTGCTTTGTCTGTTTTGGCAGTAATTTATCGAATACCGATCTAATTTTTCGAGCGAACATCACTTCCGCCGGTGATAATGCCGATGGCGTAGTACTGTTCGGTGTAATTCTATACACTTGTAAGAATTGTTGTAAAGCCTTTTCTGTTGGTACGTCATAAGCTTTCCTCAGTGCTCTTTTTAATGTATCTACAAACCTCTCCGATTGGCCGTTTGATCTTGGGTGATATGGCAGGGATTTAATGTGTTTCACCTGAAAAGTTTCACAAAATTCTTGAAAATCCGTAGATGTAAATTGTGTCCCATTATCGGTGACTAAACAATCAACCACTCCGAAACGAACAAACAGCTCGTGATGGCAATTTATTGTAGTCTCAGAAGTAGGTTTTCTACAACGAAATACTTCTGGCCATTTGCTGTAACTGTCTACTACAATCAAGTAGTAGAAACCCTCTAATGGACCTGCGAAATCTACATGGATTCTCGACCACGGTCGATCTGTCTTAGGCCATGGCTTATGAGTGATCGGAGGTGCCTTGGCTGCTAAGGAACAGCCCTTGCATTTGTCCACCATATGTATAATATCTTAATCCATGTTTGGCCAGTATACGTAATTTCATCCTGTTCTTTCCTGGGTAGCCCATGTGAAAATCCTTGAGGGTTCGCCTTTGTAGCGTCTTCGGGGTTACTACTCTTTCATTATATAGCAGAACATTATCACATAACGAAAAACTGTCTGATATATGCTTATCTTTTCCTGCAATTTTTGTTTTCTTTTCCTTTATAAATTCGTCATTCACTGCTTCGTTTCTTATTTCCTGTAATGTAACGGGGAGGTCTCGAACTGTACTACATAATGATGTTCTAATATCTTCCTCATATCGTACAGCTGCAATTACGTAATCTTCTAATGGCTCCGTTTTCTTTGGTACTAGTCTCGAAAGACCATCTGCATGCCCGATTTTGTTTGATGGAAGATAATCCAATTTAAAGTTTATAGTTTAATAAAATCGTACCCCATCTTAGCAATCTATTAGAAATGTAGACAGATATACCTGTCTTTGATCCAAATATTGTCAATAACGGCTTGTGGTTCGTCTGTAAGGTGAAAAATCTACCGTAAATATATCTGTGGAATTTCGTAACCGCAAAAATAATCCCCAGCCCTTCTTTTTCGATTTGCGAGTAATTTTGTTCGGCTGGTAGCAACGTTCTTGACGCATGCGCGATGGGTTTTAGTGTCCCATCCGGCATTTTATGAAGTATACATGCCCCAACACCATAGGCACTCGCGTCACTCGCGACTATTATTTCCAATTTTGGGTCATAATGCGCTAAAAATAAATCTGCTGTTAGAGTCTTAATGATTTTGTCGAAAGTTTTCTGACATTCATATAACCATTCCCAAACATTTTCCTTCTTCAACAATTCGTTTAAGGGTGCGCGTAATTTGTGCATGTGTACTAAGCCCAAGAAGCTTTGTAATTCGGCTAAATTTTTTGGAGCCGGCATTTTTTTTATTGCCGCGTATCTTTATGGGTCTGGTCTCCTTCCTTCTTCGTCAATAATATGGCCTAGATATTTTATCTTTTTCATAAAGAAGTCACATTTATTTTCTTTTACCTTAAAACCGTAGTTTTGTATCTGCCTGAAAACCTCTTGAACGTGTTCCCAGTGTTGTTCAATATGTTTGCTATTTATCAGGATGTCATCAAGGTATGCGATCGTGAAATCCAGTCCGCCTAGCATAGTGTCAATTATTTGCTGAAATATCGCCGGCGCGACCTTGATCCCGAATGGTAATCTCTGGAACTTATATAACCCTTTATGCGTGTTTATGTACAACAACCTCGATCTTTCCTCATCTAATGGTACTTGTAGGTATGCTTCGCTCAAGTCTATCTTTGAGAAAAATTTTCCTCTGTTCAACTTCCTCTGGACTAGGGAGAGGATAATGATAATCCTTAATCGCTGCATTCAATCCCGTCAAAAAATCAGCGCATACTCGTATCTCACCCGATTTATTTTCACGTAAACCGTAGGTGCGGCCCATTGACTATATTCCACTTTTGTCAATATACCGGTTTTCATACGTCTATCCAACTCTTGGTCTATTTTTTATAATGATGCGAAAGGTACATTTCTTTTCTTCTTGAAAATGGGTTGTACATTTTCTTTTAGTTCGATTTTGGCCGCCATTTTTTTTTACACCTCCCGAGGCCAGTTGAAAATACGTCGGGGAAACTCTCCTTTAATTTCTCTGCCTCGGTCGATAACCTTTCCACTTTTTGGCAGAATGTATTTATCGGTAAATCCCAGAGGTCAAATTACTGCATCCAGTCAGTTCCAAATAAATTTTCCGTATTTTTTAGAACATACATCTTTAATTTCTTGGTCATTCAGTTGAATGTCACATTTGTGATAATTTCCCCCTAAAATTTGATTTTTCTTTTTGTTACCGACCTGGCTATTTTTTCTGTTCTCAACATGGTCGGTTTGTTTAATTTCTTCCATGTCTGTAAGCTAATAATGGATAAATCTGATCCGGAATCTAATTGTAATCTGATTTTTTTGTTTAACATTTCTACTTGTACGTATTTTCGTATATTTATCCCGTCCGCTTGGTCAGTTCTAGTGACTCTTACTCGGCTTTTGCTTTCTTTCTTTGTCCTACAATACAAACTTTTATGTCCCACTTTATTGCACGACAGACAAGTCTTATAGCGGTATGGACACTCTTTGTACCAATGCAAAGTCCCACAGCGATAGCATGGACTGGGTGGTAGTTTCTTCTGAGTTTTCATTTGACTTTTTGTAGTAGAATAATTTGTTTGGTTTGTTTTTGAGGAGGAAAAAAACGTGTTTGCCGTTGTACTTTTCGTATGTGAGCGACGCCAGACTCTTCGATATCTTTCGAGTCCTTTTTTACGCTTATACATCTCTGACAGTCCCTCAGCTAATTTTTGTAGCATCAATTCTGGTTCATTCTCAAGTTTTGTTAGAATTCTCCGTCTGATCTCCGCATCTTTAGTTGAAACCAGGCCTTGGACGAATATCAAACATTTAAAATTATCCGGGCTGAGTTCAGATGACTTTAAGTCATCGCAGTGTTTGTTTACTATGGAAGCGAATGTTATACAGTCTTCGCTATCCTTTTTTTGTTAAATTTAAACATTTCTACCTTTTGTGGAATAGGGAAGTGTTCGGACTAAATAATTCCGTTAAAAGTTTCACGGCTTCCTTGAATGTCAACTCATTCGTTTTCCTCGGTAGGATGTAGTCTAAGAATTTAGTGTATTCGCTTGACCCTAGTTTCCTCAGGAGTAGACGTACTTTTTTCGCGTCTGACCAATTTCCGCAATCAAACTCATATGAATCTTCATATCTTCTGAAGTAAGCCGCGAAGGTTTTGTCTTCGTCCGGTGCATAAGTGAAGTCTTTGATAGAGCTCCATATAGCATTTTGCGAGAATGCCGCTTCATTTCCCGAATGTTGTCCATTATTTGTTACTGCCCGTAGTAGTAATTCTTGTAGTTCGAGTTGCTTCTCTTCGTTTTTCTGTTGAATTTCCAATAGTTTTTCTTCGTTTTTCTGTTGAATTTCTAATTGTTTTTTTTTTTCGAGCCTAGTCTGTCTTTCCTCATTTTTTGTTGCTGCTAGAATTGCATTTTCATTAGTTCCAATATGGTTGCCTTAAAGTCTTCCATTTTTACACCGTAATTTTGTGTAACTATTTTTCCATTTTTCTCAGTGTAGACTTCAGGTTTTTGTCGCTTGTTGCTCTAGAACATTAGTACGGCAAAATTTTCCTGCGTAGAATTCGATTCTGTTCTGGCTGACAAGTAAAATTCGTGTCTTCGTTACCACTGTTAAGGTTGGTGTCCAAAAAAAATTTTCTTTTTTTTTATCATTTTTTCGCGTAGAACTTGTTTTCTTTTCTCAATACCTCCGTCGCCTGTGTTATGGACGATCGATAGCAAAAAGGTTTTTTTTTTATTCTCCGCGTAGAACTTGGTTTCTTCAATATCCTCGTCGCCACTGTTATGGACGACCGATAGCAAAAAGATTTTTTTTTTTAGATTCTCCGCGTAGAACTTCGTTTCATCAATATCCTCGTCGCCACTGTTATGGTCCAAGGTTATGAACAAGGAAGAACAACACGAACACAAGAGTAGCAATAACAAAGATATATTACACAGAATAATAATACAAGATGTAGAAAGTATTAGTATGACTGTCAGTCTGGTTTGGAGTGAACTACTATTGGCTCAACTCGATTCCGTCTCGTCCCTCTCTCTTGAGAGGCACAGTATCCATAGTGTCAGGAAGAGTTCACTCTGTCGTTATAGGTAAGGTCCCATAACAATAATCCACCGTATTCACTAGATATGCCAAATTTAGTTTACCAGTTATTCTGGTATTTGGTAATTCTTTTTAAAATAATAATAGTTTTCTCAGTTTTCAGACCAGTGATCCTCAGCCACAGAAAACACATCAGTGCCTGGGGAGCGCCGGGCTGAAAACTGAGACAGAAGGCCTAATTATTGCAGCTCAGGACCAAAGCCTCGCAACCAAATCCTATCACTGTCACATAATCAAGGATGAAAATAACCCGAAAAGTAGGATCCGCGAAAAATATGATAAAACTGTCGACCATATTATCTCAGGATGTCCGGAAAGTAACAAAAAATGAATTATCCATAGACATAACAAATTAGCGACATAAGTGCACTGGAAGATATGCAAGAAGCACAAATTCGAAACCACTGAGAGATGGTATGAACACCAACCATATCCAGTTACCCAAAATAATGATGTAACTATCCTCTGGGACATGCCAGTTCAAACTGACAGGGAAATAAAAGCCAACAGATCTGATATTATCAGAAAAGACAAGAAATTCTGGAAGTGTATGCTTATTTACATAGCAGTATCATCTGAGAGGAAGACTTCCATAAAGATTATCAAGAAATTGTCCAAATAAAAGGACATGAAGATCAAGATTAACAGGATGTGGAGAATGAGACTGAGACTGTACCAATAGTAATCGGATCTCTGGGCATCGTAAGAAAAGGAATGGACAATTTTATTAACAGTGTCCCAGGTAAAATCACCATACAAGTTGCTCAGAAGATCGCCCTACTAAGAACATCCCATATACTAAAAGCGCAATCAATTAAATGACAGTTCTTCTATAGGGCCTAAGAACCATTGTTTGGACCCTGCTCTGCAGGATACAAAGCAGTAAACATAACATACACAAATAATAATAATAATAATAATAAATCAATATCGTTTTGCAGATAGTGACCTTACATTGTCAGGCTCAAGAGAATAACATCTTTTCTGTTTAACAAAGCAGGACTCTTTCGATGTAATGCTTTGTTTACTCGATCAGGTTGCTGGCATAGATGGTCCTCATAGATGGTCCTTCCATGTTTCAATAGCTTGTAATGGACGACACATTTCATATTTCACCAAACGCAACAGTGACTTTTCTGGATAGAATTCTGTCTCTGTTGTTGGCACAGGTTTCTCATTTTGTGATGACCACTGTATTTTTTCGTTTCTTGTTCACAGGCAAATTCCATTTTTCATCACCTGTAAGAATGTAATACAGAAATAAAAGGTTGTTATTCCAGGATAAATCACTGCTGCAGATGGTCGAACGTTGTGTTCGGTCCTCAAGCGAAAGCTTATGAGGAACCCAAATTATTTGTTTGCAAGTTTTCCCAACTAAACTCTGAAACGACACGATGTTGGATAGAAAAGATGATAAAATAATTAAACACGCATTTTCCTACAAATAAATATTGGTTCTGCCTTGCTAGGTTGACTGAAAATTCATCGTTGAAATACCGGTTCTCATCCCATCACCGAAGTTAAGCAACGTCGAGCCTGCTTAGTATCTAAATGGGTAACTGTTTGGGAATACCAGGTACAGCAAGCTTGGATGTACGAGTGGTGTAATGGACAACGGACTCGGATTGGTAATCGGAGAACCGAGTTCCAATTCCATTGAGGTCCGTTATGTTCAGTTACGCGCAAATAACCCCATTTTTTTAAAAAAATCGATTTCACTCCAAGCAAGACAGTAAAACCACTAAGACACAAGGGGTGTGGAAGAATTAGGAACAGGAACATTACTAATGAGCAGAAAGAGAAGAGAATAATCAGGTGGAAGGTAGATAGCGACTGACATTGCATTTAAAATTTTTCGGATTAAAGTTGGCTGTAAAGCATGGAGCCGGAAGCGAGAAGTTTGTGAACAGAAACTGTTAGCATAGAATTTACGGCGACATCTAGCTATAAACTGATGAGATCTCGACGCCAGCCTAGTACCGCGCTGAGATTAAGAAGTTGAGACATCATAGTGAAGAGCGATTATTATTCATAACAATACAAAATGTGGCACAAGGCCAAAATGGGGAATGGGGAAAAAGATGGTCTTCGTCTTAACGTTAAACTTAGCGAGCCACAAACAGTGACCTAAACATACAAACAATATTCCCAACACCAAAACAACGCATTCTTACTTACCTTTCTTACTACAATCACCATAATACCTCATGTCTCTATGATAGTCCTAACGAGTTCCCTTATGTACAATTCATTGTCTCTTAATAAAACAATTTAAAAATCTACTCCCAATGAATATTTACTAAAATGAAGAAAACTATAGTAAAGAGCTCATCCGAACAATTACCATGAAAGTATTTCTAGTAAAGACACACAGAGGAAACCTTACGGCGGCGGGAAAGTGATTGAAACCGAGCCGCCAGATCAGGACCGATAATATTGCTGATTCTTCTTTGCATTTTATCAAGGAGCTCAAGGTAAATAGCACGGAAATCCACATCCCCAAGCTATGTGTTAAATAGTAAGGCTTGTCTCAGCAAATTATTATTATCTACGAAAATTGTTAGAATCCAAAAATATTTTCTGGTTTTAAATAACGTGCAAAGGGTTGATATGCCGTGAAAAAAAATCAAAAATCAGAATTCATGATTATAAAATATCTCATCTTCTTCTATCTATCTAAATTAATGCAAATATCAGTGTGTCAGTGTGTCACAGTGCTTCATTTAAAGGGACACAACTCTCTAACTTTTAAATATCTCATCTTCTGTCTATATAAATAAATGCGAATGTCAGTGTGCCCGTGTTTCACACTTTTTCAACTTTACTCTTAGAGGACGTAACCCAACATATCATACCATTTTGGAATCAGGTCGACTCCGTGAGCAAACTAAGAACATTCCGGGTCGAATCCGGACCCACAATCCTGAAATTTTGGATTTCCAAGTTTTCATTACTGCGATTGTTTTCGGTGATTTTTTTACGTAATTTTTTATGACGAATTTTTTTGTACGATACCAATTTTTATAACTTCGAAATAAATGTGGGAATAATCGATATTAATTGCGAAATCCAGTAAAAATCACCCATGAAAAAAAATTGTGTGGACGGAAAGTAAAGCCCTACATTACATAAAATTGTCTTTAAATTAAGTGTCGGCAGAAAAATTATCGTTGACAGTTGAAAGGTAAGCTTAAATATTAATGCAATACTTAAATACAGCGATCAATTTTGCGTTCTGTAGTTTATTGTTGCCTATCGGATACAGTAGCAGCAATGCGAAAAGGAGAATCGAGTGCGTAAGTTTTCCCCTGACAGTATATAGCCTCTTCATCAGCAAGCCCTATGTAATGCCTCCTCGTGGCGACACATGGCAACCGAGTACATTGCGGACTTGGCCTAAACTACAGTGGGGGAGTTTGGCCCTTTTAACATGCGGCATGAAGGCTCATCGGTGTGTGGACACGCCTTGGTGCCCATGAACCAAATCCCAGCTATGGGTTAAATAGCTCCACTGCCTTGTGGAAATCTTCGGGAGAAGAAAAGGTTGAGGAGTAAACCCTACACAAATCCGGAGTGGAATCCCCAAGGCGGATGGACGGTACTCTGTGCTACCTTGCGGCAACTCCTGCAGCCGCGCTGGTACCAAACATTATTGATTCAACCTCCTTTGGACTCTGCTAGCAAGGCCGAAAGTGGGAGCTAGACGTCCAAGCAGCCCTAGTTCTCCATACATCCCGCCCAGGCTCATAGCGCACTGGAGAGGACACTCCAGCGACGTCGCAAGACATTGGCGCTACTCCATCGTCTCCCGATACGGACGGATGCCGACGCCGACGACGACGATGCCTCGCAAAAAGAAATCTCCGCCAACAGAGGACCAGATTGCAATAAAAAGAACCAAGGATGTAGCGAGGAAAAGAAAGTCATGTGCAAATGAAAACCAGACCAAACAGTAGCCTGGAGAGCTTCCAATGTTGAGAATAAAACGTAGGGACACTCAAACTCCTGAATAAGCCGAAGGCCCAATCAAACGCCATCTGCAAGGAACTAAATTGTGCTCGATGGGGCGGCTTTTAAGCTAGTTCACTATATTCCCCTGATCTGCGCCAACTGACTACCACTTTTTCAAGCACCATGACAATTTTTCAACCAAAAGACTTTCCACTGCACAGAAGATTGTAAGAAGAGAGCGGGGAGACAGACAGACAGACAGATAGATACCAGTAGCTGAAATACTGGAGTAAAAACATGACGAATAAAGCTATCCTTTCGAATAATTCGTGATTATTTTTTGACAATTTGCTTGTTTAAAACGATCACAAGTTTTACAGACATGAAATCCTGACGACTTTTCTCGGTAAACGTTAACAGGTGTTCAAAGCCTGTATCCGGAAATTCATTTTACTAAGGACTCCGGCTTTATGTCAAAAGAATTCGGGACTGCAGCAAAAACGGAGATGCTGGTTTCTTGAACATTCATGTTTCAATCGAAATCTCAAAGTTAACAAATCTCGTTTTCTCCATTAAAACGATACCGGATACGTGAAGAAATCGTTAAAGCTGCTAGTCTCCATGGGTTACTTTCTCTTTAACCTTTCTCCTTGTCAAGCTCTCATCTTTCCAGCACCGCGCGGGTCGAGGTTTTGTGAGGTTCACCCTGTACAAGGCCCGAGGGCTACTCGAGGTAGAGGGTTACTGTTGTGAGATCGATACTTTCCTACATCATGGACTCTCCCAGTGCTATATTATTATGTGAATGGTAGTATCATGGGAGTAGCACCAGTAATGCGCAGCCGCGTACGATACCAATATCGGACACCACTGGATAGTAAGCTCTGCTTACTCTTACACTATTCTTTGTAACTTTTCTGTTTAATATATGTTTCTTACCTCTAACCCGTGTTCCGTGTTTTCCTTCCGTGGCCCCTACTTCGGGTCCACATCAGTTACAGAGAAAGGGACACAGTTTGTGCGGATAGGGGAAGATAACAGTTAACCCTAGACTTGAACAGGTTAAGATTATAGTGATCGGGGGAGTATGCCCTTGGGAGTCGGTTCCACTGAGCAGTGGTTCGCGGGATGAAGCTGAACGAGTGGAACTTACTTCTCACTAATGGAATAGAGAGCGAATGAGGGTGGTTTTCTACAATGTTAGTCGCATGGCGGGCCCAAGCCATGAAGGTAAAAAAGCATGTAGTGCGCCTGAGCACTTTTCTTCACTCCAAGCAAAGCAATAAGACGCAGGGAGTTGCTGGGAGTAAGAAGAGAATGAGAAGAGTTTAGTGAAGAAAAAAGACAATAAAAGAAGACAGAAGATGGCGATTGGCGTTGCATTTAAATTTTTGAAGATTGTAGGTGGCAAGGAAGAAAAAAAAACAAACAAAAAAACGGAAGAGAGTTTTACAGGTGAGAAGTGTGAGAAAATAAACTATTCTGTCAGAACTTACAGTTACATCTAGTGAGTTCAACAGTAAAACAATGAAACTTAGCCAATTTAGCAGTTACTTAAATTTATGTCTCGAGGTACCAAAGTGGGAAGCTCATTAGAGCAGCAGCCATAAAAATATTTACAGAAAAGACAGAGGGAGGCCACATCACAGCGGTGGGAAGTTGAGTGAAGTTGAGATGCCAGTCAATCGATAAATTGTAATTTGTATTTTCAGTTGCTTTCAAGTAGATCATTCTTATTAAACGTAATAATGTTCGAATTTCTTAGATGTAATAAGTCTAAACTAAAGTGAATTTAAAAGAAAATATTTAGATAGTTCTACACAGATTTTTTTCAATCACATATATCCATTTCGTTCCATTAACTTTCGCCATCATTAAGGAAGCTTCATTATTCCATCCTCTCAGAACTTGGCATCTTTATAGGTGATATTCTGGTTTTATTGATTTTAAAAGTGTTATAGTAATTTACCCACGCACACATGGGCTCTGACAGCTATAAATAGGAGCAGGTACTGCCTTTTTGTAGAGAGGGAGGTTTCCAGCAGTCAGCTCTGACAGTCAGACCGAACATTCTTGCTGTAACACTCGTTTTTATATGTTCGTAATACTGTTTCTGTTAATATATATGTTGAATTCAATTCCTCTCTTTGTGTCTTTATTTCTAGCCCTAAAAAGGTCACAACATAAAGGCCTCCAGTAAATTGAAGTTCTTCCGATTAATAAAATATTGTAGGGATTGAAATGAGTGGTAATCCAAAGTGACTTTGTATATGGACTAAACTTTGGAACGGTTAACGGTTTCACATTTTCTCTGTGGGATTCTTTTGGCTCCCATCCTGGGTAAGACGATAAACTACATCCGACAGCAAGACCTTTGATCAGGTTTTGAGGAGTGTGGAACCACCTCTTAATTACTGTTGTTCCCAGGTTCACCCTGATTCGGGGTGGTAGCACCTGTTAGGGTCCCAGTTATGGGCAAATAGTTACCCCCTCAAAAGGGTCAAAACACAATGAAAGTATTAAATAGGTTTTAATACCAGCAATACTATTTTGGAGAAATTATTAGTAGTTTATTATTATCATTATTTTGGAAAAATATTACCAACAATATATTTTGAAAAAATTTTTTTACCAGCAACAAAAATCTCGTCGGCATTAAATAACCCATTGAGGTGGATATGCCGTAAAACAAAACAAAACAGATTAAATTTTTCGCTTCACATTGCTGTAAACAATTCATTTTTCATTGCTTGTGATTGTTCCTTTCAAAACTAGGTTGTATATTTTATTTCCTTTGTGCAGAGAATCGTACATGATAATACAGTCAGTTTTCGTCAAATCGTGAGACATCCGAGCATTTTAACGATTCGCATATCCAAGAGTATTTAGATGCCTTACAAAACTCATCTGAGATATGTGGAGAATCTCTGCGAGGTCTCGTATCGTGTGACCCGAATTATTTTTAATCAACGACTGCATGCTAGATCGGGACCAATCATATTTCAGATAAGTTTTTGGATTTTGTCAAGGATCTCTCTATATATAGCAGAATCGCCATTCGTTTTGTACATATATTCCATCCATGAAAGATTGATCGTAGTTGTTGATAGCTAATTTTTGTCCGAATATGAAGGTAGTTGATCAAGAAAAATAACTATTAGCGCTCAAAAAAATACCCCCTCATGGTTGTCTTGCAGATAAATAACAAGATAGACTGTAACAATTGGCAACTTTGTAGTGGATTCTGAACGCATAATCATGATAGACTACCTGGAAAAGAAAAAACTATTTATGTGCAGTCAGTCAGTTATGTGCCATGCGTGATACACTATCATATATCTTTTCGATATATGACTGACGAGGCAGATTTTTTCCCACAGTAGGTTGCCATTTCTTTCTGCGTTAGACCAGTTGCCATGCTAGGCAACCCGATCTGATTTGCTATTTACTCATAGTTGGAGGTAGGAGAAGAGGATTCATACTTTTCCCAAGGGCATTTACACGTAAGAGAATATAATGGATTCGACTGGAATTTGAACTCGGCTCTCCGATTCCTTAATCCGAGCCGCTATCCATTACTCCACCGAGGCTCCTAATGGACAGTACTATGCATAAAAATTAAGACAACTGAAGGAAGCATTCAACTCGAAACGCAGAAGGAAGCTGAGGAGAGGTGTGTTCTTGCTCTAGAATAACGCACCCGTTCACACTGCTCAAGTTACAGAAACTGAAGCAGTGAACTGTATCTTTGAATTGCGACCCCATTTCCATCACTCACCAGACTTAGCTCCGTCTGACTTTTCATCTTTCCTAAACTCATATCCCAGCTGCGTGGACGCTATTTTGGAAACAATGATAAGATCGATCATATGTGCTGTGTAGGAGGTTTTTGGAAGGCCAGGACGCCACCATCTTCCGTGATGGGATTGCAATGCTTAAACATCGTTAGACCAAGTGCATTGATATCAAGGGGTATTATAATGAAAAACAGTGAAATCGGTTTTATTTCTTCAACTCTTTCTGGGTGTGATTTAAAACATTTGAACGACGCTCGTACTTATATATACCAGGAGTAACAACAAAATTGCCCAATTGTTAAATTAAGCTCTGAACCGTCGTATATTAGAAATGATTAAAGATATATCACTGGAATTCTTCGACGTTTTTATAACACTATTGGACTCTACTTCGAGCAATAAAAATGTATAATTACTCTCAAAGCTTAACAGAAGAATCGTGATGAAATAGATCATAAATGAAAATGGCTTGTTCATCATTAATTAATTATAGCTAACTTAGGATCGGAAGCTCATGAAGGATTGAAATAATGTATATATATATAATTTCAGGATCATTTTCCAACATTCAAGATCTATGATCTTTGCACTCTCTAACCGTCTAACTTTTTGTCCTGGAGTGCTTCATAGGTTTCAGGCGCGATTTCATTTTTCAAGACCTTTTTTCATTGCTCTTTGGACTGTCTTAGGTGAAACTGCTCTCTCACGTGCCAAAGTCTTATGGATTGAGATGGATCTTTTCTAATTGATCTATTTAGCTCTAAGTTGAAATGATGATCCCTCTTCCTGTTGTGACCTCCTGATCTAGTTTTCTCTCTACTGATTCGTCTTTTAAAACTTATTCACCATTCTCTTGATGGTTCTTGATGGACTTTGAAGATGGAAGCCAAAATATGAATGTTGGTACCGTTATAAAAGGCCTGAACGATCTTTTTCCTCTCACCACTGCTCATTAGGGAAGACAGTGGGTCTGACACAAAACGATTTTAATCTGCTCTCTTTTTAGCTGAATTCAGTGATTCTTACGACAAATGGTGAGAAGATGGCTAAACGTCTTATCTGAAAACCTAAAAAAAATAATTTAGTGGTTTTTTAAATATTAAACATTTTGTGGAAGGGACAATTATGCTGTTACACGATTTGGATAATTTTGCTGTTACACCCGGTATACAACATGTGACAATCAGAATTTCAAAATCTCTTATATCTAATGGTTTACATTCCGGTCGAGTCTCTTACCTTCACTTTAACATATATCCCCATGAAAAGACACGAATCCATCTCTTCTCTCCATCGCTATCGGTTAAATAGTAGGGTAGAATGGGGTCCTTAAGCTTGGCTTGCAACCAGTCTTAAACAAAGAAAGCTGTCAATTCCAAGCCGTGAAGGCAACGGGAAAACACTCCACGACCTTTCCCAAGAATGCATTGGAATTCACAAATAATAAAGGAAAGGAATCTGTGGATAGTTCCATCTCGAATAGACATGCAAGGTAAAAAACCTGTTGGTAATAATTTCAGTCATTGTGTTAGGTTGTGAAACATATGCTGCTTCGGTAGTGGTTTTTAAATATTTTGCTCTGTCAAATGTATGGAACATTTTTGTTAAAAAAATAAATAAATGGAAAGTAAGATTGTGTTACGCCAACACTGCAAGTGACAAGGATCTATATTCAGTATTTGAAACTTGGATCCGAACATCGACGAGATACATAATTATTTCAGCCTCCAGAAAAATGTGTATATATGAGTCACCTAGTGAGGATCTATCTTTTCCAGAGCGAGGCGCTAGAACGTGACTGTCATAGCCTCTTCACTTTCTTTCACTTAAGGATCCAGCATTTCACACTTCTGACCCCAACCCTCTGCACCTTTTCTTCCCCCGCCTGAGAATTTTTTAATTGCAATTTCGTAAATTCACCGATGTTTTTGTTCCTCAGACAGAAAGCAAGCCAAAATTGGTGAATGTCGTTGAAATAAACTTATCCTGGGGCACAGTTCCCGTAAAAAAAGAAGAAGTAAAAAAGCCGAAATAATATCGCCTTGAGTCTTATTTTAATAGACAGCTAAATTAATACCAGAACAGAGAATGACAAACGTTATAGGAGGGGTGGGGGTCAGGATAAACTAATGACTGAATGTGATTTTTCTCTCAACCCTCCGCGACACTCTTTTTTTGTTACGAACGTTTTATTATTTTTCTTCTTCTCTTCTTATTCCCACTCGTCTTTCGACTGTGTGTGTGTTTTTTTTATTTGCCTTCATTTTCCCGCGAATCCTGAATAACCTAGCTCCATTTTGAATGTACTGGTATTAGATAAGAATGACCTAGCCGAAGAGTAAGAAGCGTACGTGAGGACGTCGTGTTCAGAGAGAGAGAGAGAGATGATTAAGAAACTTTAAAACCTTTCGTTAGGGTTGTGAGTTCAATTCTTTTTCACAAAGCTCGAGAGCCACTCAATCAAGAATTTTACAGAATGAGGTATATGACAGTGCTTCTCAAACTATCTGATGTGGCGTACCGGCAGTTTATTTTTTTCAATGTGCGACGGACCGGCAAAAGAAGCTTTCCGATACATCTTTGTGGAGGGCGCTGTTCCCCCCGCCCCGCCACAATGTTGTTTTTTTTTAGACATGTCCAATTTCAGGGTTATTTTGAGACTATCTGTACTAAACATGAGGATCTGATGTCTTCTTCATTCTAAGGCCAGTCACCATTGACGTAACAAGACTTCCGAGTATGCCAGTGACCGGTACCATATTTATGCCAGGGACCGTTACCATATTTGTGCCAGGAACCAGCACCATATTTGTGCCAGGGACCGGTACCATATTTGTGCCAGGGACCGGTACCATATTTGTGCCAGGGACCGGTACCATATTTGTGCCAGGGACCGGTACCATATTTGTGCCAGGGACCGGTACCATATTTGTGCCAGGGACCGGTACCATATTTGTGCTAGGGACCGGTACCATATTTATGCCAGGGACCGGTACCATATTTTGTCAGGTAACGGTACTATATTTGTGCCAGGAACTGGTACCATATTTGTGCCATACAACTATGTAATAACGACCCGAGAAAATATTATTTGAACCTTCGACGTATTATTCATTTATAACAGATAGATTATGAATCTAAGGAATTAAATGCTAATTTGGGCCAGAATCCACGTAGCATTTTCTTTTAACCACAGTCAGGCGATTTTTTGAAAAGTCAAATCACAAATATATGTCCATGAAAATGAACTTTTGCTATTCCTAGGTGTGGTTCTCACACAGTCACACGGCACACCATCATCATGATGTTGTCATACATATTTCAGTTCATTGTTTAGCTGTTCATTATAACGCTTCCGTTAGTTCTATAGCAATTGAAAAATGTAACCATAATAAATATAACACTAAAATGAAAATGTTAAAAAGAGAAACCGAGTTATCTATCCCGGCAGTCTCACGTGGCGTGGAATGTGACTACTGTTTCTTTGATTCCTGAAAACTATCAGCGTTCCGGCACACGATGGCTCGTGTACCGGCACACGATGACTCGCGTACCGGCACCTAAAGTTGAGTAATACTGGTGTATAATATAAATGTAAAACTAGCAAGCGAAGATTATGAAGATATGGAAGATAAGCTACAATTCGCCCTGAGCTTGATATGGTTAAGATTGTAGCGTTTGGGGTTTTGATTGATTTAGTGATTTGATTTTTTAGAGATTACCAACCTATATCAATATATTTTCGATTATAAGAATAATTCATTTTTTATGATTGAATATTGCGTTAACAACTTCTTGAAGATAACAATGGTTTTTATAGATACATGTCCTACTATTTAACCCATAGTTGGGAGGAGAAGAGATAGATGCATATCTTTCCAAAGGGTATTTGCGCGTAAGGGAATGTATCGAACTTGGTTCTCCGATTTCTCATAACGAACCACTATCAGTTGCACCACACGCACATCCTTGTAGATTTTGAGGAAGCAAACAAAGCTGTAGGGGCTTGGGGAAGATGATTGGAACTTCCTCTTTACAATTGGAAGAAAAAAGGATGATTCGACTTCGTAGAAGTGGCGGGTCTTCGCTGTAAAAGCCTGAACTAGCGGAACTACGGAATGGAGCTGGTCCGAACAACAAGCTTTTGATGTCGCATTTGCGAGAAAAAATACAACATGTAAATAATTTTACTGCCTTAATCCTAAACAAGCTAACATAATTAACCCTTTGAGTTCTGGGTTTCTGAACTTCTGTCTTGGCTCTTGAGTCAAAATTTGCAAATAATTGGTATGTAATGTTTCAAGGTAGATATAAAAAATAGTTACAAGTGTTTACCTACCGTTGTTGGGCATTAAGTCATTTTTCTCTACCACTGTTCAACCGGTGGCTGGGTATTAAGTCGTTTTTCTCTACCACCGGTAAAGCGGTGGTTAGGGGTTAAGAAAGGTGTCTTACTATTCAGCAGGAAGTCAAATAATCTGGTAGACTATTTCAGTGACCGATCGTTGTTACACTCTCCAAGTTTTCCACTGCCTTAACCGGGTACTGAACTCACACTCTTTGGGTCATGTCACTGGATCTAACTAGCGCCTTTATCCACTGTGCAGTTGAGATCAAGAGCACTATTGGAAAATTCGTAAACTTAAGGAATCAGCACAAAAATCTCCTGAGCCGACCAAGCATGGAAATGAATACAATATGTGAACCAATAATAAGAAAGCGATATTAATAACAAAACAAAATGCGACATGAGCTCTGGTATAAACATAAAATGATAACAGTAGAAATAGCAATATGAGCACTAGTAAAAAACTGTTGCTGAAGACATTAGGTTTATAATACCCAGAAATTCATACGCAGATGTCCTCAAGGATACATGGCACAGTGAATAAAGGGGTTAGTTAGATCCAGTGACAGGATCCAAAGAGTGTGAGTTCAATACCAGTTAAGGCAGTGGAGAACTTGGAGAAGGGAATTAACAGGAGATAACTGACATCCATTAAGACAGTCTACTCTACTCCAGTGAACGAAATACAGGGTTCATTTTGACATTCCAACCACCTGAAGAAGGCCGGAGAGTACAACGGCCGAAACGTTGTAATAAATATGGCGACAAAGGTGAGGACAATAGTCCGAATAATGTAAATAGTATATTTTTATGATATTGTTATTGTTATAAATCAATTAATTTATGCCAGGCCACTCTACGAGTGTTGCTGCTACTGTGCAACCCAGTACTACTTGCTGAATGATCGGATCATCGACGACTAAACCGGTTCCCCCACCAGGCTTTCTTGGATTAAAAGCAAGACCTGTCAACAAGCAGGTGACACTTCCTGTAGGGTCAATGGCTATCGAACCCAATGGGGTACATTGGGCTCCTTAGCTATAGATGCAGCCAGTGCGATGGGATGGCTAGAATGAAGTCAATGGCCAGGCCGGAAGATTTAGCAATGAAATCAATGGCCACCTGTCTTGACCAAGGTGAGCCTTCAAAATGGAGGACATAAACCGTGGGTTAACCCGGAGAGGGATGGGCTCCGGCAGGTTTACTTGTTCAAGACACGGTTATATGCGTGAATGAATATCCTTCCGGCTTTCAACCGAGATATGTGGAGAAAACTGCAAAAGGGCGACCTCATCTTCGCTTCAAAGAAAGCTGGAACACGTCTAAAACAAATTTACGATTAAAATAAATACGTGAACTTAAGAGAAAAAGTAACTGAACCAACCAGAGCATAAAACAATTAGAGAATCGCTCATTAACCTCCAAATAAGTTTAAAGCCCGCAAAAATTATCCTTTTTGTCTTCCATCTATTACTGATATATTGCCAATACCATTTGCAGAAAAAAACTTCCCCAAACCATGATACTGCCATCACGAAATTTCACTGTTGGAACTGTGTTCTTTTGTTTGAAGGCATCGCTATCATTCCTCCATACAGGATTTCTAGAATGACGTCCAAACAACTCAGTTTTTGTTTCGTCTGTCCGTAATATTCTTTCCCAATACGATTTTTCCTTATCCTTATTTTTACGATAATTTTCAACCTGGAATCTCTGTGTCTTTTCAATAGCAGTGGAGTTTTCCGGGAGGAGCGTGACTTTAGATTGTTCTTATGAATTTCATTGCTTATTGCCCGTTTAGTGACAGATTCCTAACGAAAGCAAACCATCCTGAAACTCTTGACCAATAACCATTGGATTTTATTTAAGTTGGCGAATTAATTTCCTCGAAAATCTTGCAGAAATCTTCCTGTTCTTCTTTGTTTTTTAACAGTTTTGAGTTTTTTATATCTTGCAATTAATTAACTAATGGTAGTAAGTGGAATATTCAGGTTGTCTGAGATTTTCCTGTAACTTTTACCTTCTTTCCAGAGCTTAACAATCAGTTCATTTTGCGAATTTGTCAATTCTTTACTTCTTGCTATGATGATAACCTTCTTGCACGAATATCAATTACAGAATGTTCTGTTTGTATTTTTGAGCTAAAAATAACTACTGATAACATTATTGGAACATTCTAGAATATTCCACTTGAATAATCTAGAGTATTAAAGCAATTTAAAAGTATTAAAATCTGAAATTTGCATTGTACAAATACTTTTTCCACCCATTAAATTGAATAAAAGGGATTTATTTCTATTAAATCAATTTTTTCCTGTTTTCTATGCATATTTATTTATTATGCACAGTAATTATATGAAAAGTATGTTTATTCATTAGTTGGAAATACAATAAATTAAAAATTTATATGTGTACGAATATTTGTTTCCCCCCACTATATATATATATATATATATATATATATATATATATATATATATATATATATATATACACTACTGTTCAAATCTTTAAGGGAACCCTTGGTAATTTTTAAATTGGCCTCAAAAGTAGTTTTTTGAACTTTAAATATTATATTATACATGGTTCAAATAAGTGGATATTTTATTAGAAATTTTATGACAAAAAGGAAAAAAGCATTTATGATTAAATTTTGCTCTTCTCAAAATATCCTCCTTTAACCTTGATTACCGCAGCACAAATATTTGGTATTTGTTACAAAAGTTTCTCAAAGTTTAAGTTTGATATTTGATTTCATTCATTTTCAATAACTCTAAGAGCTCTTTTTCATTTTGGTTTTTTATTTTTATTTTTCACTCTTCTGTCAAGTTTATCCCATAATAATTCTGGGGGTGGCTACAAACTTTTAGACTGCCGTGTATATATATATATATATATATATATATATATATATATATATATATATATATATATATATATATATATATGCGTGTGTGTGTGTGTGTGTGTGTGTGAATTGGGATCAAACGCAGATCAAATATGGATCGGAATTCCAATCCCACTAGATACACAGAATGATCTTTTTCAGGTGCAAACCGATTTGCTGAGTGATTAATGGTGACACATTTTACATCACCTCCAATTATTCTTTGCGTTTGAGCAGAAAATCGCAGATTACAATGCAATCCATTAATTTTTTCGTCGAAAAGCGAGACACCCAAGCATCGTACAGATTCATGTATTCAAGTTTTTTTTTTCAAATGCGTTAAAACCCTTATATGAGATTATATAGAGCATATCTCATATGAGGATTATTCTGCCAGAACGTTTCCAAAATATTTCCATTTCTGAATCTAGCAACCGATTTGCAAACAATAGTTTCAATTATGTCACCAATCACTACACAGCATGTACAACGTTTTTTAGGTTCTTTGCTGTATGCACGTTTGTTGTTCTTTGATGCATGTACAACGTTTATTAGGTTCTTTGCTGCATGTGCAAGGTTTTTCGTTCTTTGCTGCATGTGCAACGTTTCTTTGTTATTTGCTGGATGTACACCTTTTGTAGGTTCTTTGCTGCATGTACAACGTTTGTTTAGGTTCTTTGCTGCATGTACAACGTTTGTTTAGGTTCTTTGCTGCATGTACAACTTTCTTTGTTCTTTGCTGCATGTACAACATTTTTTTAGGTTCTTTGCTGCTTGTACAACTTTCTTTGTTCTTTGCTGCATGTACAACGTTTTTTAAGGTTCTTTGCTGTATGTACAACTTTCTTTGTTCTTTGCTGCATGTACAACGTTTTTTAAGGTTCTTTGCTGTATGTACAACTTTCTTTGTTCTTTGCTGCATGTACAACGTTTTTTAAGGTTCTTTGCTGTATGTACAACTTTCTTTGTTCTTTGCTGCATGTACAACGTTTTTTAAGGTTCTTTGCTGTATGTACAACTTTCTTTGTTCTTTGCTGCATGTACAACGTTTTTTAAGGTTCTTTGCTGTATGTACAACTTTCTTTGTTCTTTGCTGCATGTACAACGTTTTTTAAGGTTCTTTGCTGTATGTACAACTTTCTTTGTTCTTTGCTGCATGTACAACGTTTTTTAAGGTTCTTTGCTGTATGTACAACTTTCTTTGTTCTTTGCTGCATGTACAACGTTTTTTAAGGTTCTTTGCTGTATGTACAACTTTCTTTGTTCTTTGCTGCATGTACAACGTTTTTTAAGGTTCTTTGCTGTATGTACAACTTTCTTTGTTCTTTGCTGCATGTACAACGTTTTTTAAGGTTCTTTGCTGCTTGTACAACTTTCTTTGTTCTTTGCTGCATGTACAACGTTTTTTAAGGTTCTTTGCTGTATGTACAACTTTCTTTGTTCTTTGCTGCATGTACAACGTTTTTTAAGGTTCTTTGCTGTATGTACAACTTTCTTTGTTCTTTGCTGCATGTACAACGTTTTTTAAGGTTCTTTGCTGTATGTACAACTTTCTTTGTTCTTTGCTGCATGTACAACGTTTTTTTCTTTGCTGCATATAAAACGTTTTTTTAATTTGCTACATGTATAACTGCTTTTTCTTTTGCTGCACGTATAACTTTTATTTTACTGTATGTCCGTTTTTTTCTTCTAGGAAGATGAAAGCGTCAAATGAGAAGGCGTCTCATTTTGTTGCCTTTTTAATTGTACTCTAAAACAACATTTAAAATTCTCATGAAAATGGAAATCCAGACACGAATCATTTCAGGTAGACACGTTAAAACGTCACCTTTCAGAGTATGTACATATATCTAATTCCAGTCACGTGTAAAACTGAATCAAGTCTTTGAACACTACCTATTGAAAAACGTCAGGAATTTATGTTCTAAGCTATCATCACCCCCCCACACAGATACACAGCCATAAACGCACGTATACTCATGTGCAAATTAATTGAAACATAACGAATAATTCCGTTATTATTTACTTTTTTCGTATTTTTTCAATGAAACATGACCCATTACACATGTTTGTACTTCGTATATCCGTGTTTATTGTTTAGAAGTCTTTGATGCGATTTGGCATAAGATCCACTAATGTGGAGCACTCCTCATTGATTTTGGGGTCACGATACCACATGTCTATAATGGCCTTCACGAGATTCTCTTTCGTCGTACAGTCCGCGATCTCTCTGTAAGGCTTGCCAGTGTGTGTTCGTGCAGCGTTATAATTTTCATACGCATCCTTGGAGTAAATTCCATCGCAGACAATGGACGTGAGACAACTAATCAACAGTGGAGACAATAGTGTGTGGGCGTGATAAAAATGTGATGCAATCACGGATGATGCAATATTTTTCCAGGCCAAACAAATTTCATCATACACTCCAAAAATAGATTCATATTACTGCATCCCACTGCAATTGGCATAATCTGAGGAAAAAATAGAAATCGATTACACCTTGTGACTCCATTGGGTCTAAAACTGACCGTATGGTGAAAGAAAGGGAACTAAATCGGTTATTTCAATTGATTTGCACAAGGGTGTTTAGGTTATATATATATATATATATATATATATATATATATATATATATATATATATATAGTTAGGAAAACAGTTGTTACCTAGTGTCTGTTTTGCATTGTTGAGTTCTTTAAGGAAAAGTAGACGAGAGGATAAAGTATCTTGTGCTCTATTTAGAAAGTTTTTTTTTATCACTGATACTTTTTATGAGTGGGCATTCACTCTTAAAATTAAGGTGACAAAAGTTTCTGCTCGTGGTGGCTTTATACAATGAATTGGTAAAACTGCTGTTATTGTATTCTATTTTTTGACTATGTTCATAGACGCTAGCTAACAATGGTTTTCTGAACTACCTCATCGACAACCAGATTAGACTATTTTTTCCAAATTAAATAATAACGATAGTGAACACACCGATAAAAATAACATAAATATTTTCTGCAAAAGCCAAATAAATGCACGTCAACTACAAACAAGATCAATCTTCACTTAAAAATATCATAAAGAAATACAGTACCCCAGTTGAAACGAACAAAAAAATTAAATTATCTGTTACAAAAAAATTTAAAACAGCTAACATTATCCTAAAAAATAACAACACACATTCAAAATCAAAACTATAAAAAAACGGACATTATTTACGAGTTCATATGCACCTTAAATAACTGTTTCCTGATCAAAGCGAACACAAATAATTACATCGATCACACTACTACATGCCTATCCAAACGTCTTACGTTACATCTGTCCGACCATAGCTCCATCAGAACCCATTAAAACACACGCACGAACTTACCGGACTCCATCCGAAATATACTAGTAGAAAATACAAGCATCTCATCCGCATGTAAAAAAAGATTAAAAATAGGGACCTCCGGTTTTTTGGCATAAATTTTCGATACCTAAGGTTTAAAATTAAATTTTAAAAATAAAAAATCTTTCTTAAAGATTTCATTTTAGCTTTAATTGAAAGTTTAATAATTAAATTTATTATTTCCATTAAGTAAAATATTCTAAAGTATTTCAGATAAAAATTATATAGAATGGAATGTCAAATTTAACTTTGATTTCTTAAAATTTTCTTAAAAGCGGCCATTTTCTTAATTTTAAGAAATTTGTAAACAAAAAAAGTTTTTGTATTTAAAAAATAAATATATATTTCTGACACGTTATTTTAGTAAAATTAGAAAATTTAAAGTTAAATTAATCTTATTTGAAATAAATATTACTTACTTATAACATAACAAAAATAATATACAACCAATTATTAACGATTGGTCCTGTTCATCTGAACCAACGTTTGATGGACTACTGATAGACGATGCAATGACAGCTACTATGGATGACCCAATTGGCAGAAATTTAAGTGAATGCATATTTTGGGGTTTTAACTAACGAGTAATTTTTACAAATGAAAATATTTTCCGCAATTATTTAATATTTTATTGACTTTTATTTACCTTTCGAAGATGCGAAAATAAAAAAATTTAAAATACTATAAATTTTTCTTCAATTAATTTATAATTTAATAACAAATGAAATACCATGATTACTCAACTGAAGTATGTCCCACACTAATTTAAATACATAAAATAAAAATATTTGACGAAATAGTAATTGAAAAAGTAAAACTTAGTTTAAGCTTTAAACTTTTAAAGCTGGATAGAAATTTTGGAAACCTGTTGAAACGTAACTGAAGCGACATAATAAAGGGACAAAACGTTTAGATCATAATAATGGCAATTTCAGTCTACCGTACATGAAAATAATGAACGTATTAAGTAAAAAAATACAAAATAAAAAATTATTTTAAAAATAGAAATAGAAAGTTGATTAATCTTTTCAATTTTGGATTTGTAAATTTTGTTTCCACTTAATTACTATATCACATCCAGGAAATAGCCCAATACAGAATTTTACATGATTTAAAACTATTATAAATTATTATAATTAAAATTTAAAAAAAAATGAAAATTTCTTGTAAAACTCCATTATTCATCAGAAAAATTTTATTTCTTCAGACAATAATGTCCTTAATATTATTTATTTACAAAAGCAATTAAAAGCTTTTCTAATTAAGTAATGTCATAGTTTTATTGGATTCATTATTTTTCAATTCAGAGCAGATTTTTAGTTAGATACCTCAAATTTGAAAGAAAAGTAGGTGATTTACAATCTCTAAAGACTCCTACTTTTAACAAAAAAAAAAAAAAATTATGAAATTAAGTGGGAGGTAACATATTTTTAAGAAATATTTTTTATCAAAATTTTCTAAAACAAAATAATTTCAAAAATAATTTCATTCATTTGTGAATAAATCGGACAATTACTTGATTTTTACAAGAATTTCCAAATCAATGTGTTTTCAACAGAATAAGGCGCAAAAAAACAATGTTATTTTCATGCCCCGCGAGGACTTAAACAAAAGAAGACTTTAACCAAAATTTCGAACGTATTAGAAAGAATTAAAAATTTCAAAAAATAATTAAAAAATACTTTGGTCTTTCATCTTAATAATAACATAAACATTTTGACGATAAAACTTTATTTTCATTAAGTTTATGGCCTTTTTCATTACGCTATCTGTTTTCCCGCAAAAAACCGTAGGAGCCTCATTAAAAATAATGGAAGCCTTAATAGAAAAGTCAACACTCAATAATATTACCTACGAACATGGCCACAATGTGCTGTGTTCGGAAAATGAAATACTCTTATAACTTTAGTAACATATACAGGACCCATACATCCGGTTATATGTAAAAATAAAACCATCCTTGATAATGGCTAACAGTATAGCTGAAAGCGCTCGGAATTATAGAACATTTGGACAGGTTCTACACTGTGTCCAGAAAAGAAAACACTTGTTCGAACACAAGAAAAATTTAAAAAAGCTTAATAACAGTACCTTCTCTGTTGTCTTTAATTAAACATGTATAAATGAAGGATTACTGCCTAAATACACAATATATATATATATATATATATATATATATATATATATATATATATCAGAACTTATATATATATATATATATGTGTGTGTGTGTGTGTGTGTGTGTGTGTGTGTGTGTGTGTGTGTGTATTGGAGAGAGATGGAGGGGAGAGAGATGGAAGGTGATAAAAAATTGAGTTGAAGGGAGGGAATAATCGATTTTGTGAAACAAAAGGACGTAGAAGTTGTAGAGGTATAATAACTTAAATGGCTACCAAGTCATCCATAGTGACACGATGAGTTGCAGACCCCACACTCTTCACACACACACATGAATCGGGCAAATATTTCAATGAAGCGTTTCTGAACAAAGGAAAATGAAAGCAAAAATCGCGCTAGTCGCGTCAGAATTGGCAAAAAAAAAATGTCAGCAATTTCTTCATGTCACCGTCAGGAAACGCTGAGATGGATCACGTGATCCTCAGCGACACATCGACATCTATTCGTCTTCATTTTTTTCCGACAGCAATGAGGCGATACGCTCACACCTCTCCTTTTTGAGATATAAAGACGCACACGTATATATATATATATATATATATATATATATATATATATATATATATATATATATACGTCTTGACAGCTTGTGGCTGGAAGGGATAATTCCGAGGAGGATATAAATCCAAGGAGAATTCAATGTAGACTACCTAGCATTATAAAGATAATGAGAAGAAGGAGACTTTAATTAACCATTTCGATTATAATTTATTTCGTGGACACCGAGATGTTCAACTCTTCAGACCGAAATATCCTAGTATCCTCGAAATAAATTATAATCGAAATGGATAATTAAAGTTTCCGTCATCTTATTATCTATTATATATATATATATATATATATATATATATATATATATATATATATATATATATATATATATATATAATCATGTTAACCCAAGCAAGAAATGAGAAGACTTTAGAAGAAAGAACTGGAAAGCTAATCCTAAACAGGAAACAAAGGATTCTCTCTAGAATTCTGGACATTGGAAGTGATAGGTTATCTAATTTAATTTGATTTATGTTCACTGCTTATCCTCAAAGATCCCAAGACATTTTCTCTCAAACACAGTTTTGTCTTTCATTCATTCTAACCTGAGGAAGCCAAAGAGAGCAAACGCTCCAGAGAAACGCGTCGTTAATATATTTTACATTTTGTCTCATCATTTTCACTTTTGTTTCGAACACTATTATATATCTTAAAAGATTTAATACTTTATAATTTATTCTTAAGAAAATTTTTAAAAAAGAAAAAAAATCTGATAAAATTCATTTCTAATCGAAACTCTGTCCATAGTATATCTTATTTATAAAATCAATTAAAAGCTTTTCTAATTAATTAATTTTCTTGGTTTTATTGCATTTTTATTTTACGTTTCAGAGTAGATTTATTTATAAAAGCAATTAAAAGCTTTTCTAATTAATTAATTAAAAATTCATTATTCATCGAATTTTTTTTCTTTAGACAATAGTGTCCATAATATATCTTAATTATAAAAGTAACTAAAAGCTTTTCTAATTAAATGATGTCTTAGTTTTATTGCATTTTTATTTTACGTTTCAGAGTAGATTTTCGGTAACTGTGTGTGGAGGACCCTCAGTTACCGAAAATCTACTCCCATCAAAAAAAATAAAATAAAATAAAATAGGTGATTTAAATTCTTCGAGAAGTTTTGGGTAAAACAAATATAAACATTAAGCGCTACAAAAAATGAGTTTCTCGAAAGTTCATAAAAATAAAATAAGTGGATAACAGATGTAAAAAAATATATTTTTACCAAGATTTTCTAAAAAAAAAAAGAAGCATTTCTAAATTAATTTAATTCATTTGTGAATAAGCTCTGAATGTTTCTTTAAAATCCGACAATTATTTGATTTTACAATGTGTTTTTGACCGCAACAAAATGACGCTAAAATTTCCTATACTAATCTTCGTAACCCGCACAAGATGACTCAAGAAAAAAAAAAAGAAGATATTTAACCAACATTTTGAACGTTCTAAAAAGGATAAAAAAATATAATTTAATAATAATAATAGCATCTTTTTGTCTTTCCTCTTCATATTAACATAATGATTTTGGCGGTAAAACTTTGTTTGGAGCATTTTTTCATCATGGTATGCTCATTTTTAGCGAATCTGTGCAGGTACCAAGTTTTGTATCTTACTTTTTCGGATTGGATTCTAACTCAATTTAAGTCGGTTTTCTTACTCAAAATTTTTAGATAATCGTGATGTTTGCTTAAGGATTGTCTTTCACATTTTCTCTAGTCGCTTGACCCGAGTTCCTCCTTATGTATGTCCATTTGTTGTTTTCAACGTTTCATTAATTCTAATCAGAAATATATATATATATTTTTATTTTTTCAAAACAGTTCAAATTTATAGAGCATAAATATTATAAATTAACTGATTTAAAAATATGGTTCCATTGCTACACAGGAATTACCATGTTTCAAAAACAGGAACTAAAAACTTCAAATTCAATTATATAATTAAATACAATTAATTTAATTATATAATTGAATTTGAAGATTTAGTTTCTGTTTTTGAAACATGGTAATTTCTCTGTAGCGATAGAACCATATTTTTATATCAGTTAATTTATAATATATATATATATATATATATATATACCTTGCTAACCGAACGCTCCTCTGTGACCCAATCGGTAAAGGCACGTCAGGCTATATGACGGTTCCGTATAGGATACAGGTTCGATTCCTGTCGGAAGACGCACATTTTCTATGAAAATTTCACGGACTTGTATCTATAAAAAGAACGTATAAACATAAAAAAATGTCTTAAAATAATTGTCGGACTTTGTCCATTTCATAATATATATATATATATATATATATATATATATATATATATATATATATATATAACATACAATGTATATAGTACATAATGTACTATAATATAATACATTAACTCACTGTTTAAAGCTTTTTACATTTTTTACGGAAAATGAATTTTCTGCGACTGTGATGTAAGTGAAGGACTCTTTTTTTTTTTCATGTCGTACGATTTAAGACTGCTTCTAGGAATTCTTTTTTTCGGGTTAATAAAGCAGTATTTATCTCGAAAAAAGAAATACCGAGCAACTACAAAGAGCGAACGCTCGGAAGTAAATTCTTTCTTTCGGTGGTAGGGGTGCGGTAGGCAGGTCGGAATTCGATGAAAGGATCAGGAGCAGACAAAAATGGCTTGGATCTCGAGGATCTTTAAAAAAAGAAAATGGAGTCGCCAAGAATTTCTACTGCTTTAGTTATGAATTCATAAACACTAAGCATAGGCACCCTATTGATTTTATAGGCACCCTATTTATTTTATAGGCATCCTATTGATTTTATAGGCATCCTATTGATTGAGATATCGAATCGACAGATAGATAAAACAAGAATCACACGTCTGATGGAAAGCGTTGGTAATCCATTGACTTGGCCCCAAACAGTTCAGAGTTCAATACCTGGCTACAGCAGAAGTGAACAAAAAACTTGTATAGTTGAGTTAAAGGGAAATAACTGATACTCCGTGGCACGTGGAACTAGAACAATATAGCCCAGTGGACGAAATAAAGGGTCCAGTTCGAAATTCCAATCACTTGAAGAAGGTCGGAGCGTACAACGGTCGAAATGTCGTGAATATGCCAACAAAGATAACGATAACAGTCCGAACATTGTAAATAGTGTAAATAACTACTCCGGTAGATTAAATAAAGGGTTTAGTTCTGAAGAAAGCCAGGATATAACGGCCGAAACTTTATGACAGAAATCAAATGGCGATATTAGTGTAAATAATGAAAACTTGAGCATTGAAGCCTATATCAGATATGTTACGGAGATTCGGCAGATTGTAAAGACTGAACGATCTCTTGGTTTGCAACCAAAATTTGTGGGAATGAAAATAATCATATGTCTTTGTCCTAATAAATTCCAATAAAAGTGTCCGGGCAAATATCCGCGAATTTAATATTAACGAAACTTGACCTACTTAGGACAGTGGCACCCTAGTCCTTTTAGAAGAGATGCAAGACACTGAAAGACTTACGGTCGTACCACATTGAAAAACCGGTTCCCGTAGGCTCACTGAAGTGAAGCAAAGTCGGTCCTGGTCATTAGCTAGATGGGTGGCCACTTAAGAATACCAGGTAATGTAAGCTTGGATGTGCGGTTGGTGTAATGGATAATGGTTGGGAATTGTTAATCGGAGAGCCGAGTTCCAATTCTAGTTGGGCACGTTATATTCACTTATGCGCAAATAGCCTTCGGAAAGGTATGAATCACCTCTTCCCCCCCACCAGTTATTGCTTAATTAGTAAGGTTTATATCACTAAAACTTTTTTTTTGGTTAAAAATACACCTTTAAGTGCCGAATCTAGGTGCGTCGTCAGTGTTGTTGCTCGCATTTCATTAGAAGTTTCGGGTCTAAATAAACAACAGATTTCTTCGATGGGCGACCCGACCAAATATGATCAATATTCGGCCCGCACCCAGAATAAATTTGCTACTAGCTTTAAGACGTGCTTTATATAACTTCCCCCAGAAAACGGCAACTAATCGAGACTTCATTTGGGCTCTTCGATGTTTTAGATCGGGTAGGCTTGGTTGTACTGATCTTCCTACATGCGGCCAAGACAGGGTGATTTTTTTTTTTGGAAGAAGAAAAGAAAACAAACCAATAAATATATATACATTAATAAAATAAAAATGATTTATTCTATTGGCTCATCTTACGACTTACTTTTCTTCCGCTTCCTCTCCTTTTAAATTCTTTATTATATCTTATTTATTTGGTCTTTCTTTTTTTATAATTTTCCTTTTTATTCTTAACTACACTTAAAAATGTTTACAATAGAGTGATTAAAATGACTTAGACTATTTACAAAAAGAAAACTCCTAAAATACGATATGAATAATTTGGGATATTGAGTGATAGTCTAATAAATTCCGTTTAAAAACTAAGATAAATAACATTTAACTAAAATTGCTTAAAAATAAATTAATCAAGATATTTATTTACATGTTAAATACTAGTTAAAAAAGAAAATATAATAACGTGTAAATTTTAGTTAAAATAGATTACTCCAAAAAAATTATCCTTAAAGGAAACCGGTTGAAAAAAAGAGTAAATACAAAAAAAAAAAAAAAAAAAAAAAAAAAACAGAAACGAAAAATGGGTAATTACGAAAAAAAAAAAGAAAAGAAAAAGAAAATTGCGAGAAAAGAAAAGGAAAGATTACGTGTAAGAATATTTCTTGTAATAAAATAAATCTCCTCGAAAACCAGTAAAAAGCAAAAATGAATGCAACAAATATGCAACTCGAATAAATTGTTTAAAAATCTATCATTTCTCTGAAGCTTCTCGCCATCTATATATACAATTTTAACATACTTATATACAAATCTATATACAGTTTTAAGCTTTAACTATTATTATCTGAAAAGTAAAATAAAATTCCATACAAATGATCTACATTTCGGTATTAAATAACCCATAAAGTTCGATATGTCGCTAAACTAAAACAACAAATAAATAAGTACTGCAACCAGAAATAATCTTTTTTTTTTAACAGTTTGTTCATATTACTATAGATTAAACATTTCGAGTAAGGAATATGAAAAAGAAAAAAAATGGAATAGAAAAAAAAAAAATAAATACTGAAAAACGGACGATCTCCAACCAAAAATACGTCTCCCCCACGGGCGAATTCTTCTTTTCTTTCCTATTAAGAATTGTGCCAATTAGATTTTTTTTCTAGGATAAAAACCGCCGTCGATGCTTTTGGGCCATCTCATGAATACCAGAGGAAACCACAGTCTTCTTCGTTCCCACCTGTCTGTTCAGCCGCTATAGCCCGCATAAATTACTTTTACGGTGATCGTTCTGATCACAGCAGACGCTTCTTTTTATCTGCTCGTAATAATTGTAGATCTGTCCTCGATAAGACTAAGGCTTTGTTCACTGACAGAATGAGGCAGCGTATAGTCTCAAACAAGTTTGTTTCTCATGAATACTGACGGCTCTGCAATAGCGTGTTAAATGATCTTAAGTCCTCTATCCCTCCTCTCTTCACTCATTTTCACCTGTTATGAAAATGTGTTATCCATGTAATAATCCTTAAGAAATGGCGCTTGTTCTCTCTCTAAACTCTATGTCATCAGTTCCCGAATTGATATCTATGCTGATGACACAACTATTTATACCTCTCTTAATGGTAACTCTCATAGGTTTGATAAGGTCAGATTAGCGATCTATCTAAAAGAATGATATTCAATCTGTTGTTAACTGGGGCAAGGAATGGCTTGTTAATTTTAAGACCTCCAAAACGAAATGGCTATCTTGTAATCGTCTAAGAAAACCCTTCTTGCCTTCCATCAGCATGGCTGATGCTCACCTCCAACAGAGTGACTCATTGCGCCTTTTTGAGAAGACGTTTTCCACTGAAATGAAGTGAAAAGATTTTATTGAAACAATTGCTACGTTTACTGCTAGAAAAGTCTGTTCACTTTTCGGGCCGGAATCTAACAGTCCAAACATTGTAAATAGTGTAAATAACTACACCGGTAGATTAAATAAAGAGTTTAGTTCTGAAGAAGGCCGGGGTATAACACCCGAAACTTTTTGAAAGAAATCAGACGATGCTCCTAACTCCAGAAATCGGAGGTGGCTCCTCACTAAGCACGTGGTCTTCGTGTTATTTCTGTAATAGTCCTTAAACAATGGCCCCTTGTTCTCTCTAAACTCGACAATAAATGCCTTGCTGTTTCTTGGTTTCGTTTTTGTACGAAATTCTCTTCTGTAGTTCCTTTTTTAAGAACTTAGGTGAATCGTCTGGTCTTTCTAACTATCGATCAATCTACGACTGACTCGTTTTGGTAAAGTACCAGTGACTCTAAGTGGACTCCGAATCGGTTAAGCATTTCATCTCGCGGGACTTTTTTTCAGATAAATAATATGGCCAGTATTTACATTAGTCGGACTATTGTCCTCATCTTTGTCGCCATATTTGTCACAACGTTTCGGCCGTTGTACGCTCCGGCCTTCTTCAGGTGGTTGGAATTTCGAACTGAACCCTTTATTTCGATCACTGGGGTAGACTGTTCTAGTTCCACGAGCCATGTTTGATGGATGTCAGTTATCAGTTATCTCCTGCTACTTTTCCCTCTGAAAGTTCTCCACTGCCTTAACCGGGTATTGAACTCACACTCTTTGGGTCTGTCACTGGATCTAACCAACGCCTTTATCCACTGTGCCATGTGTCCTTGAAGAAGGCCGGAGCGTACAACGGCCGAAACGTTGTGACAAATATGGCGACAAAGATGAGGACAATAGTCCGACTAATGTAAATACTGTACATAATACCGCATCTCAGAAATATAGACAAATAATATGGCATTCGATTCTTTAGCTCAGTTGCTTATGCCTTAATAGTTATTGCTTAGAGAGCCTGTCAGTCATTAGATAAGAATGTTTCAGATATCTCGAAGGCTTTTGACGTGCTGGTCTTCTTCCCAAGTTGATTTGCTATGATGTTTTGGGGCGAATTTTATATCTGATTCAATATTTCTTATCTACTCTCAAAACTATCTTTTTACATTAATACAAGTGTCCCCTAGGACTACCCATACTTTGTTCCTAATTTTCACAAAGCATTTCTATCATTCATACATGCATTGACTACTGCTGTCGCATCTGGTCTGGTGCTTCTGTTAGGTATTTAGAGATTCTTGCTAAAATACAAAGAAGAATCTGTAATGTTATAGGTTCTAATCTGTCATCTCGATTTCAGTCACTTCCATTTCGTCATTACGGAGCTTCTCTGTGCTTTTTCTATAAATATTTACATGGTAATTTTTATGATGAGCTTTCCTCTTTTGTACTTCGAAGATAAGCGCAGTACTAGATTTTCAGATAGGTCTCATCATTTTTCAGTTGAAATTACTAGATGTAATTGTAAGTTCTATGCTAACAGTTTCTTTTCTCGCCCTTCTTGCTTGTGGAACTTCCTTTCGGCTTCCTGCATTCCAATCAACTTTGCTCTTCAAGCGTTTAAATGCAATGTCAACTGTTATCTTCTGTCTTCTTAATTGATGTTTTTTTTTATTGTTTTCTCTCCTTAATAATTTTTTTCTCTGATTCTTTCACTCCCAGTAACCCCTTGGATCTTAGAGACTTTATCGTCTTGCATTGGATGAATTGGTAAAAATATGATCTCAAAAGAATTATAATATATACTAGCTTAAAAGCCGCCCGATCGGTCGGCATTTAAACTAGCTGCCGTGGAGGGCTCTTGATTGAGCTTTCAGCTTGTTCATGAGTTTGAGAGTCTCTAAGTCTTTGCATATTCTCAGCATTTGAAGCTCTCCTGGCTGCCGTTTGATCTGGGTTTTCATTTGCACGGAACTTTCTTTTCCTCGCTGAAGTATTGGCTCATTTGATTGCAATCTAGTCCTCTGCTGGCTGAGCATTTTTCTGCGAGGAATACTGCTGCTGTATGCGATTAGTAACAATAAACTACAGTAGAACTCTAAATTGATCGCTGCATTTAAGTATTGCATTAATATTGAAGCTTACCTTTTAAACGTTCAACGATAATTCTTCTACCGCCACTTAATTTAAAGACAATTTGTTGTACGTAGGTCCTTACTTTCCATACAAGCAACTATTTTTATTTTATGGGTGTCTTTCGCTGGATTTAGCAATTAATATCGATTATTCCCAAATTTATTTCCAGGTTATAAAAGTTGTTATCGTACAAAATTCGTCGCAAAAAATGACGGAAAAAAATCGCTGAAAAGAATCGCAGTAATGAAAACTTGGGAATCCAAAATTTCTGTAACATGAGCTATTGAAAGTTAGAGCGTTGAGTCCCTTTAATTGAAAAAAGTGTTATAATGACACACTGACATTCGTATTTATTATATAGATTGATATGATGGGGAAATAGATGTTTAATGTTTCCCATGTAAAAAAAAAACTAATAAAATAAACTAGAGTTAACAAAATATGCAGTCATTTTCACTGCGTAGTTAATCTCGTATTAATATAAGATTCTATCAGTTCTTTTCAATTGTTATTAAGTAATAAATTGATCCGCATCAGATTTAGGGACTTCGCGAAATATGGCGCTATTTTTTATGGTATATCTTAGCTAATAGATCTATGTGGTTAGCTTGCTAAGCATTACTCTCCAGTTTTACCACCTGTCTCAAGTTGAAGGACACAAAAGCGGTGTTAGGTGCTGAAGGGGGTGGGGTGAAGTGCATTGGGCCAGAAACAGGCACGTATTACCAACAGGGAGCGAATCAATTCCAGTTTAGGGGCATCAAGGCCAGTGGAGTGACACGGTATTTACTCTGTCTCTCCACTGAGAAAAGATGTGAAACAAGGTCTTTTTAAAGGTGGTGACCCGAGCACGAACACCCGGGCAAGGAACAAAAATTGCCCATAGCCCCCGCAACCGTCGCTTGCGCTGGCCTCGTTGCGAGCACTGATCCATCTCTCTGATGCCATAAGAAGGCGCGGCCTCGGGCAGCTGTTCCCCAGGGCTGGACACCTCTCAGTATAATTTTCCTCAGTTGCAACTCTATCCTTTGACAGAGTAGCTCCTGAGCGCACTCTGCCTAAAGACTGAGACGCAACTGAGAGATGATAAAGAAACGTGTTACAAATCACTCCAAGGAATAATTTACACACACCATTGGGGTGACACTGGTAGAAGTGTATTTTCTTTCATCCTATTATAAATGTGTTTGCCCCTTCCTTCGTTAGTAAGCACGACCGTGACTTCCTGTCAACACCTCACAAATAATGGACTATTCTACGTTTCGATCGCGTGGAAAGAGGGGAAAGCATAAAAATACATTATGACTCCACGTCCGGAAAGGACAGAATCTTTCTCTCACTACTTTCCAACGATATCGTTCGGACGTGTTTTCAACCGCCCTACTCAGGAAGTAGAGATTCAATCATATCAAGTCAGGACGAGCCTGACTTGAGCTCGACCATCTTTACCCGTTCTTATTCTTACTTCCCATAAATTATTTCTGAGCAACAAAGGAAAATGCACATAACCAAGAGACCTTTTAACTTTGTTTCAATACAAGCAACATAAAAGGAATAAAAGTTTTTGTATGCTTCATCTACACCAATCAGAAGCCATTATCTATCTATCTATCTATCTATCTATCTATCTATCTATCTATCCTCCAGGAAACTTTTCATATATATAATGATTTTTATTACTTACATTATTTTTATTATTCGGAGTGTTATCTTCATCTTCATTGCCATATTCACAACGTTTCGGCCGTTGTACGCTCCGTCCTTCTTCAGGTGATTGCAATTTTGAACTGAGTCCTTTATTTCGTCCACCAGGGTAGATTGTTCTAGTTCCATGTGCCATTCCTCTTCCGGATGTCTCAGTTATATCTCTTTCTCAACTAAAATGACCAACAATACCTATTTATATTAAAAGGACCATAGGACACCTCGGCGTGGTGTAATGATTAGTAAGCGTGTCTCGCTAGAACAATTATGACTGAGTAGTGAGTTCGATCCTCATTGGGTGCCCCATACTTTCGGCCTTGTGCCACATCCGAGCTAGGCTTGGAAAATCACTATATTAAAAGGACCATCAATACAATTTTATAGAATTACCAACAATATATTTTATAGCAAATCACCAATATCTGTAGAAGAAGGCATGCGATTATGTTTCAAATATATTTAGTTGAAGCCATAAAATTGTGTTCAAAATATTTAGGTTTCGGTATTGAATAACCCCTATAGATGTTTATATGTCACTAAACAAAATCAATCAAACAACCAACATGAAAGAACTCTTTCATAACATTCATCCATATAATATCCTACAATTACTTAAATAGCGAGTAATAGCGGCTCGGATTGAGGACTCGGAGAGCCGAGTTCGAATTCCAGTCGGATCCATTAGATTCACTTATGAGCTAATACCCTTGGGAAAGGTATGAATCCTCTTCTTCTCCCTCCAGCTATGAGTAAATAGCAGGACAGACAGGGTTCTATAACCTTGGGTGGCAACCGGTCTAGGAGAAGGAAAAACTCTGAATTCAAAACCGGCCTGGAGAGGGTTGGGCTCCGGCAAGCTATCTTGCCCAAGAAAAACCTCTTCTACTGTGGCTGCAGTACTCATGGTGTCCCTACGACCATACTGGGTCATGGGGTAAAAAAATTACTTAAAGAAATCAAACTGTATTCTAAAATATAACTTCAACAAAACTACAACGTAAAACACACATACCACCCCTCTAGTAATTATGTCCCCACAAACATGTATATGCACAAAATGTTTGTTTGTTTTGTTTTGTTTTACAGCATATCAACCATGATGGGTTATTTAATGCCGACAATTTATTTTTTGCTGATAATATTTTTTTCTTCAAAAATGTATCTCTGTTAATAATTTTTTACAAAGTATTTCTGGTATTAAAACCTGTTTTTACATTTTCATAGTATTTTGACCCCAGTTTTTTTTTTGGGGGGGCTATTTGCCCATAGTTGAGACCCCTAACAGGTGCTACCACCCCGGGTCAGGGGGGACCTGGAAACACCAGCAATTAAGAGGTGGTTCCACGCCCCTCGAATACTGATCTGATCAGAGGCTTTGCTGCTGGACGTAGTTTATCGTCATACCCAGGACGCCGATGTAGTTTATCTTCATACCCAGGACGGGCACAAAATGTATTCAATGGCGAAAGCGGCATAGCATATTATATTTTTATTACTTCAAAGCTCTCCACTCCAAAATTAAATTTGGGTACTAAATGACCCATGAGGAGTTGCTATGCCGTTAAACAATCAAATCAAATCACATAAAAGTCTTATGTTTTTATATCTTAGTAAATTTCACCCACTACAAGAGTGACGGTTACTGTGTAATGGTGTCATAACGTATTAAAAGGCAAGAAGTTAATTTCATGAGGTTAGGTAGGAAAGAAAAAGGTTAAATCTAGAATTGAAGAGGTCAATTTTGTAGTCATTAGGAAAAACAACCTACCGGAAGTCTGTTCTATAGAACATCAGTTCTTGAGAAGAAACTTCTTATAAATACAATACAAAGGAAATGAGGATGATACGCTATTGTGCTGGACAAAAACAATAGATGGCATTGTGTAAGGTTTTAAGAGGCTGATTCACGATTCGCACAAGTGGTTGAGTGAAATAAATTAACAAATGACCGCGTTTTGGATGGCTAGGTTAAAGTGTCAAGTGACCATTGACGACCTGGAAAAACTTCCATGTCCAGGTGTCAGGGTGGACCTGAGAACAACAGCAGTTAAGATGTGGTTGTACGCGCTTCACAAACTTCAATCTTCCGATCAGAGACCTTGCTACCGGATATAGTTTATCGTCATACCCAGGACTGTCTTCTATGAGGCGTGTCTCTTTAGAATGTGTTATTTTAAGACTTGCTGTCCTTTTTAGCTCTTACAATTCTTTGTCATTTTACTATCCCTCCCAGCCTCTGTTCTGCCATCCATTTACACAAACTCGTTAGGGAGGTTACTCAATATTTCCATCTGGACCCTCTTTTCCTTCAATATTACCTACGAGTGTCAGAGTTTCCAAGCCTTCTTTCTTCATTGTCCTAGAAATTTCAAACTCTCTCTTTCTGATTCTAAGTATGTGCCCGTTTTGATTTCATTTTCCTTAAAACTTCCTCGTTGTTAACATAAAACGCACATGGCATTCTCAGCATCCTTTCGTAGAACCACATTTATTTTGCCCCGCCCCCTTCTTGAGCTGTGAGGAAATTGTCCAGCATCGACTGTCATGTAGGAGGATTGATATTATAATTAAAAGAAAAAGCTTGTAGTTCCAATGAATGAGTTATTTTGTGGAAATATTTCGACTAGCAGTTGCCAGTCTTGGGCACTCCTTAATTTGAGTAAAACAGTGCAAAGAAACGAGAAACGTTTAGGAATTCAAATTAAGGATTGACCAAGACTGGCAACAGCTAGTCGAAATATTTCCATAAAATAAATCATTCGTTGGAACTACAAGTTTTTTCTTTTAATTATGCAACTACCAACGGAGACAAGCATCCTAACTAGGATTGATATTAGATTGTGACGCCATCAGTGGCGAAATTGTGACGAGTTTTCTGACGACGTTCTCCGATGTTCCGTCGTTCACTGCACCTGTGATGGCACCCAAGATTGAATATATTTGCATATACACCCAACTCGCTATGTGCACCTGTTTGTCTTCTTGGCCGTGATCGCTTTCAAGAAATAATAATACTAGTGACGACAAATGTTTTTAAAGACACTGATTGGGAGTTCACAACAACGTGATTTCTCACTTAGTCGGCAGCTCTCACTCTTTGTAGCCACTTGACTACTACTCTCACGGCTGGACCCACTTTCCCCCGACTTCCTACATCTCTCTGCTTATATGGATAATCCTGGTGTCCCACCCACCTCCATCCACTTGTGTTCTGGAAAGTTTGGAACCACCCCAAAGCCATATGGGTGGTCAAATCTTCAAAAGACTACTTTTATGACTATCTGAAATCAGTGATAAAATTTTATGTTTACCAATTCAAAGGCATGAATCCTGAAAACACTGGCACTTAAGTTTACTCAAAGATGGACTGGAGAAAGATGCGTGAGAAATCGTATTGCTACAATATGCTTCATTTGGGTTATAAATCTGAACACTTACATAACGCCTTGTGTAGTTATACTTCTTCTTCTTCTTCTTCTTCTTCTTCTTCTTCTTCTTCTTCTTCTTCTTCTTCTTCTTCTTCTTCTTCTTCTATGTGGTATGCCTTGTCAAGATTTTGGCTATGGACTGAGCACGTGAACAATTACGAAGTTTTAGAGACAGTGGTAACAAAAAGGACACCTATACGTAACATCAGAAAGAGACAGTTGAAAATTCTAAGGAACATAATGAGGAAAAAGGGCTTGGAAAATTTGACACTCACAGGACATATTGAAGGCAAGCGGTACAGTTGAAAGTAGCACATAACCTACCTTTATGTTTATGTAAATGGTTGTCAGAACAGTTATTAAGAGAAATTGTGAATAAACAAAATTTACTAAGAGCTACAAGGGACAGGAATTTGGGGAGAACCATGACTGATCATGTCCTGTAGGGACATAGCACATAGAAGAAGAAATAAAAAAAAATACATTCTAAGAATGCTGGACATTGCAGATGAAGAGACTTGAAGCAACAGAAATGTGGTTCTACAGAAGGATGCTGAGAATACCATGAATTGAGTAATGACATAGCTTTAGAGAAAACAGAAACAAAATGGGCCTATACATAGCATAAGAAATAGACAGGTGAAATTTCTAAGGAACATAATGAGGAAAAAAAGCTTGGAAAATTTAACACTCACAGGACATATTGAAAGCAAGAGGGACAAAGTAAAGCAGCAGATAACCTACCTGACGAGCATGTTTAAATGGTTTGCAGAACAGAGATTAGGTGATATAGCAAAAAGACAAATTTTACTAAGGGCTACAAAGGACAGGAAATTGTGGAGAGCCATGATAACCTACTTTCTGAAGAAACATGACTCATAGAAGAAGAAGACTGATATTCCGTAAAACTTCAGCACTCTTTTCTTTGTTTCGAATGAAATTTTCCTGTTTCTTAATACTTTGCTTAGTTTTTGGAAAGCCTCATTTGCTATTCTAATGTGCCTTCAGATTTCAGCGTCACATTTCCCATCCTCTGTTCACAGTTCCCCGATATTTAAACGTCAAAAAAAGAGAATTGAAACAATAAAAATGTGCTTCTACAGAAGGATGCTGAGGATACCATGAACTGAGCAATAACATAGCTTTAGAGAAAACAGAAACAAAAAAGGCACCTATACGTAACACCAGAAAAAGACAGTTGAAATTTCTAGGACACGTAACGAGAAAATAAGCTTGGAAAATTTGACACTCACAAGATATGTTGAAGACAAACGGAAGGAGTAAAAATAGCGCAGTGCTAGAACGGGGACTCGGAGATATAGAAAAAGGACAAACTTAACTAAGGGCTTCAGGGATCAGGAAGTTGTGGAGAGCTATAATCGTCTACACCGTGAAGAGGCACAGCGTAAAGAAGAAGAATTTGTGCTTCATAACTAAAAAAAAAATTTTACAAATCAAGTAAAAAAATAGACAAAAACTGAGAAGAGCTACATTGTAATTATTTCATGACACTTCGGTATGTAGGCGATAATGCCACTCGCCAGGTTCCTTTTCTTTGTTATCTGTGAATTAACAGTCATTCTTGGGAAAGATAATGGAGTGGTTTCAAGTTGCCTTCTCTACTGTTTGAAATTCAGAGTTGTCTTCTCATAGATTCCTTTTCGTTATTATCTGAATTGCTTTGATTTCTTGGGAAATATATTGGAGTTATTTCCCTTTGCCTTCTCCACAGATTACTTTAATTTATTATCTTTCCCTAGAAGGCTGTCACGCCTTCTAGGGAAAGACAGTAGATTGGTTTTTAGTTGCCTTCACCACAGATTCCTTTTATTTATTATCTGTAAATAGCTATGCCTTATTGGGAAAGACAGTGGAGTAGTTTCCCATTGTCTTCTCTACAGATTCATTTTCTTTATTGTCTGGGAACTTCTGGGGGAAGATCATGATGTGTTTCCCTGTTATCGTCACGGTTTTGAATTCAGAGACTGTCTACCAACCAAAGAAAGAGAACTCATTCTCCCCTGGGTTGGGGGAGCAGAAAATGGATACGCGAAGGTCATTTGTGAAAAAAAAAGAAGAAAAGATCAGCACACTAGCCAAGGAATGGAACACGGCTCGCTGACTCCGCTTCCTGAACCAATATCCGTTACTGCACTTGCACATCTTAGCCGTTCTGTCGTGGAATTGTTCAACACTCGCTCCAGAGGAATGCAGTATAACCATGTGGCATCTGTGCGCCGTGCGGCAGTAAACGTTTCAATTCCCGGTTAGAATAGCTGGATACCGCAAGAGAAAACGAGATCCGTTCGTTGAGTCGCTACGCCAGCTTCTTTTCGGACAGGTTCAACGCAGCTTTACAGAAGGCGGAGGAGAGGTTGGGAAATGTCGAGTGGCTCAGCCGAAGAGGATGCGAGGATTTCCTATTGACGTCAATGAACCAAGACACGGTTTACTTACTGTACAAGTTAAGTAAACAAGGCAAATGTGAAATCCGGGGAGCGAACTGAGAACGGAGAAGGGCGGGAAAGCGGGAAAGGCGATGACAGCGGAAACGGAAGTACTCCAAACTGAAGAGACACCATTATCACGAACGTAAATAAGGTGCCAATTGCGAGGCGGTAAGTACTTAAATCCATCCTAACTATCACTCGTACTAGCTAGATGCGAACAAAATCGCAATTATATATATATATATATATATATATATATATATATATATATATATATATATAATAAAAGGGCTTAAACACTAATATTCCATATATATATATATATGTATATATATATATATAATATAATATTATATATATATATAATATAATATTCCATATATATATATATATATATAATATAATATAATATTATATATATATAATATAATATTCCATATATATATATATATATATATATATATATATATATATATATATATATATAATCCGTTGGTATATAATCCAAGTGAATGCTAATAATATAAAATATTCAATCTGATCTCAAAAAAGAGCACAATGTATTTATTATAACAGAGCATATAAGTTACATAACAGAGAAATCCAAAATTACCTCATAAGAATAGCTATTTCAGCAAAAACGTTATTATGTTGGCATTTTTCGACTCAGATAGTGTGTAGAAACTTAAAAAAAATTTTTTTCTCCGACAATTATACAGATATAGTCATACACAGACAAAGTGTATCACAGCACCACGGTAGAGCAAAATGTCCGATTACTAGAATATTTTTCTCTATACTCTAGCGGCTCGGAGATCTTGTAGCGGACCGTGCGGGTGAAGATGTGAAGAGATATCAGAAGGTTAAAATTTCCTGCTAGCCGGTCCAGCTACATGAGAATGTTGGATTTTAATTAAGACCAAAGAAGACAAAGAAAACAAACAAGACCAAAGAAGACGAAGAAAACAAACAAGACCGATAGATGTGGGTAAACAAATATATATTAATAACAAGTTAAACAAAGACATGGACAGTTACATAGTGTATGTGTGGAGAAATTACGTGTGTGTGTTGTAGTGAGTGTTCGTACGTACGTGTATTGTTCTTAGCGTGTTCCCAGAATTTGGGAAACGCTATATCTGTGAGAGGTCACATATTGGTGTTAGTTGAAAAGAGAGATTTACCTCACCTCCGCGTCAGCCAGTATTTATAGCCAGGGGAGAGAGACTCCTGTTGAAGGATTAAGGAACTGAGGAGGAGCTAAGTCCGACAATCTCAATTTATACTTGAAGAGTAATGCTTAATAGCAGTAGGAGCCGCTGTTTTTTAAAAAAAACCCTTTCCTTAGATAGCTCAACCGGATTTCCGGGAGCATATATAGAAAAAACTGAAACATATTTCTCACTGAAACACGGTGCTCCTAAGCGATCCACCCATTTAAGTATTGACTGGGGCCTTTGCAGCTTAATTTCGGTGATCGAACGGGGACTGTTTCCTATTTATCTTTTTTTTAGCGAGATTTGACTGTATGCGTTAAATTTGAAAGCGTATAGAAAGCGTATAGAAATAATCATTTACAAAATAACAAACTCTGCATTTTGTGATCAATATAATCATTCTTATTGAAAGGCCTGACAAGTAAGAAATTACGAAACTCGAAGTTGACTACGTTTGCTTTTGTTTGTTAACCAGTACACAACGCGCTCGTAGCGACCGTTTGCCAGTGACGTAGAACGGAAGGTAAACACAGATGTGTTTCACGTCGGACGTAGCATTGTGTTGCGAGTATGTTTGTTCATTTCCGATTTTCACCAGATCCAAATCCATGCCTGTTGAGCCATATATATATATATATATATATATATATATATATATATATATATATATCGGATTGCTAAGGCTACCAGAGCTTTTGGCAAACTTCGCCATCGCTTGTGGAATGACTGGATACGAAAATTCGAGTTTACAAAGCTGTTGTCCTTGACATCCTTTTGTACGGCTCAGAGTCGTAGACTCCATACAGGTACCATGTACGCCAGCTGGATGTTTTCCATAAAATCTGTCTGCGTGCAATCCGTGGAGTTAACCTTCAAGGTAGGACATCTAACGTAGACCTGTTTAGCAGGTGTAATATTTGAGGAATCGAGACTTTTCTCATACAGTCTCAGTTACGATTGACTGGTCATGTCTTGAGAATGTCTGATGACAGGAACCCAAAAACCTAATGTACAGCCAGTTAGATCAGGGCTACAGGAATGTAGGACGCCCATGGCTAAGATACAAAGACAAGCTGAAGAGCAACTTGTCAGCTGCCAATATACCACATAACAACCTTGAGCGCTTAGCCCTGGAGCGGGTAGAATGGAGATCAACGTGTTTTAGTGAACGCAGCAGTTTTCAATCTGCTTGTCTGAATCATCTTCAAGAAGCGAGAGCAAGATCTAAAAGGTCAACCAATCTAACATTTATCTCATCCCACAATCCTCACACTTGCGCCATATGTGGCCTCCTTTGTAAATCACTAGCGGGTCTTAAGTGCCACTTAAGATTATCGCACAAAATTTAATGACTGAATCAATTAAGCTATCAGATATTCATACTTCGAAACCGATGGGAGAGTCCATTATATATATATATATATATATATATATATATATATATATAGATAGATAGATAGATAGATAGATAGATAAATTTTATTAGTACCATATATATATATAGATAGATAAATTTTATTAGTACCATATATATATATATATATATAGATAGATAGATAAATTTTATCAGTCCCATATATATATATATATATATATATATATATATATATATAGATAGATAGATAGATAAATTTTATTAGTACCATATATATATATATATATATATATATATATATATATATATATATATATATATATATATGGTACTAATGAAATTTATCTATCTATCTATCTATCTATCTATCTATATATATATATATATATATATATATATATATATATATATATATATATGGGATTATTACATATTTAGGGACGGGGGCTTTTAAAGGTTAAAAGATCGCCTTGTACGCCGAAATATACAGTATATATTAGGTCATGCCATGAGTTCTGTCCGAATTTTAACTTTTTGTTAAAATGAACGAAATTTAAAGAGTATTTTATAATGTCTAATGGAGCTGAACATTATTTTTATGCTTAGATGCATTTAAACTGATCAAATTTTATTTCAGAGAACAATGAAATTAAATTTTGTTTGATTAAAACCCTGCTAACATGGAAGTAGCCAAGAATCATTTGAGGCACATAATGCTTTATGAGTTCAAGATAGGAAACTCAGCAGCCGGAGCGGCTAGAAACATTCACTCAGTTTATGGAGAGGAATGTGTGAATGAAAGAATTTGCAGAAGATGGCTTGCAAAATTCAGAGGTGGAGATTTCACCCTTGAAGATAAAGATCGAACCGGACGTCCATTTGAGTTTGATGAAAAGCTTCTTGAAGCAGCCCTTGAAGAAAATCCTGCTTTATCAGTTGAGGAATTGGCAGTGGTTCTCAGTTCAAACCATACAACAGTTCATCGTCATCTTCAACAACTTGGAAAAGTTCCTAAACTTGGAAAATAGGTGCCTCATGAATTGTCTGAAAACAACCTCAAATCCCGAGTTGACATCTGCTCTTCTCTCCATTCTCGCCAACTTGTTTCACATTTTTTTGGATAGACTTGTGACTGGCGACGAAAAATGGACCTTTTATCGAAATGTTAAGCGTCGTAGACAGTGGCTTGGTAAAGGGGAAGGACCCCAGCCAAGAAGGGAACTTCATGGGCAAAAGGTTCTTCTTTCATTCTGGTGAGATTGCAAAGGAATAATCCACTTTGAATTCTTACCACCTAATGCAACAATTAATGCTCAAATATACTGTCAGCAATTAGAGCGTTTGAACCAAGCTTTGAGGAAAAAAAGACCTGCTCTAGTGAATCGAAAACGGGTGATGTTTCATCAGGACAATGCGCGACCACACACAGCAAGAATCACGTCACAAAAGATGGAAGAACTTGGTTGGGAGTTAAATTCCTCATCCACCTTATTCTCCCGACCTTGCTCCTTCAGACTACCATTTGTTTCGTAGCTTACAGAATCATTTGGAAGAAACAGCTTTTGTAACACAGGAAGAGGTTAAAACTGACATTTGTGAGTTCTTCGAATCAAATCCAAAAGAATTTTACAGTAATGGAATTAGTAAGCTTGTTAATAGATGGGAGGAAGTCATAGATAATCAGGGAAAATACATTGTCGATTGAATCTGGAATTAAATGTAACATTTGGTCACTTGTTTTCTTTATTCAAAATTCAGACAGAACTTATGGGATGACCTGATATATATATATATATATATATATATATATATATATATATATATATATATATATATATATATATATTATGAAATGAATTACGTTCGACAATTATTTAATATCGAGAAAATATATTGAATAATTGTCGAAATTAATCTATTTTTATACTTTATTTTTTATAGATAAAATTTATTGAAGTATTGGCTCTGTTTTTTTAATTAACCAGTATTAATTTATGTTTACCGGCTGAAAGAAATACTAATCTGGACTTTACTAACCAGACGCTTCTCTGTGGCTGAATGGTTAACAGCACGTCAAATGAAATGATGATCCTCATTCAGATTACAGTGTTCGATTCCTGTCAGAAATCGCCTATTTTTTACAAAATTTCTCGAACATTCAGGCCGGTAAATGTAATTAATACTGTTTAATTAATAAAACGGAGCATTTACTTAAATAAATTACACACACACACACACACACACACACACACACATACATACATACATATATATATATATACATAAGACAAAAATCAAATTGAATTAATAAGTATCTATCTGTCATCCTCTCTCTCCCGCCCTCTTTCTCTCGTTCTCTCTCTCTCTCTCTGTCTTCTCCCTTTCGTAAGTTGAACACTTTGGAATATATATATATATATATATATATATATATATATATATATATATATATATGGGATTATTACAAATAAAAATTAGTTCTAGGTATGGTGATAAACTACATCCGGTAGGTGCTTGGAGCCACTTCTTAATTGCGGTTGTTTTCAGGTTCACCCTTCCCCAAGGTGGTATCATCTGTTTGGGTCCCAGTTAAGGGCAAATAGTTAAGCACGAACTAAACAATATAAAAGTATAAAACTACATTTTTATAGTAAAATTTACAGCAATATAGTTTTGAAAAGAAATATCACCAGGAATACATTTTAAAAATATTAACAAAAATGAATACATATTCAATCTATACGAACCTATCATAAAAATCGTCAGCATTAAATAATTATGGGTTAAAGTACTCAGTATGTAAATGTTAAAGTGGACATTGAAGTCAGCACCCGGAGGCGACAGTCTGTTTCGTGCTGAATAATATAATATACAAAGCCACTGTAAAATCAGCAGATAACGAAGAAAAAATATATATTGGAGTAACTAAAGGATCCTGCAAACAAAGAAACTACGCACAAAGAACATCCCTTACAAATAGTAAATACGTGAACAGCACAATGCTTTCTAAACATATCTGGGAGATTAAAAACAATAAAGAAAACAGCATCAACTAACAACTATAAGTCCAAAAACTGTAAACTCTTCCTGGAGGAGAAAATAGCTATAATTACCTACCAAGACCAACAGAAAATACTAAATAAACGATCAGAACTCACCTAAAAAAGCAAGCACGAAAACAAAGTTTTAGTAAATTACTTAAAAATCTAAAACTAAATACGAAGAAGAATAAACAAAAACTTAAATAAATAAAAAAATAAGTAAAATTAATTAATCATAATCAATAAAGAAGTAAATAATAAACAAATTAACAAACTACGAACGCATACATAAACCCAAGTAAACGTAATAATAACAACCAACAATAAAAAAAAATCAACGATAAAAAAAAATTAACAGACAACTGTATAAATAGAAAAAAAAAAACTGCATCCGGATCCACAGTTATTTCCACTCAATAGCCCCGAGAAAAATTCGAAACATAACCGTTAGAATAATACAACAGACTACTCACATTGCATCACTGGCCAGTATATATACATAGTCGAGAAAAAACACATATGGCCTAAAGAATGCGTTTAAGGATGAAAGGCTGTCGCCTCTGGGTGTTGACTTCAATGTCCACTTTCATATTTATATTTACATACGCTCTATCGCTGATATTGAGCACTTTAACCCATAAATATAGCATACCATACGATTATATTTCATTATATATATAAACTGTAAACTCTTCCTGGAGGAGAAAAATAGCTATAATTACTTCCCAATGTAATTATAGCTATTTTCGCACAAAATCACACAAGTAAACGTAATAATAACAATTTTAGCCTCCGGGATTACTGGCGGCTCTATAATAGTGACTAAAATAAAAGTACGTCTCCTATAACTCCTCTCTTCACTCAATTTGAACTGTTCTGTTAAAGCAGAATACTTTACTCGTAAATTGTTTTTCAATTCTACTTTTAACTCATCTGGAGTATCTTTGCCTGACTTTCCAATTTCATCTCTAAAACGGGTCCCCACAAAGCATGTGGCAACGTACTTAGAGGCCCTAATAAACTCTGAAATGGTTAAGCATTTCACATTGCAGGGTCTTCTTTCGGGTAAGCAATATGGCTCTTGCTTCTCTGGGTCAACTGCTGATGTATTAACGATTATTGCTGAAAGGGGCTATCAAGCTTTAGATAAGAATGTTGCTTTGGACATATCGAAGCCATTTGACAGCATTTGACAAACTGGCCCTGTTCACAAGTTGAGAGCTTATGTTATTTCTAGACGAATTTTTGAACTGATTCTGTCTTATCGAATCGCGATTTGCATGTTCTCTTGAACGGACACTCTTCTCGATCTTTTTGCATTTATACAGGTTTCCCCCACAGTTCTACCCTTGGGCCTATGTTGATCCTGATTTTCATCAATAACCATCCTGATGGTACTAGTTTTCTACTCGGCTGCTATGCTGACCACTAACTATTTACTCTTGTCTTAATGCTAAGTCTGATCGGCTCGATAACTTCAATTTGGCAGCTGATCTAAAAAATGAGCTACAATCTGCTGTTAACAGCGGAAGGAAAGTCCATATAAACATATATCGGCTGTCTTCGGTCTGGAAACATAATATGATCCAGCCGTGCAGCCTCGCGTCCATTACCATTCGCTCGGCTGTATGTAAAAATCATGCCTACCTGCTGACGATATGAATATCCTGCAATTGTTAAACGGAACACTTCACAGTTAATTCACTACGACACACGTTAAACGTTGAAGGCAGACTAGCCACAAATGTACACGAATGACAAATGTAACCTAGTCTACATAGCAACACAACGCTATCTGCCGTAAACTTTCTTTAAACGTAATAATTAAATACGAAGGATTTGTGGACATATCTTTATATGGACTTTTGTTCTTGTTTTGGTGTGAGGAACCCCGCCCCACAAAAATGAAGTTTCTAAAACTATTTTGATACGTCCTGTATATATATATATATATATATATATATATATATATATAGTCATCCACAGACAGACTGTTTCGCTGTATCACAGCTCATTAGTGTGACTAGACATGCAATTGCTTCAAGTCGGAATCAGAACACGACCGATTAGACAATAGTAAGAGTCTATCACACTCAGGCTATCAGAATTTGTAACACATTATATACGAGATATAAGCATTACCGTCTACCAAAGTGCTCAATTCATAGCAAAGAGCTTTTAGCGTTAATTAGCAGCAACCTAACAATTCCCTTTCTTCCAAAGTGTTCAACATACGAGAAGGGGTGTATATAGTCATTCACAGACAGGGTGCTCATATAAAGGTGTATTAAATTCGTTAAAAAAAACTACCATTTTTTTCAATTAGTTAAAAAAAATCAATTATTCTCGCTAACTAATGCTTCGTTTTTTGTTCTTATTCTTTCACACTCAGTAACTCCTTATGTCTTAATAGCTTTACTGCCTTGCATGGGATGAAATAATATATATATATATATATATATATATATATATATATATATATATATATATATATATAGGGTGTACATAAAGTCTCTTTACAATTTAAAATATATTACAAAGGCAATTGATGAGATATCAGATTTGTTCTAAGTACTCTGTAGTTATCAACGTTTTTAAACACATTTATGTATTTCAGATATCGTGTTGATGAAAGAGGTGCTGTTAAATGAACCCGTAACATTTCCAGGCCGGTGGATTCGAAGGGATTGCCCAATTCCCTAGCCGTTCACCAGATATCACTCTCCTGGACTACTTTCTGTGGACGCGCAGGGATTGTACATTGAACTTTCCTCTTTGCTACGTAGGCTTCATGAATTTAAGCGCAGTACTACATTGGCGGCAAATTTTCATCATCTTGCAGTTGAAATGACTAGATGTAACCGTAAGTTCTATGCTAACAGTTTCTTTTCTCGTACTTCTAGCTTGTGAAGCTCTTTTCCAGCTTCTTGCTTCCGATTCGAGTTTGATATTCAAAAAGTTAGATGCAATGTCAGTCGTTATCTTCTGTCTTCTTAATTTTTGTTCTGTTATTGTTCTCGCCTCTTAATAATACGGATTTATTTTTACCCCTGTGGCAGTAGAGACTTCTGTGGTTATTGGCCCTCGTTCAATGGCGTTCCTTCGGAGGATTGGCGGGATGGCGTCTCGATTAAGGGACGAGCCTCGCGAAACGGTGTGGCTCTTGCAGCGTGTCTCACTGACGATGGTTCGAGGTAATTGCGGCTGGCAGAGGATAGCAAAAAAAATTGTTTTTGTTTATAGACAATTTATTCTTTAATCTTCACACGTTTAAATGTAATGTCAATCGTTATCTACTGTCTTCCCGATTACACATCTATTGTTCTCGCTCCTTAATAATGTTTGCCTTCTTTCTTATTCTTTCACACTCCTGTATGTCTTTACTGCCTTGCATGGGGTGAAATGATTAATATATATATACAGGGTGTACATAAAGTCTCTTTACATTTTAAGCAACATATTACAAAGGCAATTGATGATATATCTTAATCAGATTTGTTCTATGTACTTAGTAATTATCACATTTATGTATTTCAGATATCCTGTTGATGAAAGAGGTGCTGTTAAATGAACCCTTAACATTTCCAGGCCGGTGGATTCGAAGGGATAGCCCAATTCCCTAGCTACCAGATATCATTCCCCTGGACTTCTTTGTATAAAGTTATGTTAAAGAAATCGTTTACCCAACAAAGGGACATTTTTTATCTAAAGCAAAAGGATCACTGATGCCATTGCTACCACTGATGCTACAGCGAACATGGCAAGAAATCGAGTACCATCTTGATGCGATTCCTGCAACTAATGCTGCCTATATAAAGATGTATTAAATTAGTTAAACTTCAATATCTATTCCTCATTTTGTAACAATTCCCACATATTTGTCTGTTCATTTACTTTTGTAACAATGTTTTTAAATTGTAAAGAGATATTATGTATATGTGTGTATGGAGACATAGGGATAATACTAACGAAGAAAGAAATAACATAAACACTGAAAATAATATTGCATATTTATATAAGAGTCTGTATATGTATATATTTGTCCTTCTGTTTATTTGTGTTCGTGTGTGTGTGTGCGCATGCGCGACTCTCCGGAATTACTTCATTCTGGCCTTTGTGTGCCCAAGTGGGATGGCGTATCGAAGTGGCCGCACCCCCACGGGGCGTTTTTACACGCTGAAGTGAAAGGCTGTCAGATCCGCAAAGAAAGATTTACAAATGGGAGGAAAAGAGAAAGGGAAAAAATAACATGGTGGATAAAATGCCAGAATTAAAAATGAAAAACAGAAAGACGGCGAAAATGCTTCGAGCAAAATAGGATAAAAATTCGATAAGAAAAGATGAGAAGACAAAGTGAATGATCGCACCTTCTCCCTGCTCCGTATATTCTCCCTGTAACACACACGCACACACACACACATATATATATATATATATATTGAAACGTTATTACAGTGAACACGTATTTGAAATAGACGTCCTGTTTTTATTTTAAACAGTATAATGTCTGTCTGCATGCGCATTCAAGAAACCTTAATAAAAAATGTGTTCCCTTTAATTATTTTGATAGGTGTTATTGATTTGTATTATATATATATATATATATATATATATATATATATATATATATATAAATTATGCGGTGCGGGTTCAATGTATATTACGCGAATCATTCATACGTATGAATGATTCGCGTAATATATATATATATATATATATATATATATATATATATATATATATATATATATATCCGATACGATGAGAACGAAAGTAATATATAAATTCTAAGATTCGCAGCGTTAATTAAAAAAAGAGCTCGATACAGGTAGTAGAGCGATAGATGTGCAGTTAAAATGCACTGAAACCAAGTTGCATCTTTGTTGTGAGTAAAATGGTTTTGTCTATATGATAAAATTATAATATATATATATATATATATATATATATATATATATATATATATATATATATATATATATATATATATATAAATAGAAAGAACAGTCAGTCTAATTCTTTGGTATTTATTATTTTTAAAAGTGTTCGATACAAAGTAGAGCTTAATATTATAATATTATTTTAAATATTTTTTAAATATTTTATCATCGCGACACGAAAATGCCCCTGTTTCGGAACTAACATTTTTGTTCTCTTTTCAAGCGATATTGATTAACTTCAGAATAAATGATTTACTTTTGTAGCGAAGTAATATTATATTAAGAATGGGAGGGTTAATGATATTTCGAACTTTTTTATTTAGGGCGTATTTCTATTTTTGACGGATCTAAATACAGATTTGAGTTAAAAATTGGAAAAGTGAAAATGTAGGTTATAGGTTGTGTGTGGGTATGTAATTCATAGTTTTCGCGCATTTGTCTATCGTGTCATAGACACGTCATTTTTCCCTCTCTTATTTTAGAACATTTTTAAGATTCACTTAAATTCAGAGAAATATTTGTATCGAGCCATGGGCTATTTTTGAATTTTTATTTTTTTAAATTTATTTATTTTTACTTTATTCTCTTATTAAAGGGGCTTTTTTAAATGATATAATAATTTTTATATATATATATTTTATACAATTAATTACAATGCTTTAAAATGTAATACTAATTATAATTTATGGTACATTAGATATGACAATGTTGGATTTAAAATTTTAGGGAATAAATAACATATTTTATTTGCTATTATATGTAATTAAATAATAGGTACATAAATTTAAAGTATACATTTTTTAATATTCAAATTTAGGTTTTATTTTAATATGAAAATAAGGCAGTTTTGCTGTTACACACGATATATATATATATACATATATATATATATATATATATATATATATATATATATATATATATATATATATATATATAGAAAGAAAGAGCAGTAAGATATATAATCCGGTGTTCTTATTGATATTTTTATTTTTACAAAACAGTAAATTTACAGAGCATAAATATTATAAATTAACTGATTTAAAATGTGGATTGATACAATAATAGTTAATAAAAATGAACACACTACCGCCCCTGTCTAAATGATTGGATTTCTCTATATCCTTGGAAACAAAAAATTATGAATTGTATAATTAAAAATAAGTTATTCCAAAATTCGCTTGAATATGAAATAGAACTAATGCTTTTAATTTAATTCTATAATTAAATTTGAATTTTTTAGCTTCGGATTTTGAAACATGGTAATTCCTGTGTAGCAAAGAAACCATATTTTAAATCAGTTAATTTATAATATATATATACAGCAACAAACAATAATTATACGATAAACTAAAGGATATAACTACCCCGGACCAACTGGAGGAAATTACGCATAGACTCACGGAAATTATCAACAAATCTGAAGCACAACACCGGTTTAAAATTATTAAAAAACTGAATACATTATACAAAGGTAATATCACACTTCCTGACAAAACGGATAAATACATTAACCTTTCCAACTATGAACTAACCAAGCACCAAAAAGAATTACTTAATCTTGGACTTAACTGCCATATATACCGTAAGTAGAATCGACTTTTTAAAAAAATAGAAATTGAAACCCTATACCAAAACATCGTTAAACTCCAGGATGAACAACTAATAAAAACTACACCAGAATTCAAATACTTACTTAAGGCCGAGGCATTCAAGGATCGGCATGATAAAAGCCGAAACTCCTCAAAAATACTTACTAAACAACTGAAAATTGCCGCACAAGAACTACGCAACCACCCTGACATAATCGTAAAAAAAGCTGACAAGACCAACATTTTCGTCCTTCTAAACAAATTAGATTATAACAAAAAACTTGACCATATACTCCATGATCACATAAAATTTAAAAACTCAACAAGAATCCGACCAACCAACTAAAATCAAAGCTTAATAAACTCATTAATGTTAATAATGCCGAACAGAACTCTTTAAAACTCCCTAAGATTGTTGGTGATTATAGGCCTGGTTACATATACGGCACTATAAAATCACATAAACCTAACTATCCTCTCCGTCCTATCATATCACAAATTCCAACTCCTGTATATCAACTAACAAAATACATCAACCAACTCATTACTCCTTACCTTCCTAGTAAATATAGTGTTAAGTCAACATTAGAAGTAATCCAAATCCTAAAAAGTGAAAAACCCGACAATGAAATCATAGCTTCACTTGATGTTGAAAACTTATTTACCAATGTCCCTGTTAGTGAAACTATTGACATAATTATAAGAAATATATACAGTAACTCATCTTTACCCCCACTTAAAATTAATCCTAATATATTACGGAAACTATTATTAGCTTGTACTACTGAAGTCCCTTTCTTAGATCATAATAATAATATATATATACAATGTGATGGTGTCTCTATGGGTTCAGTACTGGGTCCGACATTTAGCAATTTCTATATGTCGAACCTGGAAAATAAGATATTTACAGACTTTAAAAAACCATCCATCTATGTAAGATACGTTGATGATATTCTTATGTTAGTTGAAAATACAGATAAAATACTTCAACTGCAAAAATATTTCCAAAATAATTCTGTCCTCAAATTCACGTATGAACTCAATACTAATAATAAAATTCCTTTCCTTGACATATTGATAAACACAAATAATAACAAATTTACTATTTCCCCATATAAAAAACCTACTAGCATAAATTCATGTACACTTAACTACAAGAGCGAATGCCCATATTACTACAAAATAGCAATTATAAAAAATCTAATACATCGTGCAGAGACTAATTCATCCACAAAACAGATTTTTTACAGTGAACTAAAGAATATAAAACAAACACTTGTTAATAATAGTTTTCCAAACTATATAATTGATGAACAAATAAGATGCTTTCTTAGAAATCTCAATACTAAGCAAATAGTACATAATACTGCTTCTACTAATCTCAAACATATTAATCTCCTATATCGTAATCAAATGCATACTAATTATAAACAAGATGAAAATATACTAAAAAAATTAGTAAATACTAATATATCTACAACAGATCCTAGCAAAAAAATTAAGTTAATTATATACTACACTAAATCTAGTATATCCAACTCAATTATTCGCAATGATTCTTCTCCCCCGGTTAGCGATTTGAAAAAAACCAACATAGTTTACAAATTCAGGTGCCCTTTGGGAGATTGTATCTCCAACGAACTAAATAATATCTATGTTGGTCACACCACAAACTCGCTTTCACGACGCTTGACACTACATTTGAATGATAACTCTAACATTTTTAGGCATTTAAAACAACATGCCGCATACACAATTCCAGAAAATCCTCGTCGAAAACACAACTATACTTAAACATGAAAACAATAAACAAAATAAAAATTCTTGAAGTTATATACATAAAACAGTTGAAACCTAACCTGAACAAAATAAACTATGAAATCTCCACAAATCTCCTTAAATGCCTATAATTAGTAACAGAAGCCATTGGTTCATACCAACGGCTTTCCATACTCAATACTCATCGGATTCACTCTCTCGTGGTCATGTGTGACGTCATGAGATGTTGTGCGATTTTCGCTTTCAGCGTCTTATATGCACGTGTTTATCGTTGCTTGGAAATCATCCATGTAAACAATAACAGACTATCATCAATTTCTTGTTCGTCGTGTATTGCTTAATATATTGTGTAATTGTCATCTTTGATAATGGCTTATGTAAGCCGAAAGCTTAGATTGGATTAAAAATATGTATCAATATTGTGATTTTCTTTCATTGTTTAATGATAATGTTATTAAGCTTATCAGACGATATGAAAAGAACTTACAAAAAATATATAGACAACACTTATCTATATTATTTAATGAAACATGTATGAATATATATATATATATATAATTCTTAAAATGTTATTTTTCGTCGATATTCATATTTGAGTAGACGCTCCATTTGTTTATTAAACACTATATTTATTTATTTTCATCTACCATCTTGAATATTCAAGAATTTTCTTTTGAAGAAAAATATGCGCTTTCTGGCAGGATTCGAAGCTGCGTACTTCTGGGCAGGGGGACACCGCCGTTAGATTCGTGATAAAAAAAAAATAGTAACAAAAAACAATTGGAATGATAAATAATATCCATTACCTTAGAAACTTTTTGTTTGTTTACGTTTGCATACGAAACTGAGCGGATATGATAATTTACAGCAATTTAATACGAGAAGGCACGATTCGGACTTTGTTCTATTGTCCGAGTCGATCAATGCACGTCAGATAAGACGTTTAGCCATCTTGACATCACTTGTCGTAAGAATCGGAGAAAAGCCCTTCGAGTTATTCAGCTAAAAAGAGAACAGGTTAACATCGTTTTGTGTCAGCCCCACTGTCTTCCTAACTGAGCAATGCTGAGAGGAAAAAGATCATTCACACCTTGAGTAATCATACCAAAATTTATACTCTGACTTCCATCTTCAAAGTCCATTCAAGAACCGTCAAGAGAACGGTGAATAAGTTTAAAAAATAGGGAACAGTAAAGAGGAAAACTGGATCAGGAGCTCACAACAGAGAGAGAGAGAGAGAGAGAGAGAGAGAGAGAGAGAGAGAGAGAGAGAGAGAGATTATTATTTTAACTTAGAGCTAAAGAGATCAATTAGAAAAGATCCAACTCAAATGATGAGACGTTAGGCACTTGAGAATGGAGTTTCACCTATGATAGTCCAACGAACAGTGAAAAAAGTCTTGAAAATTAAATCGTACGTGATACCTGTGAGGCAACTTGTTACTCCAGGACAGAAAGTTAGAAGGTTAGAGAGGGTGAATATCATCTTGAATAAATTGGAAAATGATCCTGGAATAATATATATATATATATATATATATATATATATATATATATATATATATATATATATATATTTGAACTTAATTTCAATCCTTCATGAGCTTCCGGTCCTTAGCTATGATTAATTTATGATAAACATGTCATTTTCTTTGATGATCGATTTCATCACAATTATTATGTTAAGCTTGGAAAGTAATTATACATTTTTATTGCTCAACGTAGAGTGTTTAAAAAAAACCTCGGAGAATTCCAGTAAGATATCTTTAAGCATTTCTAAGATACAACGTTTCAAATCTTAATTTAACAAATGAATAATTTTGCTGTTACATCCAGTATATATCTGCTCTGAGTGATTCTTAAGGCCAGCTTCACTTTTAGAACCTCTCTTCTACACGTGTGATTCTTCAACATTCACAAAGAACACCTGTGGCTTATACTGAAACTGTGCTGAACGGTCCTTAGGGTTAGCTTCAGGGAGAGAATGTATAATATGGCGTGATCAGTATTTGAACATGGCCAGTATGCTCGAATTCTCGTTCGATGACGTATAACTTCCTGTTCGCACAGTACATACATCATAATGACGAATGTCACTCCTTTGCAGAAGACCATGTCTTCACTTAATAATATTTACAAATAATATATATATATATATATATATATATATATATATATATATATATATATATATATTAAGGTGTTTTTAAACATTTTACAGAATCTAATCATACCTCCTCTTTTAGTTGTTACCGCCTTCTTCTACTCACACGGCTGTAACTTATACTCGATGTTTTACAGCCATATTTGTTATCAATAATCAAATAGCAATTTTTCTTTCTTTCAGTTTTACGACCGACTGTATAAAATCGCAGTCGGTGCACATAAATAAGAAAAATGTAAAGAAAACATTTTTAAAAAAATTAGAAAGTCATGGCTGCATAAAATATTTGAGTAATTTTGTAGTAAGGACTTAAAAAAACTCTCATGACAGCAAAAGCGGAGGCTGCTATTAGAAGCGAATAATATTGTTCAGTTACAAATTATAAAACTTATGTGATCTATTTGTATAATCAGTAAATATTCGCCAATATAATTTTTGTTCGTTCCTATTTGTAGAAAGGCTATTTTATTTTTATTTTTGTTCATTTTATTTCTTAGAACACCTATTTTATTTTTCATTTCTTTCATTCTGCTTTTAAGAACGACTATTTTATTTTCCATTTTGTCAATTTTATTTCTTAGGACGACTATTTTATTTTTCATTTCGTTCATTTCTATTTCTTAGAACAACTATTTTATTTTTCATTTCGTTCATTTCTATTTCTTAGAACGACTATTTTATTTTCCATTTTGTCAATTTTATTTCTTAGGACGACTATTTTATTTTTCATTTCGTTCATTTCTATTTCTTAAAACGACTATTTTATTTTTCATTTCGTTCATTTCTATTTCTTAGAACGACTATTTTATTTTTCATTTCGTTCATTTCTATTTCTTAGAAGGACTATTTTATTTTTCATTTCGTTCATTTCTATTTCTTAGAACGACTATTTTATTTTTCATTTCGTTCATTTCTATTTCTTAGAACGACTATTTTATTTTTCATTTCGTTCATTTCTATTTCTTAGAACGACTATTTTATTTTTCATTTCGTCTATTCTGTTTCTTAGAACGACTATTTTAATTTTGTAATATTCTTATTTCCAAAGTTAAATTTAACTGTTGACAAATCTGTCGTGTATTAATATCCGCGTCATTTTCTGAGGATGAGTTTGGCTAGACACCCACCTGGATTAAAAGTAAGACCTGTTTTGTCGGTCCAACATCCATCTAGCTTAATAGGTATACTAAGCGCTATAATTATGTATGCGTCCAATACTGTGGTAAAACGGCATCGCTGGGTGGAGAGCTTCCTAGATTGAAGTCTACGACCGGGTCGGAAGGTTCCACCGATGGAATCGACGGTCACGTGTTCGTGACCAAGGCGAGCCTTCAATTTGTAGAACATAGGCTGTGGTTTGACCAGTGGAGACATGAGATACGCCAGGCCTACTCTTACGCCTGCATGTATAACTCTTCAGCTTTTAACCCATATTTAATAATAGATAGTTCTTTGACATATTTCGGTCGCGTAGGATCGTAGATCTGCGCTTGGGACTTATTTCTTCAATTTACCTGGTAGTGATAGCAAATTGTTTCTTTTGACAATCGAGATCAGGTGAAGCAACGCGAGAATATGATCTCTCGGACGAAACCTGAGCAGAATTATTTTTCATATGGGAGATCAACAGTCTCCCATACAGCACGACTTGCTTTTCTAATCTAACGACACTATACAATGGTTTGATAGGGACCAATATTGTCTGGCACCATTGTCGCTAAAGGAGTTGCAGATCAATATCAGACTGCTTTTGGGACTCCTGCTCCAAATATTATACTCAGTGTTTACTCTCGAATCTTTTCCCAAGATAGAATAACAGAGTAAACGAATAAATAAATAAAAATTAAAGAAAGATATATAAAAGTAACCGTCATTTTGATAAGTTCTTAATTCTGTTTCTTCATAATGCAATAAAATTAATTTTCATTTATTACCCAAATACTCATCCTACGAACAAAGAAAAGTAAATTGTCACTGAAGATATCTTATTTTAAGACATTTTTATGTTTTTTATACGTTCTATATATATATATATATATATATATATATATATATATATATATATATACTGTTTATTATAAACAGCATTTACTTAAATATTCGTATCTATAAAAAGAACGTATAAACATAAAAAATGTCTTAAAATAATTGTCGGACTTTGTCCATTTCATAATGTGTGACGTCATTTGTTTACATTTGGATACGCATCGAGCAGATATGAATGTACGAGAGAAAATCATCGAGAATTGTAGTATAAAAACAGTAAAATCGACCTTGCTAACCGAAACGCTCCTCTGTAGCTAAATCGGTAAAGCACGTTAGGCTATATGACGGTTCCGTATAGAATACAGGTTCGATTCCTGTCGGAGGACGAATATTTTCTATGAAAATTTCTCGGACATTCAGGCCGGTAAATGTCGTTAATACTGTTTATTATAAATATTCTGTTTACTTGAATATTTGTATCTATAAAAAGAACGTATAAACATTAAAAATGTCTTAAAACTATTGTCGGACTTTGTACATTTCGCAAGATCTCTGATCTCTCTTTAAAGTTCTGTATAAACAACATTTTCAGTAAGACATCAACTTTGAAAAGTTCTTTATGTCATTATGCTAAGGACCCTTGAATTTTCTTTTTTAGACACAGCTATAGAGAGCTACTCATGTGTATTTGTATTAATGCTAAATATTAAATTAGGAAACTTGCTATTTTTTCAGTTGTTTAAATAAGTTGGTAGTTTTAAGAAAATCTAATTAAACAAATTAATTTTACTTAATGTTAATCAGATTAATCTTACTTAATCTTGTCTTATTTAGATAATTTCATTTTTTTCTGTTCCGTTCGACTAATTAGTATTAATGTGGAATATCAGATGACAACAATTCTTATTATTACGAACGCTGTAGATCTTCTAGCTTACGACTGGATTTTGACAAGCAGATATGAATTCTTTCTATACAAGCACGATGAATTAAAAAAAATAATTGACAGAAACATTTCATATATATGGCATTATTTTAAATTTAATTAAAGATAAATAACACAGATGCGAAATGTATTAATATATGTTATTATAAACTGTTATGCATATTAATGTTACCGCTTCTGTGGGCGGGGTTAATAAACATGCTGGGTGATTTTGTTCTACTGATGTAAAGTGGGGACACACAGACAAAATTTAACCTTACACGAATTTATAAAAGAAGATTTTCTTCATTTCTTTTTCATTATATTTTTAATATGATTTCCTGAGTATGAGTCTCCACATTTTCCTTTATTATCTGTTAAGTGCCATGACTTATTGGGTAAGATAGTGGAGTAGTTTCCTGTTGCTTTATTTACAGTTTTGAATACATAGTTGTCTTCTAGACTGACAGATATCCATGGTAAGAGAGTCCGATGCTATTTAACATCTAGTTTGGGATGGGGTTTAGAGATGGATTCATACCTTTCCTAAGAGTATTTGTATGAAAGTGAATATAATAATCGGGATTCGAAACCCGATCTCCGATTCCCCTTTCCACTGTGATAATTGTTACGTTATACTCATCCCTGGATATACTGTGTACATTTTATTGAATATCCACGGATATCCTATGCGGAGAGCTGGCTTAGGGAAAGGGCGTTGTACGTAGACGACTACGCCACAAAGATGTCGATAAGAGACCTGAATACTCTAGACACATGGCAAGACATAGGCTTCGAAAGTTTAAAGAGTCTAGTATGCGCTGTTATTTAAACCATAGGGGATGGAGAAAAACAGATTTATGCCTTGTCCGCAGGGTATTTGTGTGAAAGTGAATGTAAAGAGCTCAACCGGAATTCGAACGCAGCACCCCGATTTCTCGTTCTGTGCCACTAACCTGTACACTATATGCACATTCAGTATTTAGTAATACACGCCTAAAAAATAGTTGCTACCTACATATACATTAAACACACACACACACACACACACACACAAAAACCCACACATACACACAGAGATACAAACATGCACACACACACACGTATATGTATATGTATAAATATATATTGCGTAATGTAACACTACAATATTTATAGAGAAACTGGTTTACGAAAAATAACAACAGCTAACTAAAAATGAAATTCTAACCGCAGTATCTTGTCAGTTGTTTTGACATTTTTGTGTTTATACATTCTTTTTATAGATACAAATATTTAAATAAATGATCTGTTTTATAATAAACAGTGTTAAATAATATTTACCGGCCTGAACATCCGAGAAATTTTCATAGAAAATATTCGTCCTCCGACAGAATTCGAACCTGTATTCTATACGGAACCGTCATATAGCCTGATGCGCCTTAATCGATCGAGCCACGGATTAGTTCGATTAGCAAAGTCGATTTTACTGTTTTTAAACTGCAATCTTACATGAATCTCTCACGTACATTCATATCTGCTCAAAGCGTATCCAAATGTAAACAAATGACGTCACACATTATGAAATGGACAAAGTCCGACAATTATTTTAAGACATTTTTATGTTTATACATTATATGTGACGTCATTTGTTTACAGTTGTATTCAGCATTTTGACTCCATAGTCTCGTAGATAAACACTTTTTGTAATTGTTCAATTCAATCTGTCTATAATTCTGAGATGAGGTATTATTATTGTTTATAGTGTTTGGACTGTTGTCCTCAGCTTTATTGCCATATTCACAACGTTTCGGCTGTTGTACGCTCCGGCTTTCTTCAGGTGACTCGAATTTCGAACTGAACCCTGTATTTCGTCCATCGGGGTGGCGGGGTAGATTGTTTTAGTTCCACGTGCCATGCCTCTTCCGGATGTCTTAGTTATCTCCCTTTAACTCAACTCTCCAAGTTTTTTTTCACCACTGCAGTAGCCAGATATTGAACTCACAACTCTTTGGGTCAAGTCACTAGATCCAACCAACAGTTTTATCCACTGGACCAGCAGGTTTCAGCAATTGACTGCCGTTTTTCTTATTTTTCGATATCTTTATACTAAGTTTTGTGCGCTAGTTGGAATACTCTTATTATTGGTGTTAGGTTGATTTTTTGCCTTTTGTGTGTGTGTGTGTGTGTGTGTGTGTGTGTGTGTGTGTGTGTGTGTGTGAAATGTCGTGGTTATTTATGTGTGTGTGCGTGTAAAAAAAAGTTTTATTAAATTTAATCGAAAATGTCTGTGTATTTTATTTATTTATTGATTTTGTGTTTTAGGTTGTTTTGTATTTTTCCAGTTTTCAAATAAGCTGCATATCGGGATCGAAATTGTGGATAAACTGTAGGAAACAAGGATATTGCCACCATAAGGATATTGCAATCAATTACGACGTTCTCGAGAAACAGTACAAGATAAACACATAGACGAAGTTCTGATGATTTATCTACAATTTCGATCCTGAGATACAACATCCTATGCGGAAATTGTAAAAGTAGAATAAAAAAAATTAAACAGACAGTCGGTTCTTTTTAATCAAACTTGGACGAATACGAAACTTTTATGAATCTAACATGTTTTGCCGTTATTGAAATTTCATCAGTGATAGGGAAAAAAAAGAGAAGGAAGATTAAAAATACTATAATATATATAAAAAGGCTTTCTTTTTTCTCCTCTTAACTCTGATGAAGCTTTAATAAAGGCGAAACATGTTAGAAAAACCTGTCTACCTGAGGATGGTCGTTCGGAACGACTGAAAGCCCGGCTCGTACAAACAAATAAGACCAGATAAACCCGGAATTTATGAACAAGGATCACACCAATCATTCTGTCGGATTCAAATCTATATTTGATTCCAGTTCATGACATATATATATATATATATATATATATATATATATATATATATATATATATATATATATATATATATATATATATATATATATCGGTTTTGTAGTGCGTATTCAATTTATGTAACGTAAATCATTCAAACGAAAAACAAATACTGAAGCTAATTATATGGCGAGAATCACTCTCACAAACAATATTTAATAATAAAATACAATCAACTTCGAATCTGTTAAAGTTTAACAATATCTCATTACTAAAAAAGCACTCTTTCAGACCGCAATATCTTTCGATGTCGCATTACTATTCGGAATTTAACAAAAACACACTGATATGTCTACCTGAGGATGGTCGTTCGGAACGACTGAAAGCCCGGCTCGTAAAAAAAAATAAGACCAGATAAACCCGGAATTTATGAACAAGGATCACACCATTCATTAACAGATTCGAAGTTGGTTGTAATTTATTATTAAATATTGTTTGTGAGAGTGATTCTCGCCATATAATTAGCTTCAGTATTTGTTTTTCGTTTGAATGAATTACGTTACATATATATATATATATATATATATATATATATATATATATATATATATATATATATGGATAAAATAACTGAAAAAAAATTGTGTGTTTTTTTTGCGAAAGTATTTATTTATATGTTTTTATATATATTTAATATTTCAGACCACCTCGGTCCTTCCTCAGAAATTAATTGAATTACTGTATTACTGTATTTGGCAGTTTGTTTACACTTTTCAGCGTCCGTCGTTAGACGCGGACGTCACGTAATGTGGAATGCAACTATGTTTGAATTTTTTAACGTAAAAACATTCAAACATAGTTGCATTCCACATCACGTGACGTCCGCGTCTAACGACGGACGCTGTAAAGTATATATATATATATATATATATATATATATATATATATATATTAATACATGTTTCATTAAATAATATAGATAAGTGTTGTCTATATATTTTATGTAAGACTCACGGAAATTATCAACAAATCTGAAGCACAACACCGGTTTAAAATTGTTAAAAAACTGAATACATTATACAAAGGTAATATCACACTTCCTGACAAAACGGATAAATACATTAACCTTTCTAACTATGAACTAACCAAGCACCAAAAAGAATTACTTAATCTTGGACCTAACTGCCATATATACCGTAAGTACAATCGACTTTTCAAAAAAATAGAAATCGAAACCCTATACCAAAACATCGTTAAACTCCAGGATGAACAGCTAATAAAAACTACACCAGAATTCAAAGACTTACTTAAGGCTGAGGCACTCAAGGATCAGCATGATAAAAGCCGAAACTCCTCAAAAATACTTACTAAACAACTGAAAATTGCCGCACAAGAACTACGCAACCACCCTGACATAATCGTAAAAAAAGCTGACAAGACCAACATTTTCGTCCTTCTAAACAAATTAGATTATAACAAAAAACTTGACCACATACTCCATGATCACATAAAATTTAAAAACTCAACAAGAATCCGACCAACTAACTAAAATCAAAGCTTAATAAACTCATTAATGCTAATAATGCCGAACAGAACTCATTAAAACTCCCTAAGATTGTTGGTGATTATAGGCCTGGTGACATATACGGCACTATAAAAACACATAAACCTAACTATCCTCTCCGTCCTATCATATCACAAATTCCAACTCCTGTATATCAACTAACAAAATACATCAACCAACTCATTACTCCTTACCTTTCTAGTAAATATAGTGTTAAGTCAACATTAGAAGTAATCCAAATCCTAAAAAGCGAAAAACCCGACAATGAAATCATAGCTTCACTTGATGTTGAAAACTTATTTACCAATGTCCCTGTTAGTGAAACTATTGACATAATTATAAGAAATATATACAGTAACTCATCTTTACCCCCACTTAAAATTAATCCTAATATATTACGGAAACTACTATTAGCTTGTACTACTGAAGTCCCTTTCTTAGATCATAATAATAATATATATATATATACAATGTGATGGTGTCTCTATGGGTTCAGTACTGGGTCCGACATTTAGCAATTTCTATATGTCGAACCTGGAAAATAAGATATTTACAGACTTTAAAAAACCATCCATCTATGTAAGATACGTTGATGATACTCTTATGTTAGTTGAAAATACAGATGAAATACTTCAACTACAAAAATGTTTCCAAAATAATTCTGTCCTCAAATCCACGTATGAACTCAATACTAATAATAAAATTCCTTTCCTTGACATATTGATAAACACAAATAATAACAAATTTACTATTTCGCCATATAAAAAACCTACTAGCATAAATTCATGTACACTTAACTACAAGAGCGAATGCCCATATTACTACAAAATAGCAATTATAAAAAATCTAATACACCGTGCAGAAACTAATTCATCCACAAAACAGATTTTTTACAGTGAACTAAAGAATATAAAACAAACACTTGTTAATAATAGTTTTCCAAACTATATAATTGATGAACAAATATGATGCTTTCTTAGAAATCTCAATACTAAGCAAATAGTACATAATACTGCTTCTACTAATCTCAAACATATTAATCTCCTATATCGTAATCAAATGCATACTAATTATAAACAAGATGAAAATATACTAAAAAAATTAGTAAATACAAACATATCCACAACAGATCCTAGCAAAAGAATTAAGTTAATTATATACTACACTAAATCTAGTATATCCAACTCAATTATTCGAAATGATTCTTCTCCCCCGGCTAGCGATTTGAAAAAAACCAACATAGTTTACAAATTCAGGTGCCCTTTGGGAGATTGTATCTCCAACGAACTAAATAATATCTATGTTGGTCACACCACAAACTCGCTTTCACGACGCTTGACACTACATTTGAATGATAACTCTAACATTTTTAGACATTTAAAACAACATGCCTGGCCGCATACACAATTCCGGAAAATCCTCGTCGAAAACACAACTATACTTAAACATGAAAACAATAAACAAAAACTAAAAATTCTTGAAGCTATATACATAAAACAGTTGAAACCTAACCTGAACAAAAGAAACTATGAAATCTCCAAAAATATCCTTAAATGCCTATAATTAGTAACAGAAGTCATTGGTTCATACCAACGGCTTTCCATACTCAATACTCATCGGATTCACTCTCGCGTGGTTATGTGTGACGTCATGAGCTGTCGTGCGATTTTCGCTTTCAGCGTTTTATATGCACGTGTTTATCGTTGCTAGGAAATCATCCATGTAAACAAATAATCATCAATTTCTTGTTCGTGTATTGCATAAATATATTGTGTAATTGTCATCTTTGATAATGGCTTATGTAAGCCGAAAGCTCAGATTGGATTAAATAAAAAAAAGTATGCATCAATATTGTGATTTTCTTTCATTATTTAATGATAATGTTATTAAGATTATCAGACTATATGAAAAAAACTTACATAAAATATATAGACAACACTTATCTATATTATTTAATGAAACATGTATTAATGAAAAAATGCTGCCTAAATACACACAATATATATATATATATATATATATATATATATATATATATATATATAATAAAAAGACTTCAACACTAATATTCTATGGTTATAATTTATTACATTGGAATTGTAATTACGATCCAATTCATCAGACCTACAAATTCAAAATGGACTCATCCGTCGTTTTCAACTTTATTCTTTCACTTATGAAAATTTGTGCGATAAACTTAATATAATTAATTATATATATATATTAGCTGGTCACTCGTACTCGTCTACTAGGCTCAGGCGCATTTGTGTTTATTCAACAGCCACAGAGCTTTTCTGAGGACAATACTGCAACTATGCTTAGCAGACCTTAGTTACAGTTTCTGGGAAATATCGTGGTATCTGGCGTGATCAACAATTTGAACAACACTGACTTGTGTCATGTGACCATCTACCCAATTTCACTCACAACCCGTGGTATGGTTTTCAGGCACTTTGTAAATGTGCTGGGATTGAATATATATATATATATATATATATATATATATATATATATATATATATATATATATATATATATATAGTGCCATCCACAGACAAACTGTTTCGCAACTCTTCAGTGACGCTAGACGTCCGATTGCTTCAGGCGGGGATCGAAACACAACCGATTTGACATATGTCATATATTCTACCCCATGCCATCGTCGGAGAAGAAGGTAAATTTTAACGTATAATAAAATAGATTTTTAAGGTAGCTACATTTATGATTATGAGTTAAAGTGCTCAATTGTAAATTGCATTTAGCATGAAACAGACTGTCGCCTCTGTGTGTTGACTTCAATGTCATATATATATATATATATATATATATATATATATATATATATATATATATATATATATATATATATATATATATATATATATATATATATACTAACAGGCTTCGCCCGCTCACTATCGCTTCGCAAAGTAAGATATATTCACTACTTGAAATCTTTGAAACAAAAATTTTAAATGACCATTTCATTCATAAATTGTCTTGTTATAGTTAAGGAAAGTTTTACAAATAGATGCCAACATGTTGAAGGCCAAGAAAAATGCAGATTTCAAACACATTTCTCTAAACAGAACTATTTTTGATATGAAAATCAAAACAATCCTCGAATAAAAGAACGGTAATGAAGGACAGTTAATTAATGAAATAAGCTTTTTTAAAATCAATATGCAAATTAGTTAAACCTGAAGTGCGATATTGCCTAGTAGTAAATAATATATAACACAGATATTGAGCTTTTATTCTCTAAATTACTAAAAAGTAGCGTTGGGGATTTTTAATCTCAGTTTTTATGGGAGAATTTAGCTCCAATTTCTCATTTATTCATATAGATTCCACAATATAGGTTTGACTTAATTAGCTATTTTGTTTCTCAATCCTTCAAATGTTGAATGTATAGCGAAATCTAATTTCTAAGAAAAAATTAATATAGTGTAAAGAATTTTTTCTTGTGAATTGTCCTCTGTTCTGTCACCCATGAAATAAAAATAATTGTTTGTACGGAAAATAAGGATCTACGTACATCAAATCGTCTTTAGATTAAGTGGCAGCAAAAGAATTATCGTTGAACTTTTAAAAGGTAAGCTTAAGCATTAATTCAATACTAAAATGCAGGGATCAATTTTGAGTTTTTCAGTAGTTTATTGTTGCCTATCACATCTACTCCTCCTCAGCTATTGTGATGATGGCCAAACCAAGAGTCCTCCACCGGAGCTAGCTTAAATGCCGCCCGAAAGGGCGGCTTTTAAGCTAAATTATAATAAAACGTGGACTGCAATTTTGGATACAAAAGGAAAATAAGAGTTACTCTCATTGATCCGTGAAAGCAACAATGATGGTTAGTAAAATATATTAATATATATTTTTAATCTCGCAACCCTGAATCAGAGCTCAACGAAAATAATTCCCTGCGCCTAACTTTTCTAGGGCTTTTGAATGAGCTATGAATCGGATCAGTGGGAGCAGAGGAATTGCTTGGACACACACACATACACTGTACTTTATATATATATATATATATATATATATATATATAAGTTAAAAATGTTAAATCTATAAATGTTTCCTATTTATTCCTTATCCAATCCTATATATATATATATATATATATATATATATATATATATATATGTATATATATATATTCTTTAATTGTGTGTGAGAGAGAGACAGAGAGAAATGAGAGTGATTACAGAGATAAGAAAAGAGAAACACTTCTTTCCTAATTTCTTTTCGTATCACAACCCAACTTTCACTCTGAAGTCTAAAATCACGTGCGAGAAACATACGCACACACACACATGGATTGTTATTTCTGGTATTTGCACACAAAGACACAAACAGACACGTACACATAGAAGTAAACGTACACACGCGGACGGAATGTTATTTTTAGTATTTACACACACACATAAAACACACATCCACATACACAACGCAATCACACAAAACATACACACAGACTGAATGTTACTTTTTATATTTACGCGAGCACACAAACGCACACACACAGACGAACACACGCGCAAAAGGAAGCGCACACACACACACACACACACACACACACACACACACAAAAGGTTATTTTTGTTATTTGTTCACACAAAACATATAAGCGTACACATAAAAAAACATAGACGTACACATACTCAAATGAACATACAAGCACACATGCATACGGAATGTTACTTTGGGTATTTACACACACACGCACACAAACGCACACCCACACAGACACGTCGCGTTTATATAATCGTTTACGTCTGCTTTCTCTAAAAGAGAAGAATCAATTTGCCTCCGGTAAATTCATTGAAGAATCTTCGCCCGTGATTTTCTCTAAAAATGAGAAATTGTTCCTCGCTATAAGAACGGTGGACACACTGAGTGGAAGATGCTGAGAAATGTTGAAAATTGGTCCAATGAAGGAGTTTCCTTCTTTCAAAATATGGCGAAATAGAAAAGTGAAAGAGTTGCTCGACGATGGCAACGGTTAGAAGGGGCGAGAAGAAAGAAAAGAAAGGTGAGGAGAAAAAAAAGAGAGTCAGAGTTAAAGAGAGGGCAACGGGCGAAAGAAAAAGAAAAGGGCAAATGAGAATCCATGAAGAAAGAAATGGATAAAGATAAAAAAGAAATAAAATAAAATAGGTCAAAATATCAATTAGAATGAAAGAAAAATATAGAAAAAAAGAAGGAAAGAACGAAAAATATAGAAAGAAAGAAGGAAAGAAAATATAGAAAGAAAGAAAGCAGAGAAATAAAGATAGAAAGAAAGAAAGAAATGAAAAAGTAAAAAAAAAAGAAAGGAGAAAGAAAAAAGAAAGAAAGAAAGAAAGAAAAAGTAAAAATATAGAAAGAAAGAAAGAAAGCGGAGAAATAAAGATAGAAAGAAAGAAAGAAAGAAAGAAAGAAAGAAAGTAAGGAAAAAGTAAAAAAGAAAGAAAGAAAGAAAAATATAGAAAGAAAAAGAAAGAAAGAAAATAAAGAAAGAAAGAAGGAAAAGAAAGAAAGAAAAGAAAGAAAAAAAGAAAAGAACAGAAAGAAAGAATGATAATATTTTAAGAGGAACGGAAGTAAATTTAGTCATATGTGTCGTAAGATAAGAAAGGAGAAGAAGAAGAAACTGTAGAAGAAGAAAAAGAAAAGAAAATGAAGAAAAAGAAGAGAAGAAAATGAAGAGAAAAAATCCTAGGAAAAGAAAAAAATGGAGAAAAAATAAATTACAGGGGATGTGAAAAAATTATACGAAAAAAGAAAGTTATACTGTAGGTTAAAAAAGAAGTGAAAGAAAAAGGGAAAATAACAATAACGAAGATGAGGATATTAGTCCGAATGCAAATAACGTAAGTAATGATAACTCCTCATCCTAGAAATTCAGGCAAAAAAATATAGAAAAAAAACAAAAAAAAATTGTCAAAAAAGAAATGCTGGCATTGGTGCTGATGGCAAAGAAGTAAAAGAAAGAGTAAAAATGAAAGCAGGACGTGAAATGTTGAAGAAAGCAAACTCAATACGAGAGAGTGGGAGGAATTAGTTGAGGTAGGGGGTAAATGTTCTGTTCCCTTCATCCCGTTGGATCTATAATCAGATTTTGCCTGCATGTGATTCCAGTAAAGTCGTCTCAGCCTCTCGGCTGCTGGCCTTCCATTGTCCCTCCCAATGCCTCTTCTACATTTACGACTCTCCTCCTCTTTTCGATATCCATTTTACTCTCCCACCGACCCGCAACTTTGTCTCTCCACTCTACTCCACTCCACTCCACCCCCCACTCCTCTCCACTCCACTCCCCGCCGGATACAGATGTTATTACGGAGATGCAAAACTGCATTAAGTTGCCAACAAGACGAGAGACTTGATAGACGTTGGAGGGCTGCCAATAATGCGTTATATATTGAAGTGGCCAAGACAGGGACACACACACACACACACACACACACACACACACACACACACACACACACACGCACGCACACACACACACACACACACATACACACACACACACACACACACACACACACAAAAAAAAAAGACGCTCAGGTATCCAAATAGAAAGATAGGTAAAAGGATTCATGCAACGATTTAATTCATTGTCACCTGCCGTTGGTAGATCTTTCCTCTTGTTAGTGAGTTCGATTCTCACCGGGCGCAGCAACTGATCTGAAGTCTGTTTCTACCAACTCCTATCAGTGGTCATATGGTAATAATAACAGTAACATTAGCCGTTTCCTAATAAGGAAATATTCGGCATCAAGCTTCTTCCTTATGTAACGTGTCCTTTCACAATGTAGGCGATTATGGCTCTCCACCATTTCCGGTCTTTCGTAGCTCTTCATAAATTTTGTTTTTTGTTATTTTCACTTAAAACTTGTTCTGCTTTCAATTTACTCAAACTAAGTATTGTTTTCCTCTTGCCTTCAATCTGTCCTGTGAGTATCAGATTTTCCAAGCTCTCTTTCCTTATTACATGCTCCACAAAATTTCAACCGTCTCTTCTTGATGTTATGTATAAGTTTCCTTTTTGTTTCCATTTTCTATAAAAATGTTCGGCCCGTGGTACCCTCATCATCCTTCTGTAAAACAACATTTCTGTTGCTTTAAGTCTCTTCTTCATCTTTGAGGAGACTGCCCATCATTCACTGCCTTATAGAGGACAGATATTACGTAACCGTTCAGTACTCTTTTCTTTGTTTCTAACAATTCTTTTCTGCTTAGCTTTTGAAAGGCATCTTTGACTCTCCCAATGTGCCTTCGGATTTTAGTGTCCGTTGTTAAAAATTTTGTTAAAAATTGTTAAAAAATTACCAGCAATAAATTTCAATAGTATAAATTGACCAATAATACCTATTTATAGTAAAAGGATCAGCAAAACAATTTTATAGAATTATCAACAATCCATTTTATGGCAAAATGATCAATATATTTTATCTGTAGTAGAAGACATACAATTAAGTTTAAAATATATTTAGTTGAAGCCATAAAATTGTGTTCGAAATATCTAAATTTCGGCATTAAATAACCCATAGAGGTGTTGATATGCCGCTAAACAAAATCATCCAACCAACCAAACACTCAACATGAACGAACTCTTTCATGACATTAATCCATATAATATCCTACAATTTCTCAAAGAAATCAACCTGTATCCCAAAATATAACTTCAACAAAACTATAACATAAAATACACCTATCACCGCCTCCAGTAATCATCTCCACACAATCATGTATATGCACAAAAGCTGAGTATCATCTACCATGTATTCAATTGCGAAGGCAGAATAACATCCAAAACTTCAATTTCGTCATTAAATGACCCATAAGGAGTTGATATGCCGTTAAACGAAGAAATAAAAAATAAAATTACACGGTAGCTCTGTCCTCTTTGAATGTTGAATTTTTTTGTATCGTGCTTCTTTTATATTTTTTATATGGTGCGTTTGTCGAGATATGGTGGCCAATGACACGCTAACGGTTGACAGCGCATTATTTATTACCTTTGGTTTGATCTTGCATCAGTCGAGATTACTTTCCATTGTGTCTTTGTTCCGTTTTTTTCTTTTTTTTGGGGGGGTCTGCCTTGATGTCTCCTGCCACATAATAGGCGTCTGGGGAAGCGATGTTGCTCCATGCGGATGATATGGCCAGTCCATTCCATCGAATGTGTGCTTTGTTAAATTTTGATTCGATGCTGGGTGAGTTCGCACGGTCCAAAATTTCAAGGTTGGCGATGCGATTCTGGAAGGTGATTCCTAGTATCGATAAAGCTAACAGCACCTTGTATTCCCAAGCGGTCACCCATCTAAATACTAACCAGGCTCAACCTTGCTTAACTTCGGTGATCGAACAAAGTGATATGGGTGTGAATGTATTTCTTGTAAAATATGGATATGATAGAAAACATTCAAATCAGTTTAAGGTTTATAGCAATTAGTTTCTTCTTGGGCGATTATCAAGACTGTATCTATAAGTTTAGTATTGATAATATCAAAAGTATTTCGCTTTTTACAGCCCTTGACTTTAAAGCTTATTCCATGTACACATCTGAAAACGATCTATGTCCATTATATTATTAATATTATTATTATAGTTTAGAGTGTATCAAAATTATTTTCGTGTTTTAATCGACCTTTACGGCAAAAACCTTTAAGTACACATCTAAAGACAATCTATGACTGCACTATTATTATTATCATTATTATTATTATTATTATTATTATTATTATTATTATTATTATTATTATTATATGAGGATGTATCAATATTATTTTCGTTTTTTCTCGACCTTTACTCCAAGGTTTTTTTCATGTCCATAGGTTCATTTTCTTTTTATAATCTGTGAATTGTCTTGTATACTTAGGAAATATTGGAGTGATTACTCTCTGTTTTTCGACGGTTTTGAATTCGAGATTTTCCGTCCGTAAGACTGCTTACCAACCAAGGCTAGAAAACTCTTTAACCCATAGAAATAAGAAGATATGGATTAATGCCTTTCCCAAAGGCATCAGTGCGAAAGTAAAGGTAGCTGATTAGGCTGGGATTAGAACTCGATTCGCATATTTCCCTATTTGTGCTGATATAATTTACTCTACAGGCACATCTGCTATTGCTAACTTAATAAATTCTAATATTTGGGGGTAAAATTTTATCTGTTTATTTTAATAATTTCACTACAAGCAAGGAAATAAAGCCACTAAGACGCAATGAGTTACTGAGTGTGAAAGAATATGAGAAAAATAATTATTAGGAACAGAGAATAATAAAAGAAAAAAGTAATTATGAAGATAGTAGATATATTTGCATTTAAATTCTTAAAAATCAAATCTGACAAAGCAAGCAACCGGAAGAGAGTTCCACAAGCTAGAAGTCCGAGAGAAGAAACTGTTAGCATAGAACTTACGTTTACATCCAGCAATTTCTTCTGTAAAATAATGAGACCTAACCGCCAATCTAGTACTGCGCTTAAATTCATAAAGTCTTGGCACCAACGAAGAAAGAGCAGTAGAACAATTACCATGAAAATATTAATAGGAAAAGAACAGGAAAGCTACCTGACAGCAGTGTGAAAGTGGCTGAAGCCGAGATGCCAGGTCAGGGCCGACAACATTGCAGATTCTCATCAAGAACATCTAGATAGAAAACAGAAGCAACAGGCCAGATGCCACAGTAATATTTAATGCATAAAAAAAATGAATTAATACACGAGAAATCTCGTACGCTGTTTCCAACTGCAGCTCTCTGAGTCTAAGTTCTCCAGTTGAAGGGAAAACGATGGATTTGAAATGTCAAATAGAATATTCCCATTTGCAAGACGTGCTTTAATTGCTAGTAATCATGACATTTTTAGATGAGACCTTTTTTTATTGCATTGTCTGAAGCATTGTCCAAAGGCTTTTCTCACTGCTCTTTCTTTGGGCAGTCCTATTGCCTGTTCTAGGAAAATTTCTTTTGATCGTTTTGTCCCAAGGTTCGCTTTTTGTCATATAATTTTGTCTGTCAGCTGAAAGAGCTATAACATTTACTGAACTTGAGTTTATATAATATTAAAACTCTAGTCATGTATGTGTGTGTGTCCGAGATACAGCGTAAACAATATATAATACCCCAACCAATTTAGGAGCATATTGTACCTTGAACCGCTGCCGGGTTCAGTGCCAAATTTCATTTAAATTAGACAAGGGTTTTTTACCCCTTGTCTAATTTTAATGAAATTAAAGGGCCGTTTTTGTCTGTTTTTACATCATTTTTAAGATGCAATGCAGTATTTGTTTTCAATACACTTTCTAATATCAATCTGCGTATATAAGCAAGCACTTGCATATTTTATCCCAACTGTTATCTCTGTGAAGAATAATAAACATGCATAATACATTATAACAGCTTTACTAAACATATTTAAATATGCATAACACAAGATATATTTATATAATCCACAACACTACATTTGAACTTTTTTTATAAACAAATATCACAGATGTTTGGCAAGTACATGACAGGTGAAACTGCTATGTGGGTATGTCATTGTTAAACGTAATCTATATGGATGGAAAATTGTGTCACATGACTTTATGGTAAATAAATAGATTAACGCTGATTTGCTGCCGTTACGGGATTTGAAGTAAATGTAAGGAAGAAAAAGTATACATAATAAAAATATAATAATTATTAATATATTATTGACCTTGTAATATTGTATAATGTGAGTAAAAATAATTATATCAATAATTATTATTATAACAATAACTCGTTTGGTTTGGTTTGGTTTGTTTTACGGCATATCAACCCCAATGGGTTATTTAATGCCGATATTTTCATTGCTGGTAATATTTTGTTTTGTCAAAAATCTATTTCTGGTAATAATTTTTTTTCCCCAAAAATGTGTTACTGTAATATTTTTTTTTTTTTTTGAACTATTGCTGGTAATATTTTTTCCTCAAAAATGTATAGCTCGTAATATTTTTTTTTCTTCAAAAATTGATTGCTGGAAATAGATTTTTTACGAAGTATTTCTGGTATTAGGGCCTGTTTTTAGACTTTCATAGTGTTTTTACCCCAGTTTCGGGGTTAACTATTTGTCCATAGCTGGGACCCTAATAGGTGCTACCACCCCGGGTTAGGGCGGACCTGGGAATACCAGCAATTAAGAGGTGGTTCCACATTCCTCAACACCTCCTGATCAAAAGCCTTGGTGTTGGACATAGTTTATCGTCTTACCCAGAACGCGGATGTTGTTTATCGTCATACCCAGGACGGGCAATAACTCGTATTGCAAATACAAATTAAAATACGTGTATAATATACGTGTATAATATAATAAAATTGATAATATTATAACCCCATTATTTTGTATCATGAAAAGTAATGTTTTATAGGTGGTCTAGTATTTTACGAAATAAAATATTTTTAAAACAGTTTTTTTTTATTTATTAAACTTATCCAATAAATGTTATAACTCTTTCTAGTATTAATGGGAGTTTCCTTCCAATCTTTTTGTTTTGGTTACTATGGAAGGTTAATATCGTGATTATATTATTATTTTCCCTTCGAATTACGTGCGATACCTTTTTTATATATTGTGGCTGTGGAGGTGGCGTGTTTTATTTTCTCATTTGGTAAAGCTTTCCGCTTGCGATATTGTCACATATATGGTCTTTCAGGGGATTGAAGGCGGCAATAATGACGCCAAAGGAGTCGAAGAAAAACGTAGCGACTGCGAGAATGCAAAATCTACTTTACCTGCTGTTGTCAGATGTCAGCGGAAGCTAAGAAACACGGGGGTTGACATGAGCCGGACGATTATCAGCACCAGTGTTCGTCGGGCGGAAAGATTTTCACAGATACTCAGCTTTGCGTATGCGACAACATATGCGTTTATTGAAAACATCCCGTGTCAGCAGAGGAGGAAGAAAGCCCCCTTAAAAGCGAAAGGAAAGAAACAAAAGGGCCGTGTAATCATCATGCAAAAACTCGGCAGAAATTCTTGACAACCCTTTTTCCCCCCATCCGCAATCAGTCCCGTTCTTTAAGAAACTAAGCCGACCATTCTTGTTATCATTTAGCCTTGAATTTCGGCTGCTTTCATCTTGATGGAGATATTTACAGAGCCTAACAGAGTCAAGCTCAATGTCAAATTAAAAACACTCCACCTTGGTCTTTTGAACAGGAGTAGAGGCTTATCCCTTGCTTCCTGTTTAGAATTCGTTTTCTGGTTCCGTCTAAAGTCTACTTCAAATCTATATTTCTAATGTCTCCGCCTGAACTCTGATAATTTATTTACTATCCATTTCCTTTTTTTTTCTTCATTAGGAGTATGTAGGCTCGCCTATCGTCTGGTTCTAACTCCTCACTGATCGTCTGAATAGAGCTTTATCTCTCGTTTTCTGCTTAGGATTTGGTTTCCGGTTCCGTCTAAAGTCTACTTCAACTCTATATTTCTAACGTCTCCGCCTGAACTCTGATATTTTATTAACTATCTATTTTTTTTTCCTTCAGTAGAAGTAGATAGGTTCTCCTATCACCCGGTTCATACTCCTCGCCGATCGTCTGAACAGGAATAGAAGGTTTATTCCTTGTTTTCTCTATAGGATTGGATTTCTGGTTCCTTCTAAATTCTACTTCAACTCGAGAATTTTAACGTCTCCCTCTGAAATCTGACATTTAATTTACTAATGATTTATTATAATTTTCCTCTTTAATAGGAGTAGATAGGTTCTCCTATCGTCCAATTTACTCTCCAACCCGGTCATTTTTAACACGAGTGGAGGTTTGTACCTTGTTTCCTGTTTAGGATTGGGTTTCCGGTTCCTTCTAAAGTCTGGTTCAACTCTATATATCCGCCTAATCTTTGACATTTTGTCGACAATTAATTTACTTTTTTCTCCAAAAGAAATAAATATATTCGCCTAGTGTCCTGTTCACACTCACCACCACTGATCATTTGAACAGGAGTAGAGGTTCATCCCTTGTTTCCTTTTCAGGATTCGGTTCCTGGTTCCTTCTAAATTTTACTTCAACTCTATACTTCTAACGTCTCTGATATTTCACTTACTAATTATTTATCATTTATTTTCTCTCAACAGGAGTAGATAGGTTCAACTACAGTTCAGTTCACACTCTTCCTAGGTCTTTTGAACGGTCTTTTTATACAGTGTAACCCGGATATAAGAGACCCTGATATAAGAGAAACCCTGATATAAGAGAGATTTTCTCTGGTCCCAAATTAGAGCCTGTGTTAATGTATATACAGTGTAACCTGGATATAAGATAGTTGTCGGGACCGGAGAAGAAGTCTCTTATATCCGGGTTTCTCTTATATCAGGGTTTGGTCTATTTTGTTTAGGTAAGTATGGCTCTAATTTGGGACCAGAGAAAATCTCCCTTATATCCGGGTTTCTCTTATATCCGGGTTACACTGTATAATAGACCAAACCCGGATATAAGAGAAATCCGGATATAAGAGACTTCTTCTCCGTTCCCGACAACTCTCTTATATCCGGGTTACACTGTACCTTGTTTCCTGTTTAAAATTGCATCTCTGGTTCCTTATAAAGTCTTTTCACTCTCGGTCACCCCTTTTGTCTTAGTGGAATTATCACCTTGAATTGATTAAAAACAAAAAGTTGAGGCAGCTTTGCTTGAAGTCATCAGACGTGGCACGGCATCTGGTAACTGGCAGGCTGATTTCCCTTCATGATATAATCAGACTCTTATTTTTGAGTTTCACTGGAAATAAAATATGACATTTTACATCAGATTCTGCTACAGTTATTTCATTAACCCTTTCCCAGTGGGCATTCTGTCTTTATACAACTCTGCACAGCATCTTAGTGGCATTATCGTCCTGCCTGTGGTGAATTAAGAAAAATGAAATGTGTATTGGAAACCGTAACAGAAAATGAGGAAAGTATTGCGCCAATCGTCTGAGTCTGCCAGAAGATGTCCGCCTATACATTCGCCAAGGGGCAGGGAAATAACACTACCGTATGAAGCAGAATCGTCTTTTAAGATTAATAACATTATTTCATTTGATCAGTTCTAAGCACTGGTCTGAGAAAAATGGTGGTATACATATATATGATAAGCTCATTCTTGTTCTTAAGAATTTCGGTAAACCTCCAAGTTCATTATTATTTCTATATCTAAGGAGGGTAAAGTGTTGTTCCTTAGATATCATGCATCGTTGAAATGATAACGAACTTCAGTTGGAGCTTTAAAGAAAATCTACCAGCAAGAATGACCTTATTAATTTTTTAGGACACGCACACACACACTCATATCTATCTATCTATCTATCTATCTATCTATCTATCTATCTATCTATCTATCTATCTATCTATCTATATAATATGTATAAAACATATGACTTATTTATATTTGAATGCCCGTTTAAAAAAAATCTCGATGTAGTTTTAAAAAGGAAATAAATAAATAAAAAATTGTAAAATATATTGTAGCGTAAACCTAAATAAGATTAATTTAACCAGACAATAATAACTTGACAGTTTGAAAGAAAGTCAATGTAGCTAGACAGAAATCACAGCCTCACCCACCCAACCGTAACCGGTTTAAATTTGCCTCACAAAGATACATTTGCTTTCTACAACGCATACCCCGTCTATATTTCTGAGATGAGGTATTATGTACAGTATTTACATTAGTCGGACTATTGTCCTCATCTTTGTCGCCATATTTGTCACAACGTTTCGGCCGTTGTACGCTCAATGCCACATGGCACAGTGGATAAAGGCGTTGGTTAGGTCCAGTGACAGACCCAAAGAGTGTGAGTTCAATACCCGGTTAAGGCAGTGGAGAACTTTCAGGGGGAAAATTAGCAGGAGATAAATGATAACTGACATCCATCAAACATGGCTCGTGGAACTAGAACAGTCTACCCCAGTGATCGAAATAAAGGGTTCGGTTCGAAATTCCAACCACCTGAAGAAGGCCGGAGCGTACAACGGCCGAAACGTTGTGACAAATATGGCGACAAAGATGAGGACAATAGTCCGACTAATGTAAATACTGAACGAATACCCCCTTAATAAAAAAAATGGTAATTCTCTTAACACCACCGACTTAACTTCAAAATAGAGTGAATCCAATTTTTGTCGTAAGTTATTCTTAGCATCGCTTGAGAATGGAAACAATCTCCGAATTTTAAGTTTAAACTTTGAAGTTAAATTTAAACTTCAGTTTCGAAACAGGGTAATTTCTGATTTTTTATGGAGACATGTTTTAAAAAAATGCTCTATTTGTATCGAGCACTAGTTTTAAAAAAAATAAAAATAAGTGCTAAAGAACTCTGGATTATAAATATGACTGTTCTTTCCTATTATTTGAATATATATATATATATATATATATATATATATATATATATATATATATATATATTATAAATTAATTGATTTCAAATATGGATTTTTCGCTACACAGTGATAACCATGTTTCAAAAATGGAAGCTAAAGCTTTCGAATTTAATTTTGTTATTAAACCAAAGACATTAGTTCCATTTCCTCGTCAAGCGAATTTTGGAGTAACTTATTTTTTTAAATTTACGGTTATTAAAGGCACGGCAAAGATTCATAATTGAGGATTTAATGCTCTGTAAATTTACATTGAGCACTATTGTGTAAAAATAAAAATATCTAAAAGAACACCGGATTTTATATCTTACTGTTCTTTCTTTTATATATATATATAACCTAGAAAGTGTTACGGAATGGGGAATAACCAAAACGGAGGTTGGAAATGAAATGATAATCTTTATGACATCAACAAAATACAATACTCGCCAGCAGAGTCAAATAGGTAAACCACGGCTAGTGGTGGACTACTTAGACAGCATTACCCTTACTTACAATATTGTCCGACGTATTTATGAGGATTGGAATATACCCATTAGTGTTCACAGGTACGTTATATAACAATATATATATATACGTGTGTGTGTGTGTGTGTGTGTGTGTGTGTGTGTGTGTGTGTGTGTGTGTGTGTGTTTGTTATAAATCTGGGTATATGATGATCCCGACAGCTATAAATTATTGACAATTGGAAAAACGTTCAGGAAAATATAATGTTTCGAAAAACCATTCGACTATGGATTTCGCCGATTAAGCTTCATCCAGTCGAAGGCGAAAAAATGAATTGCGTGTCTATGTTTTTGTGGATGTTTAAAATAATGTCAAATGTTAAACAACTTTTTTCTTTCTCTTTTTTAAAAAAATCACCCTGAATTTTTTTTAGTAGCGCGACTCGCCTTATGATGAAACATATGTCATACTACCCACTGATCGGAAAAGGCTTCCCATGCCTGGACTAACAAAATGTCAAATTAAAATCACGAGTTTTGAGAGATTCGACAACAAATGAGAGAACCATTGCATCAATCTTCTGCATCTACCAATGAAAAATGCCCCTCTACAGGTGTTTGGGTGTCAATCTGAAAACAGCGCAGAGGATTCAGAAAGAGTTCAATGAGTCTAATGGTGATTACGAATGTGTTTGGAGTGATCACTACTGATGGCGATGTTATGCCTCCATTTGTCTTCTTACAAAGCCCCAGACTCAACACGGAGGCCTTTGGGGAGGTACTCCTGCCCTGGGTCAAGCGGGTGGATGCTGGAAGACCCTATGTCTGCCAACAGGACTCTGCCCCATGCTACAGTAGCAGGAGAAACCCGTCATGGCTGTCAGACAATTTCTGCGACCACATCATCTCTTACATCTGGTTACTTAACTCCCCAGACTGCAAAGCCCTTGATTATTATGTGTGGGGCACAGTTGAGCGAGAGACCAACAAATCTCCTTGTAACACGAAAGATGAACTGAAGGTAAGGATTATGGCAGCATTCACAGACTTAAACAAGGAGGCCGCCCAGAAGAGTTGTAGGAGATTTCGAAGTCGTCTGGAGGCCGTGGTTTGAAGCTAAGTAAAGAGCTAGTAAAATATATATATATATATATATATATATATATATATATATATATATATATATATATATATATATATATATACTGATTTACATGAGCTTACAAAGTGACAAAAACACCAATGCAATGTGGGATCAAAACTGTTTCTGTTGTGATTGAAACTTTGGGTCAGATAAAGAAAGGAACTCAACAACAAAATTTCTGGTGCACCATCTCTCCGGGAAATCCCAAAAATACTTTTAACACACCATGGCCTTTTGCGAAGTGCTTCTCTTTGTCCATTTATTTGTTTTTTGTTAATATCTGTCTCTTTGTTTAATTTTTATTTAAGCAGAAACAACAAGAATCCCTTGCATTCGTTTGCCAAAGGTCATTGGTTTTCACGCGATATGTGATTATAAAACATTTGCAAGTTACAAAAAACAAATAAAAAACATTATTATTATTATTATTGTTATTCTTCTTCTTCTTCTTCTTCTTCTTCTTCTTCTTCTTCTTCTTCTTCTTCTTGTCAATTCTGTGTAAAGAAAAGATCAACATTTGATTTTTGGTTCAAAACAGAGAAATTTTCTCACATGTCTTCTAACAAAGGTCAAAATCTCAAAAATCATTTTTTTAAAAAATGATCGTACAGTGAATTGAGTCTTTAAGGGGTTACGTTATACATATAAATCATGAAATATATATATATATATATATATATATATATATATATATATATATATATATATATATATATATATATATAATTTTATTTATTCAAAAATTATAACATAAATATGCTATAACATCACTACAAAAATAGCCATTTTGTTTCAACACTTCTGGTGTCTTATCAAGTGATGGTATTGAATGTAGATTCTTGATAAGACATCAAAAGTGTTGAAAGAAAATGGATTTTTTGCAGTGATTTTATAACATGTTTACTTATAATTTTTGAATAAATAATATTTGCTCTACTCTGTATTGAGCACTCTTTTAAGAGTAGTATTTTTGGTTATTGGAATTTATTCCGTCTACACCAAATCTTTACTTGTGTGTGTGTGTGTGTGTGTGTGTGTGTGTATATATATATATATATATATATATATATATATATATATATATATATATATATATATATATATTTAAACATGATGTGTTGAATGTTAAAGACAACATCGTCCTGCATATTTTCTTTTGAATTTTCTCATATTTTCTAATGTTTAAAAGAAAAGTTGCTGCCAATTACACACACACATATATATATATATTAATATATATATATATAAATACACACACACACACATTATATATATATATATATATATATATATATATATATATATATATATATATATATATATATATATATATATATATATATATATATATATATATATAAATTAATAAATACACATCTACTTACATTTGTGCAATTCAGAGTTGTGTTGTAAGGGAGATAACTCCCAACATCCGGCTTTCTTTATCCGCTTACAGAAGTTTCAATCGTAAGTTATCATAAATATTGTTTATTTATTATATTGTTGATTTCACTATATCGAATCTCCACCTATTTTTTAATATGCTTCCATTTGTTGACCTTTTAAGCCTGTTATCCAATAACCGACAAGCTTCTACTTAAAAATGTGTTTACCTTTTCTAAGTTCAAATACGAAAAAACAAAGACAAGGAAGGTCAAGCCCAGCCGGAAAAAATGACTTCTTTTACAAGTTAATGTTGAAAAGAAAATTTTACTAACTGTTTTTAGTGGGGATGTTGAAATTAATTAATAACATTTATCGTTAAAAAAAAGAACATAATAAATTACAACCGTGACTCAAGTTTTTATTACATTTTATTTTTGTGATCGTTGCGTGATGTTAACATAAAAAAAGATGTGTTCGTAAAATCCGTTCCTGATTGAGCTTTGATTTATTTTTTATTTACCTTAATCTAGGATACAGCCAAATGAGAGCAGGAAGATTGTGTTGCGTCATTATCCCTCAGTAAAGAAGGCTTCTTTTTGTACTGTCTGTTGTAGACCATCAAGCGAAACCATCATTTTCATGTGTTCGACCACCCGCCTCTGGCACGAGTTGATAATATCTACTCTCGCCATAGACAGGCCCTAAGGTCTAGAAAGATTGTATTGCGCCAATCTTTTAAGTTGAGAGTGTCTGTAAGATGTGGAAATCAGTAGTTATCGAAACCGGACCCTTTTTTTGGATAACTCCCGAAACTTGGCCGGCGATATTTATTTACTAATTACTAAGAGTGCACTAGGTTTGACCTGAACATTGAATCATATTTTTCTAAAAGAATTACATTAAAGTACAGAAAAATAATTGGAAGGTATTTAAATTTTAGGTGGATGGTTTTACAATTTTTAAAATTTTATTACTCTTTCTTTCTTTATGCAAAACATAAACTATGTACTTCTTAGTAAGAAGTAGGTACCTCCATTAATTCGCGATATCTAAGGTTTAAAAAAATGAATTTAAAAAATGAAGAAGCTTCCTTGAAGGTTAAACTTTAGCTTTTATTGAAAGCTAAAGGATTAAATTTACTATTTCCAGTAAGCAAAATACTCTGGTAAGTGTATTTCAAGCATAAATTAATGTACTGAAGTTAGTTTATTCACTTTCATTGATGCTGTCACACATCGAGGTGGTTTGTATGAACATCATTTTCGTGTCAGCCATCTGAAGTAGAAAATTATGTAGGGGGTGATAAGATTTTCAGACCACCCTGTAGTTGTCAGGGAAGCAGTCTTTTAGGAGTTCCTACCACAAAGTAACAGTTAGGGAAGAAGCTGTCTGAGTGGAACTTGAAATTTAATTTCTATCAAAGGATCACGAAAGGAATTAGGATTTTAAAACTTTCATTTTTCGTAAAGTTAAGGAAGTTATTAACAATGTATTTTTCCATAAGTCTGGATGGTTGGTTTTATCGCCTAATAAAAAGTTAAAATATTAACTTTTGAGGAAATGCGTAAACAATAATAATCTATATTGCTATGTTACTGAAAAGAAAACAACAAATAAATAAATAGACTATTGAAATAAATGATATTAAATTTGATTTTGTTTAATTGAATGAAACATTGAAATTTTTCCGCATGTCACGGTGTAAAAATATATATTGTTTATCAACCGGTGTTTAGTGAAAAATGGTTTACAAAGGGAGATAATCTTACATTTCTTTTCTTTAGTTTTCAGTTTGAAATGAAATATAATTTTTTCAACTATTTTTCCATAAGTAAAAAGTGAAATTAATTTCAACATTTGCAACCAATAAGTATGAGAATTCGGAAGAAAATTTGAAAAACAAAAACAAATCTTTCTCGTTTCTAAGTTCCAATTTCGTTTTTAGTATCAATTATTCATGAGCTCCGTTCAACAGGTTTACATCCGATCTTATAAATGACAAATCAGTATTTAGTATACAAACCTCGTTTGAAACACTAAAACAGACTATAGTCATTCTTCTCCAATATGGGAATCCTTTAACCAATAAGTGTACATTTATTTAATTCACATCCATCAGAATTTGAATTTTGTGTGATTTGGTAATCTTTCAACAAAACACAATTAAGTATTTCAAGAGTAAAATCTTAATATATATATATATATATATATATATATATATATATATATATATATATGTATTTAGTTCAAGGGGACTCATGAGAAAAGAACAATATCATTCGATTTTGCAAAGACATGTTATACCATCTGGTTTACACATAATTTGAAAAAAATTTCACTTTTCAACAAGGCAACAATCCAAAAAACTTGTAAATTCTCTCAAAAGTACCTCAAGTCAAAAAAAAAAAAATGTTTTAAAATTGTGATTTAGCCACCTACATCTCCAGATCTCTCTCCCACTGAATTAGCATGGGATAAATTGAATAGGAGAGTTTGAAGAGAATACCGAAAGAGTGAGAGTGAGCATTTTCAGTGCTTGAAGAATGCTTGGGCAGGTCTGCTATTTCATTTTGTTTTAAAAACTGTTGGAAAGAATGCCAAAAAATTATAAAGCAGTAGTTAACACAGGTGTTGGTTTTATTGATGAAAAGAAAATATGATGCTGTTGTTGTATGATAATATTTTATAGTTAAGTACTTATTTTTTTATCAAAATAAAAGCAAATACACTGTAGTTACTGAAATTTTATTTTTTACTTGGAATAAAAATATATCATTTTAAAGTGTTTTCTAAAGAAATACAGGCTGTCC
>OZ038495.1:81845719-82035719 GCA_964036315.1 Acanthosepion esculentum
ATAAAAGGCAGTTAACGTCTGAAACCTCTTGACGAGTGGACAAAAAGGGCTAGTTTACAAAACTTCAGAGTTGAGGTGCTGAATAAAAATCAATCAGCTAAATGACAATTTTTTTTGTATTATTAATCATAAAACAAACATTGTCGAAGGAGCCAAAAACGTACAGAAACAACGGTGTCAAATGAAATAACCGTCCCTTTGAAAACAATGTTTTTTTTTTTTGTTGCTAGTACGAAGGTTCATTGCCGAATTCTCAACTTTTCTTTGATTAAGAATTGCCAAGGAAGTAATATGGTTGACCTTCAGTCAAGGGAGATAATTTTGAGCTGTAAAACACGAAGTAGCTTCCCTTAATATTTATTTATTTTTCGTTTATTTCTTAAATAAATTTATTCATATTAACAGAAATATTACCAAGTTTTTCCTAATTTTTAATACTGTCTGACACAAGAAGATAGGGAACTTATTCCATTAAGATATCCTGTTAATATTAATGTAAACGAATAACGCTGACATTATTATGCATTTTTTAGGTCATTTTTTATCACTTTATAAGCCTCTTCCCTAGACTGCCATTTAGAACATGATTTGCCATTTGACACTTTTTTTTTTTTTAAATCAATTCATCACAAGCAAGGCGATAATGCCACTAAGACGCATGGGGCTACTGGAAGTGAAAGGTGAAGAAAAGACTTAAGGAACCAGAAACCCAATCCTAAACAGGGAACAAGTGATAAAACCCATATTCCTGTTAAAAAAACTGAACAGGAATGTGAACTGTATGATAGGCAAACATATCTATTTTTATTAAATTAAAATATTCCCCCACCCTCAGTCAGTCTAATGGAGAGTTTAGGCTGAGATATTAGAGGTTTATTTTTTTTTGTCTTACTTAATGAATTTTATGGACAATATATCGTGTTTGAACTTCACACCAAAAGAAGCCTTTCCAGTATTTATTGGAACCTTGGTTGGAGCTCAATACCAGCAGGTTATAATAATAATTCACAAAAGACCAGCAGAAATACCTTACAGGTGTTTGAAAATGATCCAAAACAGTTGATGCCGCAGCTCTCGTCACAAGATAGTAGTAGCAGGTCCATTGTGAAACCTGGAAATCATTCTCTTAGAAATTGTTTTCGCTTTCCTTCAACAGAATGTAAGTTTTAAAAATTAGTTTATTTTATCTTATGTTTATCCTTATCTGACAACAACTTGTATATTTTTCTAAAGTGTTAACTTTTCCCATTCCAAAAATGATTAAAAAGCCTTTTTATTTTCTCGATACTTTTCATTTCTTTTTCTCCATTTGAAAAGTTTGTTTTCTCTGTTTAACCTTTAACACTCTGTAGGTGACAATTTTCACCAAGCAAAATGTTAGTCCAGCCAATGTTAAATTTGAATTTCTTGTTTGTGTAGCCATATCCTTCTATGGCAACACCTAAAACAATCTTGACTAAAATTGAGAGCCAGGCTATTGTACTTTCAAATATACAGAACTAATATATAAAACACTATATTTTGATGTGTTTCCATATACAGGTAATATTTATAAGTGATGAGTAGTGCTAAATGTTAAATATCTACCAGTTGTTATATCACTTAATCTGTATATATTTTTGAATTGCAGGCATTGCATGCTGAGATGTGGCCTATTATTGCTGGATTCGTTCGTACGTATGCTGTATACATCACATGGCCAATTGCTGCTGTGGTCGGTTTTGTTGGCTACAATATTGAGAGTGTGGTTCGCAAGGATAAAAGTCAATCATGGAGATTGAAAAGTATACAGGAAAGACGAGACGAGAGAATTCTGGAAGAAATGAATGTCCGAGACAATACGGAAGTAACCAGCCTCAAGTCCAAAGCCGACATCCCCAAAACTATCCTTGGCAGGAACGAGACCAATTAAATCGGTGACAAAATAAAAATGATGAAAGACTTGTCACTCTTGACTTGATAATGAACTTTGTCAACTGTGTCAAGTGGACGGATGCACTGAGGTTGTAAAATTTATTTTGGAAGTGCAGATTTTTTTTCTTTTTGATGTGTTTAAAAAAAAACATTTCTAAAATTGTTTTTTTTTTGTTTGCTACAGTTGCTGTATGCCATTTAAAACAAAGGGGTTGTAGTAAATGTTTCATTTCTGGAAAAAAAAAATTGTGAAATGATTCTTCTGAACTTGTACGAGATAAAACAAATTTGAATTTTACTAACATTTTGATAATGAGCATGTTGAGTGAACATTATCAAAATATATCAGTTTTATGACATATGCCAAATTCTATTGGAGCATTTTTCTTTTTTTACACAAAATAACCGATTATGAAGAGAAAAATAAAATATTACCTGATGAGAATATAATTTTATATTGTAATCAAAATCTTTTCCTTTTGATTTAATGACATTTACTCAACAGATCTGTAATTAAAATATTCCATCTTTATAAAACTTTATTCCAAGTGATGAGAAAATATTTAAACGTAAAAAAATAATGGTTAATTATGGAATCTTTTATCGCATATCAAATGCTTAAAATGCTTAACAAAGCAAAAAATGAAAAACAATGTCAGGGAGAGGTTAGGTGAAAAAATATTCACATCCTAAGTGCCTCATCCTTGTTACAATGATTTGTAAAGAATCTTTTTTCTTTAGTTGCATAATCTCAAAGAGATCCTTGGACACTTTTTGTCCACATGACTTAGCCATTTGCTTCATGTTCAAGCCAAGCCTTTCAAGTGTCAGAGGTGATATTGCAGTGTCCTCTCTGATTTGGTCTTTTGATCTTTTATGGCAGGGAAGTTGCCTTTGTCATATCTAACCCCAAAAGCTTCATTCTCCTCTTCAAATTACAGAGCGAAACCAGTTTATCGTCCTTCTTCTAATCAGGGTAATTAAGTCATTCTTCTCATCTAACTTTTCCCTATGGCAGCCATTTTGATTCTGTCTCTGATATTTTTCCCAGCCATGGCTCTGAGGCAGTTGTTTTCGAAGACTGAGAGACTCTGTGTGTGTCCTGTGTTCTTAGTGTCCAGGTTTCAGTCTGGAATGGGTTAATGAACAACTCCAACAATACCTCATCTCAAAAATACATATATATATACATATATATATATAATTGGAAAAGAGTCCCTGTATACTTCATGTATACAGGTAGAATCTGCTTGTAGGTGGAATTATCAGAAAAAAATCTGTTCCCTGTTTGATTTCTTGCTGTGTGAAACTTAATGTGAAAATAAGATCAGATTTAAAAATTGTGATTGGTGGTGGGTGGAAGGGGCGTGAGATGTTGAACATAGGGAAAAAAGGGTTGTAGGACCATGGGTAGGTGCGGTATTAGTGTTGAGAGATTTTGTTTTTGTGAATTAGGATCTGTGTGGGAACACAGCGAGGTTGTCACTAAAAGTAAAATGAAAGAGAAAAAGAAAAAAGAGAGAGATAGAGAAATAGCCAAAAAAAGGGATAAAGAATATATATATATATATATATATATATACACACACTTTCAAATTGTTGTAAATGAAGAATCGTTAATTATCATTGTCACTTGTATTTCTTTCATCTTAATTTCTTTTGGTTTTTGTCCCGATTCCCAGATTGTCATTCCTTGGCTGTTAGAATCCAGTGTGGATCATAATAAATCAGCAGGACTTGTCACCAATTCCTCTCTCTTTGATAGGTTGTCTTTTCAGAGCAGCTACCTTACCAATTAGGCTACATAAACCAAACAGCAGCAAACATGCAAATTTATTAATAGATGTTTCTTACTTCTCCAAATGACCATCATCATTTGCATTATGCTAGGGGCATTAGATGTAGTAGTATTCAAAATTCTTAAACAAGATTGGCACTAGTTAAGTAGATTGGTCCATTGATAAAAAAAAAGTAGGAAAAATGCTTTTGAGATAATCTTTGTAAATTAGCAATTTTTAGCCCTTACTCAAGGCAGAATGATTAAAAAATATTGATTTTTTTTTTTTTTTCTTTTTTAAATCTTTTTAGAAGATAGGGAGACTTGTTCATTTTATTCATATACTGTAAAATTGATCTTTGACATTTTAAAAGTTATCTTTATTTACAAATACCAAGTTTCCCATTGTGCTTATGTCATTGAAATTTCCATATGAAAAAGAGGCTTTGCTTTCTTACTTTTTTCTTCTTTTTTCTTTCTCTTTCTTTTCTTTTTCTTTTCCTTTTTCTTTTCTCTTTCTTTCTTTCTTTCCTTTTTCTTTTTCTTTTCTCTTTCCTTTTCTTTCCTTTTCTTTCTTTTACTTTCCTTTTTCTTTCCTTTATCTTTCCTTTCTTTTTCTTTTTTCTTTTTCTTTCTTTCTCCTTTTTCCTTCCTTTCTCCTTTTTCTTTGCTTTTTCTTTTTTCTTTCATTTTTCTTTTTCTTTGTTCTTTTTATTCTTCTTCATTTATCTTTCTTTTTACTTTTTCTTTTATCTTTTCTCTTTTTTTCGTTTTCTTTTATATATTTTTCCTTTTCTTTTATCTTTTTTTTTTCCTTTTTTCTTATCTTTTTTTTTCCTTTTCTTTTATCTTTTTCTTTTCTTTATACATTCTTTTTTTTCTTGTGTTTTTTTTTTCTGTTTTATTTTCTTTCTTTTTTGGTTTCGTTCTTTTCTAACCAATTTTACAAAAAGAAAATCTTTAAAAAAAAAAGCAAATGGTTATATACATTTTAACAGGTTTTATTTTAAGAAAATATTTTAAACATTGTTTGGTAAAATAGTTTTTTTTTTATTTTTACAAAAGGTTCTTTTGTCATTAAAGGACAAACACATATCTACATTTTTAATTAAAAACCCAACAGATATATGCATATTTTAAACATGCAGTTGTTTGTCTGGAGAGATTGTTAATATATTTTATATGAAAAGATTTCTTTTAATTAAAGAACAAACAGATATATACATTTTTAATTAAAGAACCAAAAAAATTCATAAATTAATAAAAAGTATTTATCTGTTTATTCTTTATTGAAAATAAATAATTATTATCCCATCGCAATGTTTGTGCATGGGTTTCTGGAAAAATCCCTGAATTCAGATAACTCTGTAAAAAAAACCCGGAGATTGATTTTTCCCCCCATTGTATTTATATTAGGAACAAGACCCGAAAATTCTAAACCCGATAAAAAAACAATATTTTTTATTCTTCCCTGAGGAAAGTCTAGTGATTGTTAATCTGCAAAAATTATTCCTTGAAAAATATTTCTCTCTTTTTCTGAGTGGGACCAATCTATTTAATTAGTGCCAGAAGAGGAAACAAATGCCTGTCAAAATCAATAGTTTAAATCAGTGGTTCCCAAATGGTGCGCTGTGCCTTATAGGTGCAGTGGAAAAGGATATCAGGTGAGGTGGAATGATTGAAAGACAAACAAAGATTTTGAAACAGTTTTTAAAAGATTCATATTTCAAAAATAAATGATTTCAACATTTAAAATATTATTATGGATTACTTGTAATTGCATGAGTCCCAGTAGGAATAGTAATAAATAACTATTGACCAAAATTCCGAAATTTTTGCATTATATCAAGTATTAAGAATATAGCAACTAGGGTCTGCAAATTGGAGGAGAGAGTTATCAATGATAATGCTCTGAGTTTGAATTTGTGAATATCTCTCTTTAAACCTCTCTCTGTTTTTTGTTTTTAAATGTACTTTTTTATCACATAAAATTTGGTGAGGCAAATCTTTTTCTTTATTAGGGACTCAGAACAAAACAGGGGGCAGTCGTAACATTGAATGTCATTTGTCTCAAAACTGGTTTCACTAAAAGCATGAAACAAATTTTCACTTTGTCAAATGGTTCACTTCTTTGAAAAATCGACTTACAGCCACATCATGTTGACACACCAGTTCTCTTACAATCACCAGAGTTAAGCAACCTCCATTCTGGTCAGTAACCTTGGATGTGTGGGTGGTGTAATAATGGCTTGTTATTGTCAATGGGAGTGCTTAGTTCCACTTCAAGTTGGGTTTGTTAAATTCACTTACGTGCAAATACCCTTGGGAAAGGTATGAATATACTTCTACTCTCTCCCCAGCTATGAGTTAATTATTAAGACTAATTTATTATCATCTCAAAAAAACATTCTTACAATATAAAAATATTTTCTGGCTTTAAATAACCTGCAAAAGATTGATAAGTCGTACAAAAGAAATCAATCAAATTCACCCAGAAAATTTTAAAAAATTACAAAATTTAAGGGAGATAACTTTCATATTTATATTTTCAAATAATGAACGGTCTATTTACCTTTTACCTTTTTCTCCATAAATTCATCGCTGAAGTTTTCATTCTCGTAATAATTTGGCTTAATATTTTGGCTCTATTCTTAAAATATTTAAAAACGAGTTAAAAAGAAAAGATTAAACAAATCCATTTATTTGTCCTATCCAAAATGAATACGAAAAAAAAGAAAGTCTTCTGTATTACTGTTTTATTTAATATTTATATATTTTAATGATTTAAAAAAAAAATTATGTTTCATTTTCGTCGCCTGAAGAAAAAGATAAATTCCTGGCTTTAACTTTTTCCAGCATTAAATAAGCCGCAGCAAGCCTCTTCTTAATGAACCAATTGACTTGTCGATCATTCATTATCGTAAATAAGCAACAAACAATAAGTAATTTACCAGTTACCTCCCTTTAATTGACTTTGAAGGGAACGATTCGATGAAGCGAATATTCGATTTTTAAAGCTTTCGGTGAAGCCAGTTTTCGGACAAAAATGACATTCAGTTTTATGACCTGGAACAAAAACAAAAAAACAAAACGGTATTATGATTTATTTGGTCTGTCTTACTATCATTCTGTGTTATATTGAAATAAACTCGAGACAACAAATATCTTGATAGAAGGAAACAACAATGCAACTGGTAAAAATACAAACTTTAAATAAATAAACTCTCTGAAAAGTGTATAATTGGATTTAGAAGAAGAAATTATATCAGAAATCCTCCTTAAGTCTCCAGTCAGTTATGTGCCATGCATGATACACGCTTAGGCGATCGTGTATCTTTCAATACATGACTGATGAGACAGACTTTTTTCCCCACAGTAGGTGTTGCCATTTCTTTCTGCGGTAGACCAGTTGCCATCCAAGGCTATAGAACCCAGTCTGCCCTGCTATTTACCAATAGTTGGGGAGAGAAGAAGAGGATTCACACCATTCCTTAAGTCTTAATTTTTTTTGTGGATGTATGAATGTGCTGAATTTTATAAATATGGATGACCATACACAACTTTGTCAGAAAATAAGAGTGTTAACTATAGTAAATTTAAAGCCAAAGTACCCAAAATTCAGTAAAACATTAAGTTATAGAGAATATTTGCCTAATTTTTTAAGATTACTGTGTAGCAAAAAATTGTAGAAAAATGGCACTCATGTTATATTCCTCAAGTAATTTTTACAGATATGTGCCCCTATAGAAAAAGAAATAGTTACATTTCTGGTTGTCAATCAAGCTGTTAACACATTAAATAAATACCTACCTCTGGGTTAAAAAATGCATTTCTGTGATATTTTAAACTAAAATGAAGTAATATTTGTTTCAAATCAGATTAATTAACTTTACATCAGCTAATATTTCTCAAATAAAGTTCCAGAAAAGTATATTTTATTTTTGAAAGACGTTTTAATAAAGAGAATTACATTGTTCTGACAGCTGAAATCAGCAACTTTATTGATTAAAAACACTCCTTCCAGTCAATTTAGTTTTGAAATGCAGCAAAGTATTTTGCCTATTGGAAATATTAAGTCTAATCTATTAGTTGTAAATTAAAACTAAAATGAGGTTTAAAAATGATTTTTTATTTAAAAAAAAATAATTTTAAAACTTAGGAGATACGAAAATATATATATATATATATATATATATATATATATACATATATATATATATATATATATATATATATATATATATATATAATAATCCGTTAGTATATAATCAAAATTTATCCTAATAATATAAAATGTTAAAATTGATCCACAAAGAGAGCTCAATGTATTTATTCTAACAGAGCATATAAATTACATACAAATTTTAAATTTCCTCATAGTATGATCATTTCATCTTGTGAATAAAGATTTACTCACAAGGATTTCCAATCCAATCAAGGTAATGAGATAAATGTATTTTATTTTATCTTGTTATCCTGATTGGTCTGAAAATCCTTGCAAGTAAATCTTAAATTGTAATGTGAAATAATCGTAACTATGAGGTAATTTTAAATTCCGATTGTATGTAATATATATATATATATATATATATATATATATATATATAGCATAATGAGAACCCACGTATACTTTCTTAATATGTATATATAGAAAAAACAACTGAAAAGTTGCAAATTTAAAAAATTGAATGTATTTTTTTGTGAAAGTATTTATTTATATTTTTATATATATATATATATATATATATATATATTTGATATTTCAGATCAACCCCGATCTTTCATCAGAAATAATTGTTTTCAGAAGTTTGGTTACAAGTAAACAAACTTCTGAAAACAGTTATTTCTGATGAAAGATCAGGGGCGATCTGAAATATCAAATATATATATATATATATATATATATATATATATATATATATAAGACAATAAAAATATAAATAAATACTTTCACAAAAAAAAATTCAATTTTTTTTAATTTGCAACATTTCAGTTGTTCTATCTATCTATCTCTCTCTCTCTCTCTATATATATATATATAAAGGCAGTAGAAAAAATATTCTTTACCAATGCATTTTGAATTGAAGTTTTCCTTTTGTCTTTTTACAAATATTTTTTTTTTTTTTTTTATATCTGAAATTTTATATACACACCACACATATATTTATAAAAATTAACAATAATTTCCCTCACCACAAAGTTTTTTTTAACATCATGTCCCTTCAGGATTATAGCTCTCCACAGATTCCCTTTCTTTATTATCTGTTAATTGCTATTTATTTTTTGTGTAAGTATGGCAACAAATGTCAAACAATCTCCCCCATGGATGGGGAAAAAATCAGTGGCAGCAGAAATGTCGTTCTTCAGAAGGACATTGAAAATTCCATTGACAAAGTGAGGAAGCAACAAGGCAGTCTTAATGAAAATGGCAACAGAAAGAAGACTTCTAGTCAAAATCAGGAAAAGACAGCTGAAATTACTTGGACGCAGAAGGTGGACTTGAAAACCCTAGCCCTCATGGGTCATATTGAGGGCAAGTGAGATAGGCAAATGCAGCAAGCCACTTACTTGACAAGCTTGTCTGCATGGATGGTGGAGCAGAGAAAACTGTTAAAGACCACAAGGGATAAGGAAGTTGTGGAGAGACATGATCACCTATGTTCTGAAGGGGTGCAGCACATTGTAGAGGAAGTGGATTGGTCTCCTTTTGATTTCTTCACAGTTAGAAATTCAGTTTTCTTTCTCTTGCACAGATGGCCAGCCAAGACTAGAGAACCTAGTCTACCCTGCTATTTAATGGGAGAAGAAGAAACGAATTCATGATTTTCTCAAGAGCATTAGTGTGAAAATGAATGCAGCAGACTAACCTGGAGTTTGAATCAGATTGTCGATTCTACTTTGCACATAATAACCATCACACTACCTGCACTTGCCTCATGCGGAAAGTCAGCATATGCAATATTTGGGCTTTCCAATGATTACTGATGAAATAACCAAATGCACAATGCAAATTGACTCTTGCTATTTTTTAACATTTTCTCAGAAAACACCGAAAAAAAAAAAATTTTAAATTTCATGACTTTTTTTTTTTTGTTGTTTTTTTTTTTTAATATATGCTAATCACTTTTTATAAAATGAAAGAAAGCTTATTGTTAATCTAAACTGGAAAAATTTTTTAAACTATTTTTTTTTTTTTTTTCTAAAATCATGCAGGGAAAAAAAATCACCAATATTTTTTTAACAAAATACCGAGGCCTGAACAACCCAACACAAACCAGTTTTTTTGTCAAACACGGTACACAATGTTGGCATGCGCCCTCAATATTCTTGTCCTTTTGAATTGAAACTGTGGCTCCACTTTCAATTGAAATTCCTGATATTGCTTTTTACACGTGCTCTTCCTTTATAAAGGACTAAGCTTTGCTTAGTCTGCCACCACATCATGTGGTGCCTCTTCTCGTCAAGCAATCTCCATATCCTGTAAAAAGTAATTTAAATAAAAACTTCAATAAAAAAAAAATAACTTTATATCTGATGTCTTGTTTTTTATTCAAAAAATGATGTAGATCTCATCTGATTTAAAATATATAATATTTTCTGTTTATGCGTTATTTTCATAGAAAATATATTAAACAGAAAATAGATTAAATAATTGTTGGACTTAAACCATTTCATTATATATATATATATATATATATATATATATATATATATATGAAGAAATATAGTCTTAAAGTGTGATATATTTATGGGATAAAGTACTCAATATCAGAGATAGTGTGTGTAAATATAAAAGTGAACATAGAAGTCAACACTTAGAGGCGACAGTCTGTTTCATGCTAGATGTAATCGTCAGGCAACTATATATATATATATATATATATATGATAAAAATACAGTTTTAAGATATGCTCAATATAGATAGAGCGTATGTAAACATAAAAGTGGACATTGAGGTCAACACCAGCAATGACAGTCTGTTTCCTGCTTAAACGCAACAGTAAGTTAATTTGTAAATTATATATCAGAACACTTTTAGGAAAAGTAAAATTTTGTGTTCAAGCCTGAAAGCGACAGTCGCCATTCAATGTGGACTTCAGTGTTCACACTTGTGTACATAACAGGCTTTGTCAGTGGGAAGTTAATGCAAGTTGGAATGAATTTTTGCAAGCTAATTAATTACATCACACACACACACATATATTTACAGAGGAGATTTCAGTCTGAAGAGTTGAACACCCCAGTGTTCACAAAATAAATAATAATCGAAATGGATAATTAAAGTCTCGAGAGAGGCTTAATACAAAAGGAAATTTGTCATTTAACTGATTGATGCTATATTCAGATCCTACAATTTGGAAGATTAACTTTTTGAAATTGTTCAGTCCACTTCAGATTTCAGCAATTAAGTACTGTTTTTTCTCATTTTTTGTTATATATATATATTGGCTCCTGAAAATTAATTTCGGTTGAGCTCTGTGAGAATGAAGCCTGGGTTTGTAAACAGTGACTATTAAAGCTAATATAGCATGACTCTTCGGCAGAATTGAGTCACTGTCAGTCACTGTGTGTTTATCTAAATCTAAAAATAAATACGCTAAAATTCACCTTCATTCCTGCCGTGCGCCGACGGCTTAGTGGTAGAATTTCCGACTGACGCCAATTCAGAGGCAACCGGATGTCTAGCCACACTGATGAGCTGTGATACAGCGAAACAGTCTGTCTGTGGATGACAATAATATATACCATATGACCATGCCATTTTATTTAATAATATTTTATTACTATATATTCCATTTTTGCTTGTAATTTTTTCTCATTACATGTTATTTATTCTAAACAAAGCCTGTTTTTTCCAAACTTGACCACTTGGGCGGACAAGTTTTGGCAACAACTGGCTACACGTAAATGTCCTTCCCCATCTGCAACCTTTAACTCACTTCATCTATGTTTACGATCTTACTCCCCCACTTCCCCCACTAGTAATAATCATTAACACTTTTACACCGATCAAAATTTTTAATTTATTTTCATAAAGTTTCACACATCGTGGAATCAGAGATCGGGTTTTTACTAATATGATTTCCACCTGATAATACACCGTCTACAAAAACTTCTGTCGGTGAGTAATTTCCATTCTCTGTTTATTTCTCGCTCCATTGATGAAGCTCACAGGCATGTCCGAAAAATCCGGGAAAAAAACCTTTCTTTCCATGCTTCATTTCTGTCATATGGTTAATAATTAATATTTAATAACTGTTTACCATACTGGTTATATTGGTACCCGTTCCTTTGTTCTTGTTTTATTAACTAACCTATTTATTTTACATATTATAAGAAGCACAAGTGAACCCCGTTTTTCTAATTATATATATATATATATATATATATATATATATATATATATATATATATATATATCATGTTTCATTGAGAAACAATGTCTGACCTCAGATTTAAATTTTGCCAAAGTATTTATTGAGGGCAATATTCACGTTTCTGCAGTAGTAGTTTTATATATAAAAAAGGATGATGATTATTTGGTCAGATTTTAGTAAATGCATTGGGCTGACAGTTTTTCAACACATCCCTATATATATATATATATATATATATATATATAATAATCCTAAGGAGCCAGGCAAACCTATCTAGGTTTCACCTAAAAGGATCGTCAGGCTAATGCCGGCATTATCCTGACGATCCGTTTAGGTGAAACCTAGGTATGTTTGCCTGGCTGCTTAGGATTATCTTAGGTTTTGCTCTACTTAGTGTATTGAGCATTTTACGTAGTTGTCCTTTTACTCGTTTTGGTTTGTTTTTTCTTTGGACTTGGAGCTTAAACACTGGACGATTGTTTTCGCCTTGGTTTAATGTTCTTGGTTCTTTCTTTTTTTATTCCCCATATATATATATATATATATATATATATATATATATATATGTGTGTGTGTGTGTAGTTGGATAGCAAAGTTTCATTTCTTCATGTTATTTGTTTAATGTTTTCAATTTAATTTTTTTACGAAATTGTCCAATGGTACGAATTGTAAAAAAATTATATAAAAAAGCTTAAAGAACATTCGTTGGTCTTCAAGAAAACCTTCACAAATTATATATATATATATATATATATATATATATATATATGAGAGAGAGAGAGAGGGTGTGTGACGGATAAATTGACACAAAATGAAAATAACACTGACATCTCATTTTAACAGATATATTTACCAAAATTGCACAGAAATATCTTGAAATACTAAAGAGTAAATTTACTCAATAAACTTGCTGTTGCCTTCAACCACAGCCTCCAGACAACTTCGGAATCTCCTGCAAATCTTCTGGACGGTTTCTTGTTTAAGTTGGAGAATGCTGCCATAATCTTCCTTCAGTTCATCTTTGGTGTTACAAGGAGTTTTGTTGGTCTCTTGCTCAACTGCACATAATCAAGAATGTTGCAATCTGTGGGGCTAGGTAGCCAGATGTAATGGCTGATATGGTCACAGAAATTGTATGACAGTAATGACTGTATGAAAGTAACATACAATTTACCATGCTTTTCCTGTTATTTCTGCAAGTTTTATTTCCTGTCAAGTATGCTGTAATCTCCGTGAACACAAGGCTAATTTCTGCTGTTATGATATGAGTGAACCCCCACAACATTATGGTGGCCGCCAACGTGCATAAGAAAAGCAACCTATTCATCCATATGTTTGTCAGGATGGGCTGCTTTTCTGTTTTGGAATATTTTATTAGGCTTTTGTTTCGCATTAAATATGAAAGAATTAGGGTATTGGAGGGTTTTGAAAATATTTTCTATATATTTTTCCTTTTCGTATAAATATTGAGGGCTGCAAATTCTGAGTGCTCTTAAATAGACTCCAATGGTCATTCCGGATTTTATTTTGTTGTTATGATGGGAATAGAAGTTTATTATTGGGTTGGTGCATAATTATCTGGCGTTTTTAAAACAATATTTATTATGAAAAAAGACACATAATAATTCAACAATAACATTGTTGAGCGTATGATTATCGACACGCGTTTTTATAACCTGAAAATAAAATAATATCTTTATTAAAAAAGTAAACAAAACAGCAATTTTTATTAACAAATACGAGGGTCATTCAATAAATAAGGTAATATTTCGGTATAAGGACTTCTAATACAGATAGAAGCTTACTCTTTTTTATTTTTTTTGTTTTACTTCTTTTTCACATGGATTTAATTTCTTTTGCAGATTAAAAAAAACTTTGAGAGTTTTGGCGATTAACAAAGATGGCCGACCAAGAAGCATGCTCCAGGATTGAACAGCGGTCAGTTATCAAGTTTTTGGTTGCTGAAGGGTGAAAACCAGTTGACATTCATAGGAGAATGTCAACTGTGTATGGTGCCACATGTTTCAGCCAAAAAATGTCTACAAGTGGGCTAAATTGTTTAAAGAAGGGCGGAGCAGTGTTGAGGATGAAGACAGGCCTGGGGGGCCTACAGAAGTGAGGTCTCCTGGGGTGATCGAATCAGTCAATGACCTCATTCAGTCTGACAGAAGGGTGACAGTGGATTACATTGCAAGGACTTTGAGATTATCTGTTGGGACAAACGCAGCGGTCATCAGTCAGAAGGAGTCATCTTGCATCATGAGAATGCAAGGCCTCACATAGCAGCCAAAACGGTGCAGACAATCAACGAGCTGGGCTGGGAACTGCTCCCTCATCCCCCTTACAGCCCAGACCTTGCCCCTTCAGACTTTCACCTGTTTGGTCCCTTGAAAGCGTTGAGAGGCACGAAGTTTAAAAGTGACGATGAAGTCAAAAGTGTTGTGAGCGACTGGCTGAGACATCAGTCTAAAGATTTTTACGCTGAGGGAATACGGAAGCTTGTGTACAGATGGGAAAAGTGTGTGACAGTGCTGGGAGACTACGTTGAAAAATTAAAAAAAAAGTAAGTTTCCATCTGTATTAGAAGTCCTTATACCGAAAAATTCACCTTATTTATTGAATGACCCTCATAACTCGCTTACAAAAACGCCTGATAATTATGCACCGACCCAATAAGTCATTTTTATTGGTTGCTTTTCGGTGGACACTAAGTTCTAGGCTGTTGTCAACTCGGTGTAACATAATGTCTAAGAAAGGTAAAGTATTGTCCTTTTTTTTTCTATTTCGTATGTGAATTATATTTTGCGTTCAGTTTTGTTTAGTTTATCTACAAGATGCGGTAAGTTAGTATGACGAGGATATATTAATAAAGTATTATCAATATATCGGAAGTATATTGATTGTTCAGGTAAAATATTTTGGAAAGGACCAGATTCGAGAGATTCTAAGAAGATACATGCGATCACTCTACTATGAGCGATGAGTTGGGATCGAATATAGACCAAATATGGATCGAATCCGATAGAATCGTGAGATAAAGAACAGATAGAAAACGTTTATCAGTCTAACATGTTTCGCTTTTATTAAAGCTTCATCAGAGACTGATTTAGCTTGCTTCTCGAGGATTCAAACCTGCTTCCCGCTTTGCAGGACAAACCACCGTCGGATCCGGCGTGTTTTGACTGCTTGGCTACGGAAAGTTTTCACAGCCAAGCAAGGTTCTATTCGAGTTTTGGAGAAAATCTGAACGAGTGAATGGGGTTTAAGACAAATAGAACCTTGTTTGCTTGTGAAGCTGTCCGTAGCCGAGCGGCCAATGCACGCTGGTCGCTACTGCAAAAGTGGATTGTTATGTAATATCGATCATCCTATATGGCAGTGAATTCTGAACAATCTCCTTACAGGTGACGAAGAGACTTGAAGCAACAGAAATCTGGTTCTACAGAAGGATGCTGAGAATAACATGAACCGAAGATGTGAGCAAAACAACAAACACAGGCGTCTACTCAAAAACGGGTATCCACTAAAAATAAAGTTTGAAACAATAAAAACAAGCATGTGTGTATTAAGACATCATATGAAACCAGAAATAGGGCAAGAATATTGCAGGTTCGTTAAAGACACTGGAACAAGGGATGCAATATTTATGTTCGAAATGATATTAGAAAATGCAATACAAATTCAAAAGTATGTCTATGTTTTATAGATTATGCAAAAGCGTTTGATAAAGTACGTCACAAAGAACTATTCGAACTGTTAGGTAAGCTTGATATATTTAGGAGGGATATTAGTATAATCCAGAAGATATAATTTATAGATTATGGACAATGTTTGATAAAGTACGTCACAAAGAACTATTCGAACTGTTTGGTAAGCTTGATATATTTAGGAAGGATATTAGTATAATCCAGAAGATATAATTTATAGATTATGGACAATGTTTGATAAAGTACGTCACAAAGAACTATTCTAACTGTTAGGTAAGCTTGATATATTTAGGACGGATATTAGTATAATCTAGAAGATATAATTTATAGATTATGGACAATGTTTGATAAAGTACGTCACAAAGAACTATTCGAACTGTTAGGTAAGCTTGATATATTTAGGAAGGATATTAGAATAATCCAGAACCTATACTAGCAGCAAGCCGCCTGCACACGGATAGAAAATGGGTTCAGTAAATACACAAAAATAGGGAGAGGTGTAAGACAAGGGTGTGTCGTTTCACCGGACTTATTCAACCGATACAGTAAGGCGTTTCTGAGAGAATTAGAAATCTTACCATTATTGGCGGCCACAATCTTAACAACATAAAATATGCGGATGAAACAGAATGGAAACTGCAAGAAATCCCACAAAAGGTAATGAAGGAAAGCGAGAAGAAAGGACTAAGTATCAATTGCAAGAAGACAGAATGCATGGTTGTCAGCAAAAAAGAACAAATTACAAATTGGAGGTAACGAAATGAAACAAGTACAACAATTTAAATATCTTGGAAGTGTTTTAACAGAGTGCGGAAAGGGCGACACTAAAATCTGAGGGCACATTAGGATAGTGAAAGATGCCTTCCAAAAGGTAAGCAACGTATTAAGAAACAAAATTTTCGTTAGAAACAAAGAGTACTGAATTGTTATGTAATATCTATCATCCTATATGGCAATGAATTCTGAACAATCTCCTCACGGATGAAGAAGAGACATGAAGCAACAGAAATGTGGTTCTACAGACGGATGCTGAGAATAACATGAACCGAAGATGTGAGCAACGATGAAATTCTGGAGACAATGAAAACAAAAAGGACACCTATATTTAACACCAGGAAGAGACAGTTGAAATCTCTAGGGCACATAATGAGGAAAGAGGGTTTGGAAAATTTGACACTAACAGGACAGATTAAAGGCAAGAGGGACAGAGAAAAACAGAGCATAATCTAACTGGTGAGCTTGATGGCGGAGAAGGGTTTGGAAGATATAGAAAAAAAGTCCAAATTTATTCAGAGGCACATTTTCTGTCTTAAGTTTTCTCGATTGCGTAAACAAAACAACAAACACAGGCGTCTACTCAAAAACGGGTATCCACTAAAAATAAAGTTTGAAACAATAAAAACAAGCATGTGTGTATTAAGACATCATATGAAACCAGAAATAGGGCAAGAATATTGCAGGTTCGTTAAAGACACTGGAACAAGGGATGCAATATTTATGTTCGAAATGATATTAGAAAATGCAATACAAATTCAAAAGTATGTCTATGTTTTATAGATTACGCAAAAGCGTTTGATAAAGGACGTCACAAAGAACTATTCGAACTGTTAGGTAAGCTTGATATATTTAGGAGGGATATTAGTATAATCCAGAAGATATAATTTATAGATTATGGACAATGTTTGATAAAGTACGCCACAAAGAACTATTCGAACTGTTAGGTAAGCTTGATATATTTAGGAAGGATATTAGTATAATCCAGAAGATATAATTTATAGATTATGGACAATGTTTGATAAAGTACGTCACAAAGAACTATTCGAACTGTTAGGTAAGCTTGATATATTTAGGAAGGATATTAGAATAATCCAGAACCTATACTAGCAGCAAGCCGCCTGCACACGGATAGAAAATGAGTTCAGTAAATACACAAAAATAGGGAGAGGTGTAAGACAAGGGTGTGTCGTTTCACCGGACTTATTCAACCGATACAGTAAGGCGTTTCTGAGAGAATTAGAAATCTTACCATTATTGGCGGCCACAATCTTAACAACATAAAATATGCGGATGAAACAGAATGGAAACTGCAAGAAATCCCACAAAAGGTAATGAAGGAAAGCGAGAAGAAAGGACTAAGTATCAATTGCAAGAAGACAGAATGCATGGTTGTCAGCAAAAAAGAACAAATTACAAATTGGAGGTAACGAAATGAAACAAGTACAACAATTTAAATATCTTGGAAGTGTTTTAACAGAGTGCGGAAAGGGCGACACTAAAATCTGAGGGCACATTAGGATAGTGAAAGATGCCTTCCAAAAGGTAAGCAACGTATTAAGAAACAAAATTTTCGTTAGAAACAAAGAGTACTGAATTGTTATGTAATATCTATCATCCTATATGGCAATGAATTCTGAACAATCTCCTCACGGATGAAGAAGAGACATGAAGCAACAGAAATGTGGTTCTACAGACGGATGCTGAGAATAACATGAACCGAAGATGTGAGCAACGATGAAATTCTGGAGACAATGAAAACAAAAAGGACACCTATATTTAACACCAGGAAGAGACAGTTGAAATCTCTAGGGCACATAATGAGGAAAGAGGGTTTGGAAAATTTGACACTAACAGGACAGATTAAAGGCAAGAGGGACAGAGAAAAACAGAGCATAATCTAACTGGTGAGCTTGATGGCGGAGAAGGGTTTGGAAGATATAGAAAAAAAGACCAAATTTATTCAGAGGCACATTTTCTGTCTTAAGTTTTCTCGATTGCGTAAACAAAACAACAAACACAGGCGTCTACTCAAAAACGGGTATCCACTAAAAATAAAGTTTGAAACAATAAAAACAAGCATGTGTGTATTAAGACATCATATGAAACCAGAAATAGGGCAAGAATATTGCAGGTTCGTTAAAGACACTGGAACAAGGGATGCAATATTTATGTTCGAAATGATATTAGAAAATGCAATACAAATTCAAAAGTATGTCTATGTTTTATAGATTACGCAAAAGCGTTTGATAAAGTACGTCACAAAGAACTATTCGAACTGTTAGGTAAGCTTGATATATTTAGGAGGGATATTAGTATAATCCAGAAGATATAATTTATAGATTATGGACAATGTTTGATAAAGTACGTCACAAAGAACTATTCGAACTGTTACGTAAGCTTGATATATTTAGGAAGGATATTAGTATAATCCAATATAATTTATAGATTATGGACAATGTTTGATAAAGTACGTCACAAAGAACTATTCGAACTGTTAGGTAAGCTTGATATATTTAGGAAGGATATTAGAATAATCCAGAACCTATACTAGCAGCAAGCCGCCTGCACACGGATAGAAAATGAGTTCAGTAAATACACAAAAATAGGGAGAGGTGTAAGACAAGGGTGTGTCGTTTCACCGGACTTATTCAACCGATACAGTAAGGCGTTTCTGAGAGAATTAGAAATCTTACCATTATTGGCGGCCACAATCTTAACAACATAAAATATGCGGATGAAACAGAATGGAAACTGCAAGAAATCCCACAAAAGGTAATGAAGGAAAGCGAGAAGAAAGGACTAAGTATCAATTGCAAGAAGACAGAATGCATGGTTGTCAGTAAAAAAGAACAAATTACAAATTGGAGGTAACGAAATCAAACAAGTACAACAATTTAAATATCTTGGAAGTGTTTTAACAGAGTGCGGAAAGGGCGACACTAAAATCTGAGGGCACATTAGGATAGTGAAAGATGCCTTCCAAAAGGTAAGCAACGTATTAAGAAACAAAATTTTCGTTAGAAACAAAGAGTACTGAATTGTTATGTAATATCTATCATCCTATATGGCAATGAATTCTGAACAATCTCCTCACGGATGAAGAAGAGACATGAAGCAACAGAAATGTGGTTCTACAGACGGATGCTGAGAATAACATGAACCGAAGATGTGAGCAACGATGAAATTCTGGAGACAATGAAAACAAAAAGGACACTTATATTTAACACCAGGAAGAGACAGTTGAAATCTCTAGGGCACATAATGAGGAAAGAGGGTTTGGAAAATTTGACACTAACAGGACAGATTAAAGGCAAGAGGGACAGAGAAAAACAGAGCATAATCTAACTGGTGAGCTTGATGGCGGAGAAGGGTTTGGAAGATATAGAAAAAAAGACCAAATTTATTCAGAGGCACATTTTCTGTCTTAAGTTTTCTCGATTGCGTAAACAAAACAACAAACACAGGCGTCTACTCAAAAACGGGTATCCACTAAAAATAAAGTTTGAAACAATAAAAACAAGCATGTGTGTATTAAGACATCATATGAAACCAGAAATAGGGCAAGAATATTGCAGGTTCGTTAAAGACACTGGAACAAGGGATGCAATATTTATGTTCGAAATGATATTAGAAAATGCAATACAAATTCAAAAGTATGTCTATGTTTTATAGATTACGCAAAAGCGTTTGATAAAGGACGTCACAAAGAACTATTCGAACTGTTAGGTAAGCTTGATATATTTAGGAGGGATATTAGTATAATCCAGAAGATATAATTTATAGATTATGGACAATGTTTGATAAAGTACGCCACAAAGAACAATTCGAACTGTTAGGTAAGCTTGATATATTTAGGAAGGATATTAGTATAATCCAGAAGATATAATTTATAGATTATGGACAATGTTTGATAAAGTACGTCACAAAGAACTATTCGAACTGTTAGGTAAGCTTGATATATTTAGGAAGGATATTAGAATAATCCAGAACCTATACTAGCAGCAAGCCGCCTGCACACGGATAGAAAATGAGTTCAGTAAATACACAAAAATAGGGAGAGGTGTAAGACAAGGGTGTGTCGTTTCACCGGACTTATTCAACCGATACAGTAAGGCGTTTCTGAGAGAATTAGAAATCTTACCATTATTGGCGGCCACAATCTTAACAACATAAAATATGCGGATGAAACAGAATGGAAACTGCAAGAAATCCCACAAAAGGTAATGAAGGAAAGCGAGAAGAAAGGACTAAGTATCAATTGCAAGAAGACAGAATGCATGGTTGTCAGCAAAAAAGAACAAATTACAAATTGGAGGTAACGAAATCAAACAAGTACAACAATTTAAATATCTTGGAAGTGTTTTAACAGAGTGCGGAAAGGGCGACACTAAAATCTGAGGGCACATTAGGATAGTGAAAGATGCCTTCCAAAAGGTAAGCAACGTATTAAGAAACAAAATTTTCGTTAGAAACAAAGAGTACTGAATTGTTATGTAATATCTATCATCCTATATGGCAATGAATTCTGAACAATCTCCTCACGGATGAAGAAGAGACATGAAGCAACAGAAATGTGGTTCTACAGACGGATGCTGAGAATAACATGAACCGAAGATGTGAGCAACGATGAAATTCTGGAGACAATGAAAACAAAAAGGACACTTATATTTAACACCAGGAAGAGACAGTTGAAATCTCTAGGGCACATAATGAGGAAAGAGGGTTTGGAAAATTTGACACTAACAGGACAGATTAAAGGCAAGAGGGACAGAGAAAAACAGAGCATAATCTAACTGGTGAGCTTGATGGCGGAGAAGGGTTTGGAAGATATAGAAAAAAAGACCAAATTTATTCAGAGGCACATTTTCTGTCTTAAGTTTTCTCGATTGCGTAAACAAAACAACAAACACAGGCGTCTACTCAAAAACGGGTATCCACTAAAAATAAAGTTTGAAACAATAAAAACAAGCATGTGTGTATTAAGACATCATATGAAACCAGAAATAGGGCAAGAATATTGCAGGTTCGTTAAAGACACTGGAACAAGGGATGCAATATTTATGTTCGAAATGATATTAGAAAATGCAATACAAATTCAAAAGTATGTCTATGTTTTATAGATTACGCAAAAGCGTTTGATAAAGGACGTCACAAAGAACTATTCGAACTGTTAGGTAAGCTTGATATATTTAGGAGGGATATTAGTATAATCCAGAAGATATAATTTATAGATTATGGACAATGTTTGATAAAGTACGCCACAAAGAACAATTCGAACTGTTAGGTAAGCTTGATATATTTAGGAAGGATATTAGTATAATCCAGAAGATATAATTTATAGATTATGGACAATGTTTGATAAAGTACGTCACAAAGAACTATTCGAACTGTTAGGTAAGCTTGATATATTTAGGAAGGATATTAGAATAATCCAGAACCTATACTAGCAGCAAGCCGCCTGCACACGGATAGAAAATGAGTTCAGTAAATACACAAAAATAGGGAGAGGTGTAAGACAAGGGTGTGTCGTTTCACCGGACTTATTCAACCGATACAGTAAGGCGTTTCTGAGAGAATTAGAAATCTTACCATTATTGGCGGCCACAATCTTAACAACATAAAATATGCGGATGAAACAGAATGGAAACTGCAAGAAATCCCACAAAAGGTAATGAAGGAAAGCGAGAAGAAAGGACTAAGTATCAATTGCAAGAAGACAGAATGCATGGTTGTCAGCAAAAAAGAACAAATTACAAATTGGAGGTAACGAAATCAAACAAGTACAACAATTTAAATATCTTGGAAGTGTTTTAACAGAGTGCGGAAAGGGCGACACTAAAATCTGAGGGCACATTAGGATAGTGAAAGATGCCTTCCAAAAGGTAAGCAACGTATTAAGAAACAAAATTTTCGTTAGAAACAAAGAGTACTGAATTGTTATGTAATATCTATCATCCTATATGGCAATGAATTCTGAACAATCTCCTCACGGATGAAGAAGAGACATGAAGCAACAGAAATGTGGTTCTACAGACGGATGCTGAGAATAACATGAACCGAAGATGTGAGCAACGATGAAATTCTGGAGACAATGAAAACAAAAAGGACACCTATATTTAACACCAGGAAGAGACAGTTGAAATCTCTAGGGCACATAATGAGGAAAGAGGGTTTGGAAAATTTGACACTAACAGGACAGATTAAAGGCAAGAGGGACAGAGAAAAACAGAGCATAATCTAACTGGTGAGCTTGATGGCGGAGAAGGGTTTGGAAGATATAGAAAAAAAGACCAAATTTATTCAGAGGCACATTTTCTGTCTTAAGTTTTCTCGATTGCGTAAACAAAACAACAAACACAGGCGTCTACTCAAAAACGGGTATCCACTAAAAATAAAGTTTGAAACAATAAAAACAAGCATGTGTGTATTAAGACATCATATGAAACCAGAAATAGGGCAAGAATATTGCAGGTTCGTTAAAGACACTGGAACAAGGGATGCAATATTTATGTTCGAAATGATATTAGAAAATGCAATACAAATTCAAAAGTATGTCTATGTTTTATAGATTACGCAAAAGCGTTTGATAAAGGACGTCACAAAGAACTATTCGAACTGTTAGGTAAGCTTGATATATTTAGGAGGGATATTAGTATAATCCAGAAGATATAATTTATAGATTATGGACAATGTTTGATAAAGTACGTCACAAAGAACTATTCGAACTGTTAGGTAAGCTTGATATATTTAGGAAGGATATTAGTATAATCCAATATAATTTATAGATTATGGACAATGTTTGATAAAGTACGTCACAAAGAACTATTCGAACTGTTAGGTAAGCTTGATATATTTAGGAAGGATATTAGAATAATCCAGAACCTATACTAGCAGCAAGCCGCCTGCACACGGATAGAAAATGAGTTCAGTAAATACACAAAAATAGGGAGAGGTGTAAGACAAGGGTGTGTCGTTTCACCGGACTTATTCAACCGATACAGTAAGGCGTTTCTGAGAGAATTAGAAATCTTACCATTATTGGCGGCCACAATCTTAACAACATAAAATATGCGGATGAAACAGAATGGAAACTGCAAGAAATCCCACAAAAGGTAATGAAGGAAAGCGAGAAGAAAGGACTAAGTATCAATTGCAAGAAGACAGAATGCATGGTTGTCAGCAAAAAAGAACAAATTACAAATTGGAGGTAACGAAATCAAACAAGTACAACAATTTAAATATCTTGGAAGTGTTTTAACAGAGTGCGGAAAGGGCGACACTAAAATCTGAGGGCACATTAGGATAGTGAAAGATGCCTTCCAAAAGGTAAGCAACGTATTAAGAAACAAAATTTTCGTTAGAAACAAAGAGTACTGAATTGTTATGTAATATCTATCATCCTATATGGCAATGAATTCTGAACAATCTCCTCACGGATGAAGAAGAGACATGAAGCAACAGAAATGTGGTTCTACAGACGGATGCTGAGAGTACCATGAACCGAAGAAATGAAGTTTTGGAGACAATGAAAACAGTGTAAGTTGTTGAATGAAGTGTGTTTTTGTATGACAGTTCTTCTTTTTTTCTAGAGGTCAGATCTGTGTTTGACCCGGTGTATATCGAATGTGTTTTTTTTTTCAAAACAAGCGGTCTTTCTACCTCAGTTATTTCAATTCAATTACTAAACCAAATATTATTTTTCCTCTTTTGTAGTAGAAACGGTAGTATTATTCATAGAATTATTCAGAAAAAAATCTTCTAAAGCTGTCCCTTTTCTGTCACGTTCGTGGAACCCCGTTAAAAAATTGTAGAAAAATTCAATAGATTTAAGTATTACTAAAGCTCAAAATTGACTCACTTTTTGTGCACAAAATATGCTCCAATTAGAATTTCCACATTCGCATATAAAGGCTGTTCCAATAACTTGGACCGATTTTAAATGTGAATTAAGTTTAAGTTTTGCACTCTTTATTAACCAATCAGTGGCGTTATTTTTAAACTCGCTAAAGCCTTTCAACAATCAGACAACTATATTTATCGTGTGCTACGAAAATTGTAAGCATACCCCAGAAAATGATCAATAATATTTTTCCTATCTACATTGTAGCAATCCAAAATTGATTTGATCCAAAGAATTGTGAGTTCAATTCATGGCCACAGCAGAGGTGATCAAAAACTTGGAGAGTTGAATTACTAAAGGAAATTAACTGAAAATGCAATATCCAAAAAGGTTTGGCATGTGGAACTAGAACAATCTACCCCTTTGACTAAATAAAGGGTTCGGTTCGAAATTCCAACGTATACCTCCTGAAGATGGGCCGGAGCGTACAATGGCCGAAACGTTGTGAATATGACAATAAAGATGAGGACAGCAGTTCGAACAATGTAAATAGTGCAAATAGTTACAATACCTCATCTCAGAAATATTTTCCCTCCTAAAAATAGTTACTTAAAAACTGGGAAAATGTTTATTAATCCATAAACTTCTGAGTTTAGTTAGCTAATTTTTAGCTTCTTCAAGACACTTTATTTCCTATAAATATTTGTGATGTTAAGTTAGTTTTCAGTTTTTCAGTTTTTCCGTAAAACCTTTGACCAGTGTCGGTTGCTCGTTGTTGCGGACAAGCTGAATTCTCAAACCTATAGTATAATTTGTTACGTAACATTTTACCAATTTTATTCGAGATACTTCTTGCAAAGCCTAGAGATTTTAAAGTAAATTAAGCACACTAAAACTCTAAGAACGTAGTATTGTTAACAAAAATATTAAGTAGTAGTATAATACAGCTATCATTCACTGACTGCTTAATGTTGGAAAATTACACGCATTCATAAAAAGCATAAATACGTTACTTTATCGGTTAAATATGCACTCTATTATTTTCTATCATACTAACGCAGTTGATTCGGTTGTATTGTAAAGAAAATCAAAATTATTTTTGTGTGAATTAATCGTAGACTATTTAAGGCTATTAGCCACGCCATTTGGTAGAGTGCTGAATGGGTGCTAGCTACTCTACAACATAAAGTTAGTGATCTTTTCTGTTAATTTACCACAGATAATCTAATTACTTATCGCAAATATTAATTCACCCCGATAAATTATAAATTTTAAATCAAATTTTGTTTTGTTATTAAATTTTTAGCACATTTTTAAAATTATAAATTAAACAGGAACCCTTTATTCATAATACATGTTCCCGTTATCAACATACAGATTGATTTCCTTGGAATCACATCTTTAACCTCCCAATTGAAAAAATTGCACCACTGAAGTTTCATTTTGGGTCAAAGTCGGCATGGACGCTTTCAACACTTCTCGGAAATACCAGCTGAAACCTCAATTCTCTACATGGTTCACGCCAGCATCCTCGGCCGCTATAGAACAAAGGAACCACTATTTTCGGTTATACCAGCGTGACAGCTCTTGCCACAACAAATGCCTATTTGTTGCTATTCGTAATAAATGTAAGCGGGCCCTCGATGGAGTTAAGTCACTATTTGTCTAGAGAATGGGACACCGCACAAACTCTAACAACTTTTGGCTTTGGGATTACTGGCGGCTGTCTAATAGGGTATTAAATAAGTGTAAGGTCTCTATTCCTCCCCTTTTCAATCAATTTGAGGTGAATACTTTGTCCGTAATTTCTCCTTAAACTCTACTCTTGACTCATCTGGAGTATCCTTGCCTAACTTCCCACTTAGAATTGTGTTGTATCCTTCAAGAGGTTACAAACAGACAAAAGTGGTACTCGATTGAAGGAACAGCAGCACGCGTGTATATGATAGAAGAGAATAGACTACCGAAAGACAGAGAATAGGGTAGCAGGTTAGCAAGTCCCGAAGCAAGTTGACAGGTATATCCTGCACTCACTATATATACATCTACTGATATAGTCAGTCCACATAGGCGATAGGGAGTGTGGGACATTCCATTACAACAAATTGATTCTCTGTTGAGTGATATTCATATATACTCTTCCATACTTTCTACTATCATCTCTAACCTAGATCCCCACAAAGCGTGAGAACCGGATGGTATCCCTGTAATCGTCATTAAATGGTATGCTCCTGAACTGGCCCCTGTTCTTTCTAAGCTGTATAATAAATGCCTTGCTGCCTTCTGCTTTCCTGCCTACCTGAAGTCATCGTCTGTTGCTACAGTTTTTAAGAACCGTCTGACCCATCCAACTATCGGCCTATTAGCCTTCTGCCTCTGTTTGGGAAACTCCTAGAGGCCTTAATCAATGCTGAATTCGTTAATTATCTCGCATCGCAGGGCCTTTTCTCAGACAAGCAATATGACTTTCATTTCTTCAGGTCAACTGCTGATGTACCGACGATAATTGCGGAAAGACTCTATCGTGCTCTAGATAAAAACGAGGAAGCCCGGCGTGTAGTACTGAACATTTCGAAAGCCTTTGACAGAGTCCTGCATACAGGTCTTCTCCACGAGCTGAAAAGTTAGGGTGTCTCCGGAGACATTTTGAACTGATTCAGTCAAATCGTGAAATGAAAGTTATCCTGAACGGCCATTCGTCTACATCCTGTCGTACAAACGCGGGTGTCCACCCCCGCCAGGGCTCCATCCTTGGCCTTACTTTGTTTTTAATTTTCATTAATGAACTTCCCGATGTTATCAGCTCTCAACTTGGCATCTACGCTGACGACACTACCATTTACTTCTGCCTTGATAGTAAGGCTGACCAGTCTGACAAGGTCAAAATATCCAAAACGACCTCCAGTCCGTCGTTAACTGGGGCAAAAGATGGCTTGTTAATTTTAACGCCGCCAATACTAAACTTCTCTCCATTAATCATCTAAGACTCCTCTCTGCCTTCCATTAGCATGGCTGATGCTAACCTCCAGAAAAGTGACTTGTTGCGCCTACTCGGGCTAACGTTCTCAGCTGATATGAAGTGGGAAAACTATATTGAATACATTGCTAGGTCTGCTGCAAAGAAAGTAGTTTCACTGCGTCGTGCGAGATAATTTTTCTCTCCAGAATCTATCTTGCATATTTATGTCTACCATTCGTCCACGCTTAGAATATTGCTGCTGCATATGGTCCAGTTCCCCTGTTACTTATATTGAGCTCCTTGATAAGACCCAAAGAGGAATCAGCAATATTATTGGTCCTGAACTGGCGGTTCGGTTTCAGTCACTTTCCCACCGCGGTAAGGTTGTATCTCTGTGTCTTTTCTAGCAATACTTTCATGGTAATTGTTCGGATGAGCTCTTTGCTATTGTACCTAGACTTTTTGAACTTAAGCGTAGTACTAGACTACTGGCGTCGAGATCGTTTCACTTTACCAGCTGGCCAGATGGAACTGTAAGTTCTATACTAACAGTTTCTTTTCTCGCACTTCTCGCTTGTGTAACTTCATTTCGGCTCCATGCTTTCCAGTCAACTTTAATCTGCAAAAATTTAAATGCAATGTAAGTCGCTATCTACTGTCTCCTCTTTTCTCTTCCCACTAATTATTAATGTTTCTGCTCCTAATCCTTCCACATCCTATAACTCCTTCTGATTTACTGCCTTGCATAGGGTCATGCCAATTAAAAAATACATCAAAATTTGTTTAGTCTCGCAACAACTCCAACGCTCAGAATGAAATATAACCAAAAATCAGGGAGTTATATTTCGTAAGGGCGGATGATATTCGAGGTACTTACAAGAAATTTTTTACATTAAAAAAAAAAAAAAAAAATATGTTTTTGCCTTGTTTATCGAGGTGAGCGCGAATGCAGACCCCCGCACTTAGAAATAGCGCCCCCAAATCGCTTATATTCAGGACGATCGCAAAGGTCAATCCAACCGGAGTGCAATGGAAAGGGGTCGCTCAATTGGGAGAATTTTGTGTGAATTTTAGTAAATATAAATTCTTTATATTTTGGGGGTGAATGAATTATTAATAATTGGAGGTGAATTAACAGAAAAGACCCGAAGGTAAGAGATCACGGTCTATACATTCATACCAACAACATTTGTGTGAAAAGAACGTAACAGGCTGGAGTTTAGCTACCGATTCCAGTTTCTTTCCTGATATCCTTACGCACCCGAGTAGAGACACTAATATCAGCGATGATAACATTTATTGAATCTGAAAGCAAAGGAAAAGTTAAAGATCAACTCGACATAATCTGTAATAAGATCAACATATAACAACATATTTAAAACATCGAAGTTAAGAAACGTCGAGCCTGGTCAGTACCTACATGGGTCACCGCTTGGAAATACCAGGTGCTGTAAACATAGATGTTCGGTTGGTGTAAAGTATAATGGCTCAGAATTGTTAATCGAAGAGCCGAGTTCCAATTCCAGTTGGGTTTGTTATATTCATTTATACGCAAATACCATTGGGAAAGGTATGAATCCACTTCTTCTCCCTCAGCTATGGGTTAATTAGCAAGTCTCGTATCACTGAGCCATAATTATCTCTACCCTCTCCGATTCTTACATTCGAAAAATATTTTCTGGCTTTAAATAAGAAAATAATTTTTAGAATGTAAGAATTTTTTTTTTGGTGGTGGTGGGGATTCAGATAATAATGTTTATGTACCGCCCCAAAATAAATATTGATTGGCGGAAGAAAACAATTCAAGAAATTAAAATCATTGATTTGCAAATTAATTCAGTGCTACGGTGTTTGTTGTTTTCCTTTATCAATTTAGACCAAGCAAGGCAATAATGCATCTAAGATGCAAGGGGCTACTGGCAATGAAAGTGAATGTAAAAGACTAAAAAAGATGTAAAAAGAAACCCAATCCTAAACAGAAGACAAGAGATACCAGTTCAGAAAATGAGGAGGAGTGTGAACCGGACGATAGGCGAACCTATCTACAACTGAGGAAAAAATAAATAAATAGCAAATAAAATATCAGAGTTCAGGCGGAGATGTTTCAAGTATAGAGTTGAGACTTCAGAACGAGCTGAAAACAGAATTCTAAACAGGAAATAAGGGAAAAACCTCCACTCTTGTTCATAAGACCGGGTGGAGTGTGAACCGGACGATAGGCGAACCTATCCACTCCTACAGAGGAAAAATAAATAAGTGGCAAATAAAGTATCAGAATTAAGGCGGAGACGTTAGAAGTATAGAGTTGAAGTAGACTTTAGAAGGAACCGGAAACCGAATCCTAAACAGGAAATAGGGGATAAACCTCTACTCCTGTTCATATGAGTGCAGAGGAGTTTCATTTTGGCAGATTCATCAGTTATTATTATCAACACAACGCTCATCTTCTTCAAAAGGAAGAAACAGCTGAGAACACTGGTTTTTTTTTAATCGATTTTCTCGTTCCCTCGATCTTAACCCTGCAACCATTTTTTACTTATTTTTTTTTTACGTTCTCTGCGACTGAGAACAATTCTGGAACTGGAGTGATATACAGAAGTAGGGCCCTTCTTTGCTAACAGTATTTTATTTCACCATTTATCCTATGAAATGAAGGAATGGTAAATTTAAAAAATTACCACGAATACGGAGAGAAAAGTCTTCTTCTTGTCAGCCTGTGAAGGCCATGCGTGGAGGAGTGGACCATTACCCTATCGTGCTGGACCATGTTGGTAGGGGCAGATGTGACGCGCTTGGTCGATCATATCACTCGCCCAACGCTATTTCATCGAGCTTGGCCAGTACCTAGATGCGTTGGAAATCCTTTCCTCACACTTGCTTCCCAGATAACTACGATCTTCAGAAATTTAAATGCTGTGTCAACCGCCATCTTCTGTTGACTTGAACCCTCTTCATCTTTTATCCTTTCTTCAATCCCCTCTATACCCAGACTTTTCCCCGCTTGGGAATACCAGATGCTGCAAGCCTGGATGTTCAGCTGGTGTAATGGACTCCGACTAGGAATTGTTAAACGGAGAGACGTGTTCCAATTCCGGTCGGGTTCGTTATATTCACTTACGTGCAAATACCCTTCGGAAACGTATGAACCCACCTCTTCTCCCCCCAGCTATGTGTTAATTAGTAAGACTTGTATCCCTAAAACCATCATTATGTCCAAAGAAGAAATAGAATTGCGTTCAAAATATTTAGATTTCGGCATTGAATAACCCATAGAGTTGTTGATATGCTGCTAATTAAAATTAACCAACCGACCAAGAATACTTGCGCGTAAGTGAATGAAATGAACCCGACCAGAATATGAGCTTGGATCTCCAATTTCTCATCCAGAGTCGTTACCCATTAGACTACTCGCACATTCAAGCTTCTTCTCTAATAACAGTTGTTTTAAAATAAAACAATCTATGTATACCTAGACATATATATTTTTTGAAATCAGTATAACAACATGCAAGGCAGCAAAGCCACTAAGACGCAAGGGGTTACAGGATGTGGAAGAATTAGGAACAGAAACATTAATAATGAGTGGCAAGAGGAAAGAGTAATCAGGAAGACAGCAGATAGCGATTGACATTGCCTTTGAATTTTTGCGGATTAAAGTTGGCTAGAAAGCATGGAACCAGAAGGGAGTTCCACAAGCGAGAAGGGCAAGAAAAGAAACTGTTAGCATACAGCTTACGGCTACATCAAGCCAACTCAATAAATATGTATTCTAATAATTAAAGAGTGTAAATTCATAATAATATAATAAAAATGATAACATAATATACGAATAATCAATACTTCTCTTTTCAAAAACGACATCACTGTCTTTGAGCAATACAAAAACACACACTTTCCCCCTACATCTAATATATATATATATTGGATTGGCGCGATTGCGTCTCGATTAAGGAACGAGCCTCGCGAAACGGAGTGGCGCTTGCAGCGTGTCTCACTGGCGACGGTTCGAGGTAATGCTTTCTCCATCATTGCGGCTGGCAGAGGATAGAAAAAATTGTTTATAGTTACGTTGTTCTGGAATTGTCATCATTGGTCGACTGAACTTGCTTTGTTTCAATGACTTTTGTTTTGTTATTATTAGTTAATTTCCGACAAGTTATTGATCACTGTGACTACGTCATTGATATATGTGCTACGTCACTGACATCTGCACAACGTCATTGATATCTTCATACAATCGATGTTTTAAATAATTAAATATTTGTCAATTTTTATACCTTGTTCTTTTCCCAGAGAAATATATATGCACGAATGGTCTTTAATTAAATGATATTTTCAAATATTTTATTCAAATAAAACACATAAAATACAATATATATATATATATATATATATATATATATATATATATATATATATATATATATATATATATATATATTTCCCCGTCATTTAAAAAGAAAGTTACGTATTCGAATCACGTGACGAGACTTCATTCACTTTCACAGATTTTGTTCTTCAACGTAACATTTTTTGAAACGTCCGTAACGCTGCGTTTATCTTTTGACTTATCATTTTATCGTTTGACTTTTCAAACGCAAATGAAAACAACGAAGAGAGAAAGCAAGTAATATTTAAAACTTCATCGCGGATTTACAGATTATCAAAGAAAGAAAAAATAGTGTGAAAGTCATAGAACGAGAGGAATCCACCATGGAGTCTGCACCAGCGAGGAGAGGTACATTTTCATTTATTTTAATTTATTCGTTGTCTAAATCCTGTTTTTTTTTACGTTTAAGAGGTCGAGATCATGGGTAAATTGTCATTGCGTACAGCTGGAATTACATTTATACTTTCTGCAGTTACAAAACGAAGACCCAATTCCTTTCATCATCAGAGCTGTTTCGACTTGAAGGCACACTTCAAATTATTGTGGTTTCTAATCTTCCCCAACTTTGTAAATATCGCTTAGTCCTCGACAAAACTCTGTCTTGTGTACGTCTTCTAAGGTTTCAAAGTTTTTTTTTTTTTACGGTGAATGGTGGAATTTTATTTTATTTTATTCGCTTTTTAAGCATTTCACCCCAAGCAAAGCAGGAGTGCCACTAGCACGCAGGTGGTTACAGAGAGTGAAAGTGAGAGAAAAGTCTGGGTATAGGGGTGATTGAAGAAAGGACAAAAGATGAAGAGGGTTCAAGTCAACAGAAGATGGCGGTTGACACTGCATTTAAACTTTTGAAGATCGTAGTTATCAGGGAAGCAAGTGAGAAGAAATGATTTCTACAGTCAAGAAGTGCAAGAAAAGATACTGTTGGAGCAGAAGTGGCGGTTGCATTTAACTATTTCAACAGTAAAAGGGTGGAACCTAGATACCAATTTAGTATCCCGCTTAAATTCATGGAGTCGGGCCACCAGGAAAAAAAAACGCTCGTCAGAGCAGTTGCCATGAAAATATTTGTAGAAAAGAGAAAAGACAGAAGGAATGTCATTGTCCAATGCGTATATTACGATTGTTCGTCCAATATCTACGGGTGTTATTCTTCGATTTGGTACTGATAGCAAAACCATTTCCAAAATATGTACTGTTTCCAAAGTTAATAATTTGTGCTCTCTGATTCCGATATTATTACCAAGCCCATTGATTTGGGTTTCTTGGACATAACGTTATAACTACCAGCGTCATGGCCCAATGATTCTTGTTTTTCTTTTTTCACAATTCCTCTAACATTAAATGTCCCGATGGTAAATTCTTCATATGCAGTATCTGTCTATATTTCTGAGATGAGTTATTATGTACATTATTTACATTATTCGGACTGTTGTCCTCATCTTTGTCGCCTTATTTATTACAGCGTTTTGGCCGTTGTACGCTCCGGCCTTCTTCAGGTGGTTGGAATGTCGAACTGAACCCTTTATTTCGCTCACTGGGGTAGACTGTTCTAGTTCCACGTGCCATGTTTAATGGATGTCAGTTATCAGTTATATCCTGTTAATTGCCCTCTGAAAGGTCTCCACTGCCTTAAGCGGGTATTGAACTCACACCCTTTCGGTCCTGTCACTGGATCTAACTAACGCCTTTATCCACTGTGCCAGTGCATTCGTTACACACACACACGCGCGCGCACACACACACACACACACACACACACACACACACACACACATCCTGCCTTTTATGGATAGAGATTACGCACAATACGCACATATTAACAAATAGTAGCGACCTTACCCGAATCTTCACCTAAGAAGATTAAATTTCGGTATTAATCGACCTATATGCCGTTAAACAGAGAAATCAGTCTATTATTAAATAATAATTGTCAAATTCCAAAACCTTGTAAAAGAGAACATCGATAGGGGGGGGGGAAGAACGGAGGAAAAGGATAGCAAAAGAGAAACTAAAAGCGAGCAAAACAATGCAGCTCCGTAGACAATTTGAAAGCGGCACCAGAGTCATTAAGACAAAGGATTCATGGAATTGGTTGACGAAAGGCAAATTGAAACGTGAAACAAAAAAAGCCTATTGGTACCCGTCCAAAACCAAGCAATGAACATTAATTCTGTCCGAGATCCTGAGCATAAAATAACTTCGGTGGCAAACTGATCCCTGACGTCTTACCAATGATGATGTTCATTTTGTTCTTATAGTGATGATAGCAGTGACGATGAAAATTATGATTATGCTGATCATGGTGATGATGTTCTCGGTCGTATAGATATGCTGATGATTATGATGATGATTTTATAGAGATGATGATGATGATGAATACGATTTTGACTTTAGATATATGATGGCAATGATGATCATTTTGATTTTATAAATGATTTACGATGATGATGATGATATAACAATGATGATTGCAGAGATGATGATGATCTTGATTATATAGCGATGATGGTGATGATCTTTATTTTATATAGATCAGGGCAATGATGATGTTCATTTTGTTCTTATAGTGATGATGGTAGTGATGATGAAAATTATGATGATGCTGATGGTAGAGATGGTGTTTATAGTGATCTCGATCGTATAGATATACTGATGATTATGATGATGATACTTTTGTTTTTATAGAGATGATGATGATGATAATTTCTTACTTTGTTCTTTTTTACTTGCAAATACCAAGTTTTCTAACGTCATTGATAACTGCGTTATATTACGAAATGTGACAAAAGTACATCACTAGTCCTATGCAGTGTATTTTTGCTAAAACGCACCCATATCTTCTCCCAATACTTAGGGGTTAATAACAGAGTAAACTAGGCTTGCTAGTCTTTGTTAGCAATCGGTCTAGTAAAAGGACAACGTTAAATTAGTCCAGAAGAATGGAAAATCAGAATCTAGTGTAGAAGAAGGACAAATCAGAATTCAGTTTACCAGAAAGGGAAAATCTGAAGTCAGTATAGAAGGGCAAATCTGAATTCAGTCTAGAAGAATGGCAAATCAGAATTCAGTTTAGAAGTGTAAATCAGAATTCAGACTAGAAGGACAACTCTGATTCAGTTTACAAGAATGGTTAATCTGAATTCAGTCTTGAAGAAGGACAAATCAGAATTCCTTCCGGAATTAGGGCGAATCTGAATTCAGTTTAGAAGGACAAATACAAATCTGAATTCATTCTATAAAAAGGGCAAATCTAAATTCATTCTAGAAGGAAGAATTTGAATTCACGTTAGAAGATAGAAAAAAATTAAATTCAGTCTCGAAGAAGGACAAAAATCTGATTTCAGTCTAGGAGAAGGCCAAATCTGAATTCGAAACCAGTTGCTTTTGGAGATAGTAACTCTCTTTGTAGACAATAGTAGGGCTGGTATGAATTCTAAGGTTACTGGAGATTCAACAACTAGTTCAGACTAATATCATCATCATTGCTGATTATATGCTTGCATTTCACCCGATACAATCTTCGACCTTATTCATTACCTGAAATTCTAAGATGAATCATTTTCGTCATTCCATGAATTATTTGAATGAGTATCCTTATCTTTAGTGTTTTCAGGACTACATTTAAGCTGGTATGTTCTTCAACATTATTCATTGCATGAAATTCTAAAGTGGACCATTTTCATTATTCCACATATTGTTTGAACGAGTATCTTTATCCTTGCTATGTTTATGACTATATTCTTCGACCTTATTCACGTCCTGAAATTTGAGTCATTGTCATTATGCTACGCATTGTCTGAACAAGTATTTAGCAGTGTTTATGAATACTTTTGAAACCGATAAGTTCTTCAACCCAACTTATTGTCTGAAATTCTAAGATAAATCATTGTCCGTATTCCACGCATTGTTTGAACGAGTATCCTTTTCCTTGCTGCGTTTGTCCCTATATTTCAACCGATATGTACTTCGGCCTTCATAATCTTGCTTGTAATTCTGAGATGAATCCTTGTTATCGATATATCAGTTTATTCAGACTACTATCTTAATCCCTATTTTTTTTTCATTACTTTTCGACTAATGCAAGTTTTATACAATATTTTTTCAATCATTGTGCAAAAATAGATGATATTTTTGCTTTATTCTTTTCAGAAGGCGGACTGCGAGAAAAGAGGATGTCAAAGGTAAGGCGTCTTACAAATCCGATCACGTGACTAGCGTGGGCGTTTATGACCACTCTCTTTATAGATACAAAATAAGACAGAGTTTATACAAAAATTAAAGAAAATGTCCTTGATGTCCAACAAACAAGACCACACAAAATTAGACTGTCAAACAATGCACCCATTTATATAGCTGAATATAAACATGGCGCTTGAAATGATAAAAAAAACCTTCAAAAGACAAGAAATTAATAATATTTCCGGACTTCTTATCTAGAATAACAGCAATTAAGGAAAAATCCAAATCACCTTTACAGACATGAAATATCGGAAGCCTTTCAGGATTTGATAGAAGTCCACAAAGTGGTAATCTTGGCCTTGCTTCTTGGTCATGTTGGCTTTAAATGAAATCAAAAAGCTGATGCACTGGCAAAAGAGGAAACCAACATTAGACTCCTATATACAGATCACAAAAATAAGATCTCACAATGTATTAAAAGAAAATGGCAAACAATTTAGGATACGTTTTTCACCAACAAAATGTACAAACATCAGTCGACAGTCAAACTGCAAAATAATGAACCATTACCTGAAGACAGAATGTAGTGCTAATGTAGTCCGAATTGGACATACACATCTTACACACGAATACTAACTGAAAGAAAAAAGTACACCTCGTTGTATTTCTTTTGATCAATTACTTACTGTTAAGCACATCCAAATAGACTGAAAAAAATACAAACAAAAAACACACAACAAATACTATGATGTAGAAAACCTTACCATGCTTTTCAAAAATGTATCTTTTTCTCAAATAATGAGCTACCTGGGAGGAAGAGGCTGCACAATACATAATATCTATAAACTATATCTATAAAAAACATATGTTTACTTTGAAAGTATAAAATTGTGTACAAAACATCAGTCGTTGAAGCCATAAAGTTGCGTACAAAACGGTTGGATTTTGGTGTTGAGTGGTCTATGGAGGTTGTCATGTCGCTGAACAAAATCAACCAACCAATCGTTTCGGAGTTAATGACTCATAATGATTGATATGCCGGTTAAATAACCAACCAATCAATCAATCCAATTGGGCTAAAAAATGTCTTTTATTTTTGAGCAGTATAAAAATTACTGAGGGTTGAGCCATAACATAACAATGTATTAATGTTAGGAATAGACCTTTCTATTATTGGTAAGAACAGATTTTTCCATTTTTGTTCATCCATATTTCAACTGTCCAAGTGACAATCATATATTTGTGTAGGCATTCATCACGTATGTGTAAAGAAAGCTAATGTCATATTATTATTTTATGTATAAAAAAGCAATAGTCACAGCTTAGTATATATATATATATATATATATATATATATATATATATGTGTGTGTGTGTGTGTCTGTGTGTGCGCGCGTGTGTGTGTGTATGTGTGTATAATAATAGAATCTCCCATCGGTTTCGACGTATGAAGATCTGACAACTTAATTGATTCAGTTATGAAATTTTGTACGATAATCTTTTCTGAGGAAAATGAAAGAAAAATAGGCCCGCAAGTGATTTACAAAGGAGACTGCATATGGAGCAAGAGTGAGGACTGTGGGATGCGATCACTGTTAGATTGGCTGACCTTTTAGATCTTGCTTCTTGAAGACGATTCAGACAAGCAGATTGAAAACTATATATATATATATATATATATATATATATATATATATATATATATATATATATATATTTGGATTTTGAATGTAACTATAACAACAGATACTTCGATTTCATTTTTGCCTTGAAAAAGTCGGAAGACGAAACGCGTCGGCAAAATCTAAGATTTTTCCATTTGTCATTTTATACCAATCTGTCTTGTCCACAGAATTGATCTGGGAATTTAACTATATATATATATATATATATATATATATATATATATATATATCGTAGTAAAAAATCCTAAATAGCCTCATATGGAGTAGAGACCTATTTTAACTGACGAAAATTTCGTTAGTCTTATTCAACCCTGGTATATAACTGAGTTCGTGTCGGAATTAGAAATTTAACTGACATAACTGTAGAAAAAATTAAGGAAACTGTCGAAGGAAAATTGCGTCTTTCGCATGTCAAAATACATGACTACAAAAATGTTAAAAATGAAAAGAAAACCGTTTAATCCTTAATTCTATGTTATTCAAAATATATAACAAAAAATGATTCCCAATCTAAATTAATTTAAATACTAATTTGCATAAAAAATATCCGAAAACATCACTTTCGTTTATTAGACATTGAATTACATCATTTCACGTCCTCGGTGAATATTTATGAGCATTCCTTAAAAATTCTGAAAAAGCAATAACATTCTTGCTCTTGTTATAAAATAAAATCCTTGCTTTGATAAATTTCCACAGAGGACGAAGCAGGTCGGCTAAGTTAAGTTTTCCTTTTGTCTTTATTAAAATTGACCTTTTACAGATATACTCTATCTGAAATTTTTACACATGAATAAAAATGCTTTCTTAATACACGCACGCACAAAACGAATACACATTATTATATGAATCTCGCATAGACAAATTAGAATTATGGTATACATACACACATGAATTATACACGCGAACTTAGATTGACAGGATAGATGCACGTGAGGTCTGCTTCACCAATGAAAAACAAACAACACAAAAATAAAAATAATTATTTCTTCTCCATGTTTCATTTTCTGATGAAGCTTTAATAAAAGCGAAACATGTTACAATTTTAAACGTTTCCTATTTGTTCTTTATCTTATCATAAAATGTTGTACGTTTCGCTCATTCTATTTTTTATTCCAGATAATTCGCAAGAATATTGGCTTCGGAGATTCCAAGAAAGAGATGCAAAAATTGCAGGCAATCAAAGTTGAAAGAAAATTAATGGTAATTATTTCTTCAGTAATTTGTCTACTATAGTTTATTTAATGTAAGATTATGTATAAATGTTTATAGGATTCCTGATCGGATTTTAATGCATATTTAGGTCTTTGAAAAATAATTGCGTACATCACCACTAAGAATTATGAGCCAATTAAACAAGATAGACCCAATGGCATCAAATTGCATAGAGAGCTAGTTTGTGATCTAATCTGTGAGGTTGTTCTGAAAATAATTTACGTATTTCACCGCTAAGAATTGACTCATAACCTAATATGGCAGATGAATATAGAATAGTACAAAACTGCGCCGAGAGTTTATCATTTATTCTATTTTGGAGCGTATAATTTATAGTGTATGGAAATTCTCCGATCAGCAGGTCAAGCATAGCTATCAAGAACGTATAAAAGACATTTAACATAAGATAACTTACACCTTCTGATATGACGACCATAGCAATGGTTTAGGAGACAGACTAGACAATCATAACAATGGTTTGGGAGACAGACGTGACAACAATAGCAATGGTTTAGGAGATAGACGTGACAACAATAGCAATGGTTTAGGAGACAGACGTGACAACCATAGCAATGGTTTAGAAGGCAGACGTGATAACAATAGCAATGGTTTAGGAGGCAGGCGTGACAACAATAGCAATGGTTTAGGAGACAGACGTGACAACCATAGCAATTGTTTAGGAGACAGACGTGACAACAATAGCAATTGTTTAGGAGACAGACGTGATAACAATAGCAATGGTTTAGGAAACAGACGTGACAACAATAGCAATGGTTTAGGAGACAGACGTGACAACAATAGCAATGGTTTAGAAGGCAGACGTGATAACAATAGCAATGGTTTAGGAAACAGACGTGACAACCATAGCAATGGTTTAGGAGACAGACGTGATAACAATAGAAATGGTTTAGGAGACAGACGTGACAACCATAGCAATGGTTTAGAAGGCAGACGTGATAACAATAGCAATGGTTTAGGAGGCAGGCGTGACAACAATAGCAATGGTTTAGGAAACAGACGTGACAACCATAGCAATGGTTTAGGAGACAGACGTCACAACCATAGCAATGGTTTAGGAGACAGACGTGATAGCAATAACAGTGGTTTAGGAGGCAGGCGTGACAACAATAGCAATGGTTTAGGAGGCAGACATGACAACAATAGCAATGGTTTAGGAGGCAGACGTGACAACCATAGCAATGGTTTTAGGAGACGTGACAACCATAGCAATGGTTTTAGGAGACGTGACAACCATAGCAATGGTTTAGGAGGCAGACGTGACAACAATAGCAATGGTTTAGGAGATGTAAGTGACAACCATAGCAATGGTTTTAGGAGACAGACGTGACAACCATAGCAATGTGTTAGGAGACAGATCTGACAGCCATAGCAATCGGTTGGAAGACAGACGTGACGTGGGGGCACTCACTGAGAATAGTGAATCCAAATTTTAAAGATAATATTGTACTTCTTACTTAACAAAGGATCAGACCAAACTATGATATATCTGGTTAGAGGCATATGGTCTTTCCACATATTCGCCATTTTTCTTTGAAATAACTTTTTGAATTTCAAATCTACAGTTGTTCTTGAATTTTAACATTGATACCATTCGTCTTTGAGAAAGTTACGTATTTATTTAGCTTACTTTTTTCTATCATACATATGTATAAGCCCACCATTCACCATGATTAGAATATAGCTGCCACATATGGTCCGGTGCCCCTGATATCAGCTCCATGATAAGATCCAAAGAAGAATCAATAATATTATTGGTCCTGATTTGGCGGTTCGGCTTCAGTCACTTTCCCAGCGCCGTAAGGTAGACTCTTGTGTCTCTTTTATAGTTATTTGCATGGTAATTGTTCGGATGCGCTTTTCGCTATGGTACCTAGAATTTTTAAATTTAAGCCCAGTACTAAACTAGCGTCCAGATCTCATCAATTTACACTTAAGCTGTCTAGATGTAACCGTAAATTCTATCCTAACAGTTTCTCTTCTCGTATTTATCGCTTGTGGAACTCACTTCTGGTTCCATGCTTTCAAGCCAATTTTAATCTTCAAAAATTTAAATGCAATGCCAATCGCTATCTACTGTCCTCCTGATTACACTTTTCTTTTCTCGCTCATTAGTAATGTTTCTGTTCCTAATTCTTTCATACCAAGTAATCCCTTGTATCTTAGAGGCTTTATTGCCTTGCTTTGTGTGAAACCGATTAAAAATGTTTGTCGTTTTCTTTCTCATATTTTCTTTTGTTAATGAATAAATTACTTCTGCCAAAAAGATCTCATATGTTTCAAGTCTTTCTTATTTCTTTGACAGATCGACAAGAGATATACCTTCTTGATGGAAGTAGTAAGTTATTTTTAATATATATTTTTCAATATTTTTTGCATACTCTAATTTATAACGTTCTCGCTCACTTCCGTTGTTCATAGCAGGGCGTGGAAGGAAAGTGTTTAGAGTGTGGTTGTCTCGCCACACCACAGAGGTTCCATCAGTGACCATGTTCTTGTGCAGTAGATTTGACTAAGCACAATATTTCCCAGGCCCGGCAACCATCATATTCCCCAGATCTCGCCCCTTGCGATATTTTCTTCAAAAAATCGCTATCCCAAAAAAAGGAGATCCAGTAAAGCTTTCGTCAATGGAAACGGCGCTGGATAATGTGTGTGCGTTTAGAATGGGACTACTTCGAAGGAGATTAAATGTCGAATCGATATGTCCTGTAGGTTTCTTTTTATAGCACCATTTTGATCAGCCCTCGTATTTTTAGGAAGAGGACGTATTTTCGAATTTGTAGGAGAGACGTCTCGAATCCTAACGTTTAATTTGTTATGTTTATTTTCATTATTTAAAGTCGACTATCTTTTGTTATTTATTATTTAAACAATTGTTTTAAAAACAACAACAGCACAAATAATAATAATAATAATAATAATAATAATAATAATAATAATGATAATGATAATAATCACCCAGACATCACCCGGATATCGTGATCCGATAAATTATCATGATTAAATTATTAAAAACAGAACGTGTCTTCTTATTGACAAGGGTAATCCCTGCAGGATGTCATGTAATCTTTGAAGATCTTAAAAAATATATCAAAATACAAGGACCTTGAAATGCAAATATACTCAGTGGAGGATCTAATAATGTAATTTCTGACCTTAGGTTTCTGGTTGGAGCCCGGAAAGAAACGTGTATTCAACAGAAAGCAAAGGAAATAAAATAATAATAATATAAATATTTGACGATTATTTTTATAATTTATTATATATATTATTAGTTTTTAATATTTATTATTTTCTGTTATTTATCATTTAAATAGTTGGAATAATAATAATAATAATAATAATAATAATAATAATAATAATAATAATAATAATAATATAGTTGTAATAATAATAATTCTGATCAGACCTCGTATTCCTTCATTCATCTGGGAAATTCGTAAAATACATGTAAATCATGTTCATGAATCATATTTTACATGAATGATTTCTTGGTAAAAAGTTTCAGTTTACTTGAATGCAACGTATGCAATCGTATGCAAGGTTAAAGAATTTGAATTTTTGCGGTATTTTCTCTTGATCTTTTCTGTTGGTGCTGTTGAAAAAATTGTTTAAATGCATAATAATAATAATAATAATAATAATAATAATAATAATAATAAAAATAATAATGATAATAATAATAATAATAATAATAATTGGTCTTATAAATATTTCTTGACTATTTTCTATAGTTTAGTAACAGCCAAATTGTCCAAATCGTTTAACAGCATAATTATCCATCCCACAAAAGGTTTAATATCTAAAAAAACTCACTAAACTAATTGAATTTCTTTTTTCCAAGATTTCTGATAACACTTTTAACCATCTTGACATCATTTGTAGTAAGTATCACTGAAAAACCCTTTGAGTTATTCTGCTAAAAAGAGAAGAGGTTAAAATCGTTTTGTTTCAGACCTACTGTCGTCTCAACTGAGTAATAGTGAGGAGAAAAATTATTCAGGCCTTCAGTAATGGTACCAACATTCATACTCTGACTTCCATCTTCAAAGTCCATTCAAGAATCATCAAGAGAACGGCGAATAAGTTTAAAAAAGAGGGAAAAGTACAGAGGAAAGCTTGATCAGGAGGTTACAACAGGAAGAAGGACCCTCATTCCAACTTAGAGCTAAATAGATCAATTAGAAAGGATCCAACTCAATCGATAAGACGTTTGGCACGTGAGAGAAGACTTTCAGCTATGACAGTCCAAAGAGCATTGAAAAAAGATTTGAAAATGAAATCGTACGTGAAACGTGTGAGGCAAATTGTTACTCCAGGACAGAAAGTTAGAGAGGGCGAAGATCATCTTGAATAAGTTGGAAAATGATCCTGGAATAATATATATATATATATATATATATATATATATATATATATATATATATATATATATATATATTATGAACTAAATTTTAATCCTTTGAGAGCTTCCGATCCTTAGCTATGATTAATTAATGATGAACATGTCATTTTCGTTTATAATCTGTTTCATCAGGATACTTCTGTTAAGCTTGGATAGTAATTATACATTCTTATTGCTCAAAGTAGAGTCCAATAGTGTTATAAAAACCTCGGAGAATTCTAGTAAGATATCTTTAATCTTTCTTAAGATACAACGGTTCAGAGCTTAATCTAACAAATAGACAATTTTGCTTTTACACGATTGGGACAATTTTGCTGTTACACCCGTTATATATTATTAGTTTTTCTATTCTGTTGCTATTTCCATGGTAAGTGTTTTGATAATTTGCATTCCTTAGTTCCACCAGTTCTAACCTTCGCGGCAAAGATCCACCACGCCACGCACATTGTAGCGAACACCCTCATTTCTTTCGCATACGCACGCATGTGCATAAGGCAGTGTGACAAACCTAAAGATACGTTATGGCGAAAGTGCGGATAATTTTTGACTTAACTTCGTACGTATGTATAGTTAGGTAAAACTATGCGTGCTATTGCTACTATGTAACCCAGTACTACCTGCTCGATGGTCTGATTATCTCTAACTAAACCGGACCCCACATCAGACTTTCCTGGTGATGAGGTTAGTTAGACACCCAGCAGAATGAGATACAAAGGGTAGATAAATACTTTCATATGACAAATGGCTATCTAGCACAGATTCCACTGGGAGTCTTGCAACAGTTTTTTTCTCTCGCACTTCTCGCTTGTAGAACATTTTCCCGCTTCTTGCTTTCCAGTCAAGCTTTGGTCTTATAAATATTTAGGTCTTTTACATAACCCACCAAAAACACTCGTAGTAACAGATTTAATTGTAACAGATTTAATAATAATAATAATAATAGATTTAATAGTCACAGATTTAGTAGTAATATATTTAATTGTAACAGGTTTAATAGTAAAAGATTTAATTGTAGCAGGTTTAATATAACGGTTTAATTGTAACGGGCTTAATAGTAACAGATTTAATTGTAATAGATTTAAAAGTAATTGTCGCAGGTTTAATATAACGGTTTAATTGTAACAGATTTAATTGTAATAGATTTAATAGTAATAGATTTAATTGTAGCAGGTTTAATATAACGGTTTAATTGTAACGGGATTCATAGTAACAGAATTAATTGTAATAGATGTAATAGTAATAGATTTAACTGTAGCAGGTTTAATATAACGGTTTAATTGTAACGGGCTTCATAGTAACAGATTTAATTGTAATAGATTTAATAATAATATATTTAATTGTCGCAGGTTTAATATAACGGTTTAATTGTAACAGATTTAATTGTAATAGATTATTAATAATTTATAGTAACAGAATTAATTGTAATAGATTTAATAGTAATAGATTTAATTGTAGCAGGTTTAACATAACGGTTTAATTGTAACGGGCTTCATAGTAAAAGATTTAATTGTAATAGATTTAATAGTAGGTATGTCCAATATTTCGCTAAAAAGTGGTATACCTTGACGACAAAAGGTCCCCAAATTGATAAAACAATTTTTAACGTTTAAATATTTATGTTGTTATTAAAGAGGAAAGACCAAAGTATTTTCTGAATATTTTTTCAGATTTTTTAATCCTTCCTATAAATGTTAAAAATTTTATTAAAAAATCTTGTTTTTTTTCGAGTCAAAAAATTTCGTAAAATCGAACTTATCGACATTTCTGTCGGAAAGATCATAGTTTGTTAGTTAAAAAATCATGAAAAATCAATTACACCTTTTTCTTTTGTTATCTTAGGAAATTTAGAATGATTAAAGTATACTTAATGTAATTTGAAAGAAACATTACTTACATTTTTAGCAGAAAATTTTTTAAGAGAGATATTTCCCACCAGGGTAGTCTATTTTCACAGGCGTTGATTGATGTACGTCAATATATTCACAACTTACGGTACTGAAATTTATTGTACGGTACCGCCAAAGTGATATAATTCGTTCTAATTTTAAGTGAATCTGGTTAGTAGATTTTTTTTTTTTAAATTCACTTTCAAATTTTTTTTTTTTTTTTTACCTTACGTTTGAGGAAGAATTCTGCACTGAAAATAACATTTAAATTATGAAAGAAAATCAAATTTTACAAGTAAAAATAAAACAGTAAAAAAAATACATTTTTTTAAATTGAGGTTTATTATTTCAGTCATGAAATATTTTTCTGAGAATATAAAAATTACATGAAACACCATTAATTGAAACGGGTTAACTTAATGAAATGAGATTTTATTTCTTTTTTATTAAGGCAGATTTTTTCTATTTATTAATAATTATATGGCAGTAATATGAGTTTTATTTTATTTATTAATAAAATTAACATGCTAATAGCAGCTATGTTGGTTTTGTTTTGACTCGACAAGTATTTTTTAGTTTGAGTAGTAGCGAGCTAACTCCAGAAAATTTAAACTCCAAAAATCGTTTTAATTGATAATTTGTCGTGTGGATAATAATTCCAAAGTAATGTACAATGAATTTATGCATTCGATTTCAAACTTGAAAATTTGGGTGGACTTCCAAGGGCGTTTTTTTTTTTGTAATTGTAAATAGTCGATATTTTCTTTTATCCCACTATTCGATTATATTTGAATAGAAAAAGAAAAAAATTGAAAATAATACGACGATATTCAGAAAACTTGACAAGCGTTGTTTTCTTGTTACAAAGCCATTTCTGAAGTAAAAAAAAAACTTGCTTCTATCAAAGGAAACTACTCATTTGACATTATTTCAACAATGTGCATCCGTACTTTCGTTGTAGACGATTTTAAATACAATTTTGGAATATTAAAAATTATTTTTAAAATAATTATGGTTGTCAGATTTTAATAAGCTTTCAAATTTATGATCTTTAAAAAGTAGAGAACATAATATATCATTTCCATAAGGTTGCAGAAAGAACTTAATGTATAAATATATAACAACCTTTTGTCATATTGTGTATTTAAAATTGAAAAAAAAAAGAAAATTAATGTAAAAATTTATTGTTCATCAAAAAATTTTTTTTCTTTCAGATAATAATTACCTTCGTATATATTATTCAGAAAAGCCATTAAAAACTTTCTTAATTAAATATTGTCTTAGTTTTATTGGGTTTTGTATTTTTACAATTGAGGTAAAAGTTTGGACAATTTCGGACATTTTTTTAACAAAAAAATCGATGATTTAGATTTTTCAGAGTTTTGTGCATTTAATTAAAAAAAAAAATTGAGGTTGCAAATAAATTTTTTTTTGTGTTTTCATAAAATTAAGTTCGAGGGGGGTAACAGATATAAAAAAAATATTTATACCATGACTTTCAAAGAGACAAACATTTCTAAATTAAGTTCATTCATTTCTGAATAAGTTCTGAAGTTTTCATTAAAATCCAACAAGTAGTTAATTTTTACAAGAATTTCGAAATTAATGTGTCTTTCAACTGACAAAAAAAACAACTAAAAAAAAACGCTAAAAAGGTCAAAATTGGACATACCTATTTAATAGTAATAGATTTAATTGTAGCAGGTTTAATATAACGGTTTAATTGTAACGACTTTAATATTAACAGATTTAATTGGAATAGATTTAATAGTAATAGATTCAATAGTAATAGATTTAAGTGTTACAAGTTTAATAGTAAAAACACACAAGGCATACAAAATTAAGAAAAAACAAACAAAAGAAAGACAAAAGGAGAAAACGTTTTGATAAGAAAGCATAAAATTGTAAATAATTGTTATAATTGAATGTCAATGAGTCCAGTGAAATAAGTAGGGCTTTTATATCATGTTGGTAAAAAGTGATTTTGGTGAGGTACTTTCTGTCGGTTATTAGCGATCTCATATTTCCAATAATTTTTTTTTTTTGTGATAAAATATTTTAATTATTTGATCAACGATCGATTTCAGGTTGCTGAATCATTGAATCTTGAAATGAGCGCTGTAGAAGATTTTATTCTTTGTGATTCTCAGGTAAGTATCAAACTATTTTAGATTCTTCGCCCCCCCCCCCGCCCCAAAAATAAAAGAACGTTTCGATTGACCAGTCTGTTTCTCCCTTGATGTAGATACGTGAATCAATCAAAATGTAACGCCTGTTCTTTGGTCACCAGATTTAATATTAGAAACACACAAGGCATACGAAAACTAAAATCTTTTCGTTCTCTTCCACTCCCAATAGCCCCTTGCGTCATATTGGCTTTTTTTTTCTTTTTAAAGAATCGGGAGGTGGAAAGACGTCACCAGCGATCGCTTACTCTGGTGACGTGATTTAGGCCGCAGGGCTGGAGCGAGGAGAGATGAAACGGAGGCTTACCGCCGGGTTAGAGCGTGCTCGACGGAAAGGAAACAAACACGGCGACATCGGGGAGAGCGTTTTCACATTCATTCGTCTCAATCGAGACTGTCACCCCCGTGTGGGTGTGTACAGCCATTGCTTGACAGAAAGAAAACGGACGATATTGAAGGTGGGGAGTGTTTTTACATGCGTTCGTTGCAATCGAGACTGTCACTCCCGTGTGGGACTGTACAGCCATAACAATTGCTGCACCGCCATCAGCAGCTCAGGCATAACTTTTGGGGCACAGATCCATGGTCTTTCGAGAACGTCGGATGCCACATTACCTTGGTTTCAACCTTACGGTATCCTCAGGCGATTTTTGCCAAATGACTACATAACGCTGTTTAAATTTTTTTTAAAAACTATACAATTTTCCACCTTATCAATGGATACCTGTTGTTTTTACACACACGCACACACACACACACACACGCATATATATATATATATATTATAATTATTTAAAAAAAATATGATTCCTTCGCTACATAAGAGTTCTCATGTTTCAAAAATAAGAGCCAAAAACCTCCATATAATTATTAAAATTAAATTGAATTAAAGTATCAGGGCCTGTTTTATGGTATGGGTTGAGGCTGGTCTTCACTAACTATCTTATACCTAGCTAATCGGATTCACGACCCATTCACTCGTTACAATTTCCTCATTCACCATAAAACTCATCCGTCGTCAATCAATCCTCCATACACCATGATACCACATCCTCTCGGGGGAGTGGATCAAAAACATCCCAATGAGATGATAAATATTATTTACAATATATATATATATATATATATATATATATATATATATATATATATATATATATATACACAAATCGGATGAATGTTCTTGAAAGAGGACGGGTGAATCCCAAAATAAACTCAATATCAAATCAAAGCAAAAATAAACATAACTGATGTTAGTAGGACCCGTCCAACATTGTTTAAATATTTTTCATTTAATGTAAACAAAAACTGTCTTTTTTTCTTGTAGTTTGACACAATAGAATCTTTTTGGGCAGCGAATGGCCCGCAGAAACTGATGTTCTTCTATCAAGAAAAAGAAAAACACCCTTTTGTAAGTAGAATGTTAATACTGGAATTGGTTACAGACGATCATTACAAACGGAAATGTTTTGCCAACTGACAAAGATTTTGACAAGATTTTTGATTTTTTTAAGTTTAAATATAAAGTATGTTAACAGAGGTACAGTCTGTGACGGGTTTACATTTGGGCTAGCATGGGTTGCAGCACAGGAATCTCAAGAATTGAGGGTCTCCCTTTTTTAGTTCTATTCCTTAGGGTCTCCCTTTTTGTTACTCTTTCAGTTTCTGTTACTCTCTCCCTTATTGTTATTATTCCTCTTTTACTTGTCTTCTCCGCATTCTTATTAAAGCCTTCGTTGAGATACTTTTTTTTAGTTCTGTTCCTTATTACAATGACAATTTAGGATGAGAGAAAAATTGTGAAAACTTTAATGTTTTTAAATAGTCTCGTCAGTATCTGCCTGTATTTCTGAGATGAGATATTATGTACACTATTTACATTATTCGGACTATTTTCCTCATCTTTGTCTCAATATTTATTACAACGTTTCGGTCGTTGTACACTCCGGCCTTCTTCAGGTGGTTGGAATGTCGAACTGAACCCTTTATTTCGCTCGCTGGGTTAGACTGATCTAGTTCCACGTGCCATGTCTAATGGATGTCAGTTATCTTTTATCTCCTGTTAATTCATCTCTCCAAGTTCTCCACTGCCTTAAAGACACATGGCGCAGTGGATAAAGGCGTTGGTTAGATCCAGTGACAGGACCCAAAGAGTGTGAGTTCAATACCCGGTTAAGGCAAGAGGGAAAACAACGCATAACATGCATAGTGAGCTTGAGGGCATCTCGAGGCGGTGTAATGGTTAGCAACCTTGTCTCGCTAGAACAATTACGAGTCGGGAGTTCGATCCACATTGGTTGCTCCATATTTTCGGCCTTGTGCCACATCTAAACTACGCTTGGAAAATCACTACTTAGTGAGATTGAGTAAATGAATGACGGAATAGTGTTTGGGGAGAAATAACAATAGTACAAAATTTACTATTTTCTACGAAGAACAAGAAATTTTGCAGCGCTATGATCGGCTACGTCCTAAAGGGACACGGCACAGAAGGAAGGAGTCTGGAGGAAATTATTATCTATCCTCCTTATCCTCACTTCTTCTTACGTTCATATCCCCCAACTCATTCACCTCTACCTTTCATGCCTCTTAGACTTATTAAGTGAGCTTAGTGCCTATATCTCTAATTCTCAAAATGTGTTTGTGATCGGATGTTGTTCAACAGTTTCCGCAGTTTTCATCCGATTTCGATGAAATTTCTATTGTTTGATAGATAATTCTTCAGTGCCGGTTTTGAGTCCAAATTGTTGGCAACAATGGCCCTCCACTACTTTCTGTCCTCTCAGCAACGTTTTACTATTTACTATCTGTTCTTGGATATATATCTTTCATAAAAACTGTAATAAAAATAGTTTAAATTATTACAATAATATTATCTATGCCTATAATTCTCAAAATGTGTATGTATGTATGTGTGTATGTATGTATGTCTGTGTGTGTGTGTGTGTGTGTGTGTGTGTGTGTGTGTGTGTGACTGGATGTTGTTTATGTGTTTCCACAGTTTTCGTCCGAATGCTTCCGCGTGCGACGCTGAAACTGCTGATCAAAAAACGCAACGGCTGAGGTGAAACGCCTCTTCAACTACTGCTGCGCGTGAGGCTGGAACAAGATTGAGAACGCAAAAATGGCCCTTTTCACGGACCCCACCCCATTCAAATTGTTAACCCCCCTGTTTGGGGATGTACCTCAGTTGCATCCAATTGTTGTTACTAATATTGATTTTCGGGTGGGCTGACTTTAAACTTAAACTACTCGAATTGAACGGCAAAAATTCCCAGTAATGAAAGACCCGGTCGAAGGCGGGTTATACCGCCAGTAGAAGATAATTAGACAATAAAGCATATTTTTACAAGACACTTTTAAGATTTCTCTAACATGGTTCTTCTACCTAATAGATAGAAATTGCTATAAACGATATTATCTGATGTCGATTATTTGTTTGCTATTTTTCCAGGTCGATGTTGAAAGTAATGTCAGCAAAGTTCCGTTGTGTCAACTCTTTCTCACCACCGGAAGTCAGCAGGTGAGTGTCATTCAAATTCCAAAGGTCACGAAAGGGTTTCAAGCTTATAACGCATTTTTTGAATTACCCATTCTTCTTTCTAGAACTATAATATTTTTTTATAAATAAACAATACTAATTGCCGTACAGATGGCTTTCTACGATTTATTACTGACTGAATACAGTAATTGTGGCACAAGGCCGAAAAAAGGGGGAGGTAGGTCAAGGCTGGTCGACACTAACTATCCTATACCTAGCTAATCAGATTCAAAACCCATTCACTCGCTACAATTTGCAGTTGATTTGTCACTGACAAATCGGTTCCACCATCAGTCTTTTCTATTGGGGAAGATGGCTAGATACTCAGTAAAATTTTAAAGATACAAATTAAAATGATGGATGAACCTTCTTGCAGAGTCAATGGCCATCTAGCATAATAGGGCAGACGGGCTCTATATCTACGTATGTAGCCAGTGCGGTGAGAAGACAGTATCGTTGGGTGCAGGGCTTTGAAGAATGGAGTCAACGGGCAAGACGGAGAGTTCCTCCGATTGAATAAACGTCGACTTGTCCGCGACCAGTGCAAGCCTTCATATTGGAGGACATCAGCTGTGTTTTAACCTGGAGAGTGATGGATTCCACCGGGTCTACTTGTCCAAGACTCTATGCACGAATAAATGACTCTACGGCTGGCCAACTGTGCAGGTCCTAGACTGATTATGATGATAATTTCTCAGCGCAGTGTCTGTGTTTGAACACAATGAACACGATGACACAAATCGTTTTTATTCATCTTTGCTTCTATATCCTGTGAAAGAATAAATTATGATTCTAAAATACACCATATTTTTGAATAATCAGATCGCAGTAATGCAACGCAAAAAAGATCATTTGTGTTTTCTTCCAAACTAATGAATATCTTTTTTGCAAAAAAAAAGAAAAAAAAATATTAGCGATGTAAAGTGGATACTTTATAAAAACATGAAGCAGAAGCTTTTCATATTTTCTGTATTAATCTTTTTCAGTCAATCAATGGAATCTGCTGCTATTTTATACGCACAACCGACAAAGAAATATCGAAGGAAAATTTTGCCCAGGAGCTTTATTTTGGCATTGCTGATTTTTTTAAAGGAAAGCTTTTGCCTGTTTTTGGTGCTTTCATAAACAACTCTTTACAATATTTGGAGGTATGTTACAAAATATCAATATTTTAATATTTCTACTATCTTTTAATTTCCGAATTTTACTGTCCGAATTTCTCAGATGAAGCCTTTTCCTACTAGGCTAGATTATCTTTTATCTTACTTTTGTTGGTAGTTGAGATCCAGTACTGGCATAAGGCATAATAGTATTAAGTTGTCTGAGTTTTCTAAATGAAGCATTTTCATTATTATTAATTCTAGGTTATTTTAGCTTTTATCGTAAATTTGCTGCTTGTTTACATCCAGTACTAATTTGATAATTGGCATGATATTTCTTGGGATTAATATTGGTTTTCCGTCGCTTTCTCCACTGTGATTTATTGAGACACCACCTCGAGTTAGCTAAGCATTGACTAGTCGAGAGTTCTTCCGCCCTTTGTTAGGTCTTATTTTTCAACCCTCCTGACTCGCAAGAACATGAAGTGGGGCAGCCAGTTTAGTCGCCGACACTCCGACAGAAGCACACACGCACACACACACACATATATATATATATATATATATATATATATATATATATATATGCACACACACACGGACTTATGTATGCGTACTTGTACGCCGAGGTACAAAAAATGCTGGAGATGCTGAGTATACGATGGACCGAACATGTGAGCAACAACAAGGCTTTGAAGAAAATGGAAACAAAAAGGAAAATTATACTTAACATTAGGAAGAGGCTGATAAAATTTCTGGCGCACTTAATGAAGAAAGTGGGCTTGGAGAACCTCATACTCACAGGAAAGATTGAGAGAAAGAGGGGCGGAGGAAAACAGCGCGTAACGTACTTGATGAGCTTGAGTAAATGGGTGGCAGAACATGGTTTGGGAGAAATAACAAAAAGACAAAACTTATTAAGAGCTACAAGGGACAGAAATATGTAGAGGGCACTGGTCGCTTACGATCCGACGGGGGACAGTACATAAAAAAAAAACTAATAAAACACTTAGAGGCTTAAGATGTGTGAATTTAAACACGTATTTAACAAACCACTTTCACTCATATCATACACCGAAGTTAAGCAACGTCGAAACTCGTGAGTTCTGAGATTGGGACATAAGCTTGGATGTGCGGGTGGTGTAATGGATAATGGGCCAGAATTTTTAATCGGAGAGCCGAATTGGACATTTTGGACAGCACATTAAATAACAATTAAATAACGTGCAAATAAAATTTTCATGTTCAATTATACTTTTAATATATTATCCTTATGGTGCGCGACTTTTACCTCACCCTATATATATATATATATATATATATATATATATATATATATATATATATATATATATATATATATATATGATAAATGCGAATATCAGAGTGTCACTGTGTCACACATTTTCAACTTTACTCCTGGAGGCCATAGTCGAACATCCTGATTTAAAATGGTACGATACCATTTTAAAATTAGGACGATTCCGTGAGAAAATTAAAAACCTTCCGGGCCGAATCCGGTAACGTAATGCTGAAATTTTGGATTCCCAATTTTTCATTACTGCGATTGTTTTCGGCGATTTCTTCACGTGATTTTTTTGCGACGAATTTTTTGTACGATACCAATTTTTATAACTTGGAATAATCGAAATTAATTGCGAAATTCAGGGAAAGTCACCTATAAAATAAAAAAAATAGTTGTTTGTACGGAAAGTAAGGACCTATGTACATCAAATTGTCTTTAAATTAAAAGGCGACAGAAGAATTATCGTTGAACTTTTAAAAGTAAGCTTAAATATTAATGCAACACTTACATCCAGCGATCAGTTTTGAATTCTTCTGTAGTTTATTGATGTCTATCGCATTTACTCCTCCCCACATATTGTGATGAAGGCCCAACCAAGAGCCCTCCGCCTGAACTAGCTTAAAAATAAAATTAAATTCCGTCCGATAGGCTAGTATATATATATATATATATATATATATATATATATTATGAAATGGACAGAGTCCGACAATTATTTTAAAGACATTGTTTATGTTTATACGTTATTTTTATAGATACAAGTCCGAGAAATTTTCATAGAAAATGTGCGTTCTCCGACAGGAATCGAACCTGTATCCTATACGGAATGGTCATATATCCTGACATGCCTTTACCGATTGGGCCACAGAGGAGCGTTCGGTTAGCAAGGTCGATTTTAAACACAATTCGCCATGATTTTCTTTCATACATTCATATCTGCTCAATGCGTAGCTAAATGTAAACAAGTGACGTCACAGATGAGAATTTCTTTGACATTCAGGCTGGTAAATGTTGTTAATACTGTTTATTATAAACAGAGCATTTACTTAAATATTTGGATCTATAAAAAGAACGTATAAACATAAAAAATGTCTTAACACACACACACACACACACACACACACACACACACACATATATATATATATATATATATATATATATATATATATATTGCATATTGCGACTGCACGCTCCACAAGTTTGTATTGTTATCAATAACACATTTAAAAAACATATTTCGATTTCCATTACATTTTTTCGTCTCGGATGCTACCTGAATTTTACCAAAAACAAACTAGTTTTCATGCCTGATGATGACCGGAGGAATCGTCGAAAGTACTTGCATATTTAAGGAAGACCTAATACGGTTTATAATTTGAAAGAACAAGGATCATAATATCCATCGAGTGATTAGTGGGTTAATGCATCTTTAAAATTTAGTTAGTGAAGGGATTTCGACATTTTATATCATTAACATTGCTAATTTACTTTTTGTATGAATGATTCATTGTTTATATATATATATATATATATATATATATATATATATATATATATATATATATATATATATATACGATTAATGTATATGATTAATGGGAGTAAAACGTTTGTCACTTAGCTGTTTGATGTTATTTTCAGCATCCCGAATCAAGAGTTTCGTAAGAGAATCTGTCCCCCCACTCTTCCGTGGGTATCGGAATTTTACTGCTTATGTTTTTTTGCGATTGCTTTTCTTTTTATATTCATTTAACATGTGTGTAAGTTTTTCAGTATATTTTGTGTTCCTGTGCGCGATTATGTGCGTGCAACCATGCGCCCGTCTCTGAGGATGTGTTTTCGCGCGCGTGCACTCGTCTACACAGATGCATACGTGTAGGCTGTCGTGATCATTTCTCCTTTTCATTTTTTTCTTTTCTTCCGCTTTACACTCACTCTTTAGCTTTTCTCTTCTTTTTCCTTTTTCTTTTTTTTTTCTTTCGACAATTACCGTTTTTGTCACGAATATATAAAGCTTGGCTATATTGCCGACAAACGTATTCGTATCTCTTTCCCAGGGTTTGTCTACTTTGTGCGCCGAAAGCGATGATAAAGGTAATAAAAAGAAGTATATTCACCAGATGCAACTGCAGCAGTTTAAGACGTGTTTGGAAAATTCTATGAAGATCGCTAGAGACCAACCCGTCTTGTCCACACAAGGGCTCAACGATTTGCTAACGGAACTGAATTGCCCAGCCGATTATCAAGCAGCAGGTACTTCAGCCACTTTCTATTCGAACATTGACGTACTTCAATGCAGAATTTCGAAGAAGAATGATACTTGCTAAGACTTACAACCTTCTCTTAATTGCTGTTGTTCGCACGTCCACACTGATCCCGGGTAGTAGCACCTGTTGGGGTCCCAACTATGAGAAATAGAGAAACCCAAAACATAAGCAAAACACTAGGAAAATATAAAAATACATTTTTATAGTTGTTGTTGTAACCTAGGGAAGGTTATGGAATAGAATAATCACACGAAGGTTGGTAATGAACGATAATACTTAGGACAAGAATAACACCTATAAGATTTGCCAGCGGCGCGTAGAAGTAGTAGTCAAATGATAGAAGTCAGTCATGTGAATTCCACAATGAATCTCTAACTGCAGGATATCTACCAACCGCCCTACGAGGTCACATATGGCACAAGTCCGAATTTAATGTGGGGTATTCGAGCCCGTAGGCTCGGCCTAAAATTACTCGTAGACTCTGTATAAAACGAGGTCGGTTAGCTGTTTCCCGAGACGAGACTCTGCTCTTCGATATAACCTCGTCTGGGGACCAGAGGCAGAGAGTTTGACCGGCACAGCTGGAGACGTATCTTCAACTGCTGACCAACATACAGTATTTACTACTGTATTTATGTGATTGGGGACATTACCCATTATCGTCCGTAGGTATGCTACAACAATAATAAAATTACAATACATGTTTATATAAAAGAATTACCGCATTGTCATTTACATTTACTTACAACTCATCCTCCTTCCCTTCATATTCCATTCACAAGGAGGAAGTTCTACTCAGAGAAATTCTTCCCCAGGACTGTTGTAATGTGGGATACTCACCTGATCACTACACTCTTAACAGCATCAAGTCGAGGATCAACCGTTGTCTATCTTACATGTCCTTATAATGTGCAACCCTTGCTCCCACCCCATACGCACTTACAGCATCCCCACTCTATCTTGAGTGGCACGTAAGTTTTGTATTGTATGAACAATAGTAAAAATGATTACATGCTAATAAATATTACGTATCACCAGAAGTTTCTTGATAATTGAAAGTTGTTCGATTCAAACAGTGCAACGGTTTTCAATTTACTCTTAGCTATGAACAGAGACCTGGTTGAGAAGTTTGAAGCCCTTATCGCGACCTGGTCAAAGCAAATCGAGCATGTTCTCGGCGAAAGCGAACGGATGCGTCGTGAAGCAGACAATGTTGGACCTACGACAGAACTGATCAACTGGAGATCCCGAATGTTTAGTTTTAATATGTAAGTTTTATGATTTCCCATATTATTTTTGAATGTAGATGACCTGCTATCCTTAACAAAGAACGCTTTTATATACTCCAAGATATAAGGATATCACTAGACCACGAATGTTTAAATTTAATATGTATATCTTACGATTTCCGATATTCTTTTAAAACGTAGATGACCTGCTATCCTTAACAAAGAACGCTTTTGTATACCCCAAGATATAAGGATATTACTAGGCCACGAATGTTTAAATTTAATATGTATATTTTACGACTTCCGATATTATTTTTGAATGTAGATGAACTGTTATTCTTAATAAAGTAAGCGTTTATATACTCCAAAATGTGAGGATATGAACTAGATGTACTAGACCACGAATATTTAGGTTTAATATGTATATATTATGATTTACGATATTATTATTGAATGTAGATGACCTGCTATCCTTAGCAAAGAAAGCGTTTATAAACTCCAAAATGTAAGGATATGACTACGCCACGAATGTTTAGATTTCATATGTATATATTATGATTTCCGATCTTATCGTTGTTCTTTTTGATTGAAAAATCTAGTAATTGTTAAATTCCTACATAGGATCAATCTTATCTGCAAGAAAAAAAAAAAAACACTTTTACCTCGTCATATCAACATCCGTGAAAAGGGAAACAAAGGAATCTCTAAAATGAACATTTCTAATTTTAAAATACCTTATACCGAGTTCTAAACAACTATAAACTTATACATTTTAAACAAGTGGAAAGAACACTATTTACATTATTCGGACTATTGTCCTCATCTTTGTCGTCATATTTATTACAACGTTTCGGCCGTTGTACGCACCGGCCTTCTTCAGGTGGTTGGAATGTCGAACTGAACCCTCCACGACACATGGCACAGTGGATAAAGGCGTTGATTAGATCCAATGACAGGACCCAAAGAGTGTGAGTTCAATAACTGGTTAAGGCGGTGGAGAACTTGGAGAAGGGAATTAACAGGAGATAACTGGTAAATGACATCCATTAGACATGGCACGTGAAACAAGAACAGTGGGACTAGAACAATCAACCTCAGAGAGCGAAATAAAGGGTTCAGTTCGACATTCCAACCACCTGAAGAAGGCCGGAGCGTACAATGGTCGAAACGTTGTAATAAATATGGCGACAAAGATGAGGACAATAGTCCGAATAATGTAAATAGTGTACATAATACCTCATCTCAGAAATATAGACAAATACTGAAGTGGAAAGAAGTAAGGAACTGTCCCCAAGCAACAAACTTTACAAAATTAAACCCTTTCTTGAACTGTGACATCAGGGTCTCATACTCTCTCTAAAGGAATAAGTCATCTTACAATAATCAGAATAAGATAAACATATATCACTCACCCACTTCTCTTAAGAAATCAACATCCTTCTGAATGTACAGCATGTCAGGAGGCATATTCTTGAAAATATATTCTAACCGATTGCAGTGACCTTAGCTCTATACGTCAACGATTTTACAACATGTCTAGTCTTGAGGACATTTTCAAGAATATAAAAGTAGAGACTATCCTAGCCTACTTGAAGGAGATTGGTCTATACCACAAATTATATCTCTAAATAATTCCGTTCTAGAGGCATAACTGGAGAGTGATAGAACCGAAATGTTTACTAACCATATATTTAAAAATATATATATTTTCGGCATTATGCTGTTTAAACAAACAAATAATCAGTTCTTTCTGATCTAGTATGGTGATCTAACTCTCACTAGAAAGGGATTTTATAGTACGAAGAGAATGAGGGCTTCATTCGAAAATGTCGATGTCGATGACCTTCTATCCTTCACAAAATAAGTTGGCTTATGCCCCAAAATATGAAGATCTGATTAGATATTGAATGTTTAGTTGACAAATTTCCGCTTTTTTCCGTCCTATTTGGACGAGTGTGGCGAGCGTGTTCTCACTAGACAGCGATTTTATAGCACGAAATTTTTGTGGGACTTATTTGAAGTCGATGTCGATGACCTGCTATCCTTCACAAAGTGAGTCTGTACTCTGCAATAGACGAGACATGGAATGATAAGTTTTAACATGCAAATTTATGATTTTCGATATTATTATTGTTTTTTCTTATCAAGTGTGGTGATCTCGTTATTACTAGATATTGATTTTATACCACAAAGACGGACCTATTCGAAAATATGGATCTAGACGGCCTGTTATCAATTTACTTTGTTCAGACTATTTTCTCAATCTTTCTTGTTTTGTTTATGTCATGGCATTTCCTGGTATTTCTTGTATATCCCTCTTTGTAGACAACCCAACAACAAATAGCTTGCCGGATCGAATGTTCGTTTCTTTTGCATAAGCCGGGGTCGCAGGTCCGATTCCTGTTGGAGACCCCATCTTTATTGAAATTTATCAAGTTTCTGCACGTTATTTCAACCCAGAAAATATTTTAGATAATGATTTTACGGATATAAGTCCTAGTAATTAACCAACCCATAGCTGAAAGGGAGAAGAAATGCATTCATACCTTTTGCAAAGAGATTTGCGCGTAAGTGGATATTACGAACCCGACTTGAATTGGAGCTCGGATCACCGATTTCTAATTACGATTTGTTATCGATGACACTACCGGCACATCCAAAATTATAGCACTTTGTATTCCCAAGCGGTTACTCATCAAGGTACTGACCAGACTCGACGTTGCTTAATGATCAATAGGTTGTGATATGAATGAAAGGGGCGGTGATAGGAAGCGAAGTTTATGAGTGGAATGACGAAAGATAAGTAAATATAACGAACCCAACTCAGATTAGAACTCGACTCTCCGAATTCCGAGTCGTTATCCATGACACCATCCACGCATCTAAGCTTACAGCACCTGGCATTCCTAAGTCGTCAACGATCTAAGTACTGACCAGGCTGGTCGTTGTTTTGTTTAACTTCGGTGATTGGTTGAGAACTGATTTTTCAAAGTGATATGGACGTAAGACCAATGGTGTGGCGGCCAGCTGACAGGAGATAGTCGATAAAAACACAGTAGAGAAAGCAATGTGTAATTATTTCCTTCTCTCTTCCTAGAATTCTCATGACGATCCACAATTCATAAATCCCCCTACTAAATAAGATTAATTTAATTACGAACTCACTAGTAATATCGTTTGACCTATTTACCAAAATTGTTTATTGGGGATTCGAGGCTTTCTTGTAGAAAATGAGATTTTTTTAATGTTGAAAGTAGGTTAATGAGGTGTTAATCACCAAAAATATAGGTTTTATTACAATAAACAAAGGTTAATTGTGGGTAATTTTGTGAATAGTTCTAAAAATTAATATATATATATATATATATATATATATATATATATATATATATATATATATCCTTTCCTTTCTCTTTACTTTTTCCTTTCCTTTTCTTTGTTCCAGTCTTGATAAATCAACTCTACTTTCTCTTTTCCGGTGAATAAGAGGTCAAAACTACTACTATCACATCTAGAGACATACACCTCTATCCTACCCTTCCCACTGTGTGGAATTATCTTAAAACACAACTTCCGTTAATCTTGTTTCACGTTTCATTTTTCGGTTGACTACTGGAAGAATTTTTTAATCCATTCATTGTTTTGAAACCGCCAAGGTCTGACGAAGCGAAATCGAATTGTTCGGTCTCACGAAATAAAATATTACCATGGCTTTCTGAAGTCTTCGATTTGTTATATATATATATATATATATATATATATATATATATATGTGTGTGTGTGTGTGTGTGTGTGTGTGTGTGTGTGTGTGTGTGTGTGTGTACAGGAAATAATTACGATAAAACAAAATAATCTGCTAAAACCTGAAAGAGAAATTTACTCTATTATCTATCATAATTGCCACAAGAAATACATCGGAGAAACCTCAAGGAATTTAAATAAAAGTTTATATGAACACAAAAGGTTATATTTTACAAAGTAATATATTAAATAAATTCATGCTCCCCATAAAGGGACTGACCACAATTTCGATTTAAAAAATGTTACTCCAGTTAAAAGAAAAAAACAATTTACTACGATGAAAATGTTTAGAAATTGCTTTAATCGCTCGATTATCCACAGTAATTGTTCGTTCAATTTCTTACAATGTTTCATCATTCTTGACAGATCTACAATTATCACAATGCTGGATATTTACTAAGAAATGTGGTGTAAACATAAACCAAAATAATATGAATCTACTCGGGTAGATTATATACCCAAAACACGGATAAAATATACTTTAAAATTTAAAAATTTCAACATCTATCTTTCGTTCGTGCGTATGAACGGAATCATAAACTTGATGAAGTTCTAAATGACGAAACACGTCACAAGAAAACTTTTCCCATTTTCTCATTTCTTTCCCTAAAATTGTTCCTAATATATAAAAAGATATATATTGTTATCCCATGTATAACGACTCGGGCTGTTCTTTGATTAGTATATATATATATATATATATACAGATAAAATGAGAACAAATAGAGTATAATTCCACTGTAAGTAATATTTAATTCAATACAGAATTGAGCTAAATATTTATTTTAACAAATTAAAACATGTTCAAAATCGCTACATAATGCCAATTATGTTGCAACATTAAAAATGTGTCTCCTCGAACGATCTTAAAATACTGGCGAGTGAATATCTTAATATATATATATATATATATATATATATATATATATAAAAGTGAACATAGAAGTCAACACTTAGAGTCGACAGTCTGTTTCATGCTAGATGCAATCGTCAGGTCAAATCGGGTGGCCTGACGATTGCATCTAGCATGAAACAGACTGTCGCCTCTAAGTGTTGACTTCTATGTTCACTTTTATATTTACACACGCTCTATCACTGATATTGAGCACTTTATCCCATAAATATAGCACACTTTAACACTATATTTCTTCATATATATATATATATATATATATATATATATATATATATATATATATATATATATGTATATATTGAGAGAGAAAGAGAGAGAGAGACAGACAGAGGGAGAGAGAATGAGAGAGAGAGAGAGAGAGAGAGAGCTTTTGAATTAAAAAAAAATTGGAGATCAGCCGATAAACCTTTCGCTGTCTTCAGGTAGTGTTTTGGCTGATGTAATTTTTTTAAACTTCAAAAGCTCTTTTTTATTTTAGAACCAAAAGCCAGACTATCCGCACATATTTGATTACAGAAGGGAAGATTTGTGCCGAATCAACCACACTTTTTGGAAGAACTGAATACAGAGTCATGGTGCCCAGTATGCCACAGACCCATTCGAAGGTTTTGAATTCAGAGTTGTCCTTCTCCTAGACCGTTCGCCACACAAGGCTATAGGACTCAGGATGTTCATCTAGTTACCCATAGCTGGGGGCGGGGTGAGATGGATTCATACTTTTGTAAATGTAATGAACTTAATTAGAATTCGAACTCGGAGAAGCACGGTGGAATAATATGACAATTGCTTATTTGGGCAGCAAGCTATCTTTTATATGTTTCGTTAAAGACGAATAACAAGGTAGTTCGGTTAAGCCTTTTATTGAATTTTTCTTGTGTTCGTACAAGTGTGTTCAGTTATGGACAAAAGCGTGTAAAAACTGTCCAAAAGTTCTGCATATATATTTTAAGACATGTTTTTTATGTTTATAAGTTCTTTTCATAGATACGTATTTAGCCACAAAGGAGCGTTTCGGTTAGTAAGGTCGATTTTACTGTTTTAAAACTACAATTCTCCTCTGTGGCTAAATCGGTAAAGCACGTCAGGCTATATGACGATTCCATGTAGAATAGAGTTTCGATTCCTGTCGGAGGACGTATATTTTCTATGGAAATATCTCGGACGTTCAGGCCGGTAAATGTAGTTAATACTGTTTATTATAAACATTTACTTAAATATTTGTATCTATAAAAAGAACGTATAAACATAAAAAATGTCTTAAAATAATTGTCGGACATTGTCCATTTCATAATGTGTGACGTTATATATATATATATATATATATATATATATATATATATATATATATATATATATATATATATATATATATGCGCCTGTGCTTACTATCTGTCAAACCAACAATTCTAATAAATGTTGTTTCTGTTGTGCTCTGTTATATGTTGGCTATTTCAGACTTTTGGAGCAGCTAAAATGTCCGCAAGTGAAAGCAGTCATTGGCGTATTAACAGCGACTAAGTCAAAATCACTTAAAAAATGGATTGAACTGGTAAGTTAACTCAATTGCTTCAATTTTTAGTTTAAATTGACACCATCTTTTTCCATATACTGTGGCCATTTTGCTTAATTTTCTTACTTAAGTTCGTATTTTCTGGATTTCAAATAAAAATTTGGAGAAATTCCAAAATGTATCAGCAAAATTTTAACTTTACAACGTTATAGTTTATTTATTATAGTTTATATATACAAAAAAAAGATGGCGTCATTCCAATCCAAATTCTTCTGACGTCAGTTTAAACTTATGCATTCTAGAAATATTCTAGGTCTTCTTTTGAAATCAACAAAAATATAAAATTTAAGCAAATTGGATGAAAAGAAATTTTTCTTAAATTTCATATTTTTGTTGATTTCAAAAGAAAATCAAGAAAATTTCTAATATATGACAATGAACTTTCTTTTCTAAATTATAGTCATTCATGTAGCAGAAATACCTCCCACATAATGGTAAGACATTAGTGGCAATGGTATCTTCATCTAAATAATATCTTACCATTATGAACGAGGTATTTCTGCTACACCTCGTAGTACAGATTTATCTAAAAAAAAGTAGGTGTTTAAAATGACGCCATGATGATATGGGCTACACTGGACTTTATTTTCAATGATATACAAATATTATTTGGAATACAACATTTGAGTCGGAAAATCTTGGAAAGTCGGAAATGGCATTCTGACATGGTGAAAAGGGTGCATTGGGTAAAAAAGGTCGAGAATTAATGACTTAGATGGAAATACTATTGCGTTTACTCGTGTAAAAGTCGACTTTTGCAAACATAAAAATAGTATTGGTAAAAATCTTTTTGTACCCTTTGCTCTGCAGGATGGCCTCATTACAGACGCGGCAAATGAAGCCAAAGATAATGTGAAATATTTAAGTACACTGGATAAATATTTGGCGCCTCTGATTGAAGCTCAGACTCCCGTAAGTAAATAAGTGACCATTTTATAGTTTTTGTTCTTGTAGTTCCTGAAAAGAAACGGAAAACTTTACCATTTTTCTTCTGTTAAATGAATTTCCAAGATATGTAAATATGTATGATCTTCGAAGCGACACTCATGCAACAAAAACAACCATCGCTAAATAAAACCACTTATAACTTAAGTGCTTTCTCTAATCTCAAATGAGAAGAGAACAGATACTAAGCTTTGATCCCGGACAGGAATCGTTTTTTTTTTTTTACCAGAATGTTATTTGATGGTTCCGGTTTTACAAGCTGGTAATAATGCTTGATATGAACACATTCAATATTAATAAGTTATCCATGTTTCTGTAAACGGAACCAATTTTGTTCACAATAGCATGCAAAGCAAAGAATCCGATAAAATTGAATCCTGTTGAAATCTCTGCTAACATTTGACACTGCATGATCTTCATAATCCAGAGTACCCATGACTATCTGTGGATACAACAACATATATGTTATTACATGTTATTACATATATTACATATATTATTATTTTATTTTTATTATTATTATTTTATTATTATTTTTATTTTTATTATTATTATTATTATTATTATTATTATTATTATTATTATTATTATATTATTATTTTATTTATTATATATTATTATTATTGTTATTATTATTATTTATTATATATATTACATATATTATTATTTTATTCATTATTTTAATTATTATTATTTTATTTTTATTATTATTATTATTATTATGATATTATTATTTTATTTATTATTATTATTATTATTTATTATATATATTACATATATTATTATTTTATTCATTATTTTTATTATTATTATTTTATTTTTTATTATTATTTTTATTTTTTTTATTATTATTATATTATTATTTTATTTATTATATATTATTATTATTATTATTATTTATTATATATATTACATATATTATTATTTTATTTATTATTTTATTACATATATGTTATTACATGTAAAAAGGTGTGGGAAAAGTACTGATGCTAGAATATAGCCAGTCAGTTATGTGCCATGCGTGATACACAATTTCGATACATGACTGACGAGGCAGATTTTTCCCGCAGTAGATTGCCATTTCTTTATGCAGTCGACCAGTTGCCATCCAAGGCTATAGAACCGGTCCTGGGAAAGGAGAAAGAATAAGAAAAAGATTCATATCTTTTCCCAAGGGTATTAATGGATCCGACTGGAATTCGAACTCGGCTCTCCGATTCCTCAATTCGAGGCGCTACCCATTACTCCACCGTGCCTATAGCTTAGCGAATTGAATAACAGAGAGTATAAATTGGTTTATATCCCGTGTACAAAGAATAACTCGTCGTAGGACTTAAGATACACCTTTCCAAAACAGAAACTATGGTATGGTGATTTTCTAAGCGTAGCTTAGTTGTTGCACAAGGCCAAAAGTATAGGGCACCCAGTGAGGATCGAACTCACTCAGTCATAATTGTTCTTGCTAACCATTACACGACGTCGATGTGTCCCAAAAACAGAAACTATAATCTGGTATTGGAATGGAAGCAGTGACAACATCTACCTTGAATCCATCATAAAATATATTGGATATGCAATTAACAAATACTAAACTCTTCAAATACCTGGCATTATAGATCAGTCAGGGTACTTCGACGGGTTGTAATGGTTAGCAAGCTTGTCTCGCCAGATAAATTACAACTGAGTAGGGAATTCGATCCTTGCTAGGTGCCCCATACTAAGGTACCATTAGAAAATCAGTGTTATGGAACACTCTTAGCCAATTTAGTATAGGAGATAAGGAAATTGAACATAAAATAGATGGTGCAAAGATTAGTTTTGCCAAACAACGTAAGCTGTTGAAAAAAACAACACATTAACCTGAAAACTCGGCTCATGTTCTCGATCTAACGAAAATATTTAAATATTTTCGTCATATCGAGTCTTTCATAATGGATGCCACGCATGGCGCCAAACCCGCTAAGAAATATCGATATATATTGTATTAAAAATACAATTATGGCGCAAGGCCGAAAAGGGGGAAAGGGATTGAGGCTGGTCTTCACTAACTATCTTATACCTAGCTAATCCGATTCACGACCCATTCATTCGTTACAATTTGAGCATTCACCACAAAAAATTCGTCCGTCACCAATCAATCCTCCATACACCATAATACCGCATCCTCTCAGGGGGACCTACAAAACGCACCCCGAGATTTAAAATTTTAATGATAATAAATATTTCGTAGATAAACATCTAATATTTGAAATATTTAGAAATATCTAAACTGTCAGCTGTATGCAACCGCTTTCCCAGGTCGATGGTTTCAGGTGGCTTCGAGCAAAGGAAGCACGTAGGTTTTAGCGAAGACACACTTTGCCCCCTAAAACTACAGCTTACAAAGAAACAGCTAATAATACAATTTTTTTTAAAGCATTCACCCCAAGCAAGGCGGGAGTGACACTAGCCTGAAAGGGGTTACAGAGAGTGGGAGCAAGAGCAAAGAGGCGTGATAGAGGAAAGGATGAAAAGAAGGACGGGGAATAGATCAATGCATCTGGAGATATCGATTAAAATTGTAGATTTGGAGATTATAGCTATCAGGGAAGCAAGTAAGAGGAAGGGAGTTTCACAGACGGGAAGTGCGAGATGAAGCATTTGGAGTAGAAGAAACGGCTACATTTAACCATTTCAACAGTGAAAGGGTGGGACTGTAATGCCAACCTAGTAGCACGTTTAAATTCATGCAGTTTGGGAACTAACAAAAATATCTCGTCGGAGAAGTTATTTGTAGAAAAGACAGAGGGAGGCGACGGCACGTCTGTGAGAGAGCGACTGTAAACGAGATGCCAGATCAGGGCCAATCACATTGCATATCCGTCTCTGGATTTTGGCGAGGACCTTAAGACGAACAGCGGGGCTCCAGACTATATATAGCAGCTGTATGCCATTCAAGGAGTTAACAAACATTCTCTCAGCTAGGAATATACTCTAGCCTGAGTAGTAGTGGACTTGGTTGAAAATATCTAACGGGAAATCTTGTAAAAGGACTCAGTCAAAAGGAACTACAAAATATAATCAAAGTAATCAAATAAAAGTAAAGGCTTTATGCAAATTAAATGTTACATCTATTCAATATTGTATTTATTTATGTTAATACATGCATAATACAAATACTTGGAAATTTTAATACTGTTATAATAAAAATGAAAATCTCAATCATAGAACGACCAATCCGAGTAATTTACAGTGCAAAATCTGAATATCTATTCTCTACCGAAATAAATTATAACATTAAAGAAGCTTTATTTAAACCTTCCCAGTATCTAGGCACTATTTTTCATTCATTTTTACTTTTTTGATTATTTCTAAATTGATGGACCCTCACTTTGGGGCCTACCGTAAAAATTTCACGATAGCCCAGTGGGCCAGTCCACCACTGGGCCTGAGGATAATCTGGACTATTACAATGCTTCTCTGTAATTTTACTAAACGGTTCCTGGAAACCGTTCCGAACGACCTGAATTCCATCACTGGCTATCAACCATTTTGATTCTACGTTTTTATTTGAATTTCGCAAAGCGATTTGGTTTGTTTACACTTTCTATATTTGGACTATTATCCTTATCTTTGTTGTTGACAATAGTCTGAATATTATTAATGCAAATGATGATAACACTTTATACCAGAAATTCAGACAGAAGGCGATCGGGTGATAACAACAACAAAAATAAGGACAATATTACGAATGTGAGTAATGTAAATAATGATAACACCGTATCCCAGAATCGGGTGATAACAACAACAAAGATAAGGACAATATTCTGAAAGTGAATAATGTACATAAGGATAACACCTTTTCTCAAAAATTCAGACACTCTTCTTTATTGCTTTTCTGTTTTTCTTGGAGTAGTTCTTGTGAAGCTGTTCTTGTTTTTGTCTTCTTTGCAGTTGTCCATTGTTGAACACATTCCAAGTCTCATGAATGCTATAAGAATGATTTATTGCATATCCCAACACTACAAGACGAGTGAACGGATGACTTTACTTTTTGTCAAGATCACAAACCACATGGTTGTCACTTGCAAGAATTATCTTCTAAAAGATGTTTCCAAGATCTGGGAACGATCAAGGCAAATGAAGCATTTTATTTTCTTTATTGTTACCTAATTGTATTTAGATGGTTTATTTATAAGTACCATGTCTTTCAGGGAAGGCCCTTTGTAGCATTTAAGAGGTAAACTATAAATAAGGAATCAACTTCCAAGTATAGTGTGTCCCAGAAGTTTTAAAAATCTAATAATTTCAACATTTTTACCATTTAGAAATAGATTTATATGGAATGAAAATTAAAACGGGAAAGACAGGGTGGAATGGGTAAATTGTCGCCATTTTATATTTTTAATTTCGCGCATGCGTGTTCATTGTTTTTGATTTTGTCGACTGTACTGTATGGTAGGGTCAGTTTGTCACCGTCTGTGAGAAAACGAGCAATTCACCTCGCCAGAAATTTGAAAAGGGCATGCTGTACAGCTTGGAATTAACACCGTCAGCTCCAATACGAACATATCAGAGTCTTTGGGTGTCAATCTGAGTACATTCAGGGAATTCGGAAAGAGTTGGATGATATATCAAGTCAATATCTTGGTATTTAGAGTGACCACTAGTGATGGCGACATAATCCCACCATTCATCTTCCCACAGGGCCTCAAACTGAACACGGAGGCCTAAATCAAATGCCTTGAGGAGGTAGTGCAACCCAGTGTCAAGAGGCTGGAAGACCCTATGTCTGGCAACAGGACTCTGCACCTTGCCACACAAGCAGAAAAACCCAGTCATAGCTGTCAGACAATTTCTGCGACGACATCACCCTTTACATCTGGTTACGTAAACTCCTCTGACTGCAACCTCCTTGATTGCATGTATGGGGTGCTGTTGATCGAGAGACCAACAAAACTTTTTGTAACACCAAAGATGAACTGATGGCAAGGATTATAGCAGCATTCACCAACTTAAACAAGGAGACTATCTAGAAGTCGTCTGGAGGCCGTGGTTGGAGTCAATGGCAATTTTATTGAACAGATTTACTCTTTAATATTTGAATATATTTTTGTGTAATTTTGGTAAATATATCTGTTAAAATGAAATGTCAGTGTTATTTTCATTGTTGCGTCATTTAGACGACAACTTATCCATCGCACCCTGTTTATCAGTTAAAATGAAATGTCAGTGTTATTTTCATTTTTGCGTCATTTACACGACAATTTATCCATCGCACCCTGTATATCAGTTAAAATGAAATGTCAGTGTTATTTTCATTTTTGAGTCATTTACACGACAATTTATCCATCGCACCCTGTATATCAGTTAAAATGAAATGTCAGTGTTATTTTCATTTTTGCGTCATTTACACGACAATTTATCCATCGCACCCTGTATATCAGTTAAAATGAAATGTCAGTGTTATTTTCATTTTTGCGGCATTTACACGACAATTTATCCATCGCACCCTGTATATCAGTTAAAATGAAATGTCAGTGTTATTTTCATTTTTGCGGCATTTACACGACAATTTATCCATCGCACCCTGTATATCAGTTAAAATGAAATGTCAGTGTTATTTTCATTTTTGCGTCATTTACACGACAATTTATCCATCGCACCCTGTATATCAGTTAAAATGAAATGTCAGTGTTATTTTCATTTTTGCGGCATTTACACGACAATTTATCCATCGCACCCTGTATATCAGTTAAAATGAAATGTCAGTGTTATTTTCATTTTTGCGTCATTTACACGACAATCCTCGCACCCTGTATATATGTTAAAATGAGATGTCCGTGTTATTTTCATTTTTGCGGCATTTAGGCGACAATTTATCCATCGCACCCTGTATATTCTGATCATCTTGGCCTCACCTTTTCCATGGCTTGCAGTGGAGCAGCTGCATCAATTCAATAGCTGCATCTACTGCAAGGAAAGTTCGTTCATTGTATTGCCCCAGAAATTTTTCCTCATCAGAATCTATCTTGCACATTTTAGTCCGTCCATTGAATACCTGTAAAAATCCTGCTTGGCGATTCGACAACATTCGTGTATTTTTAAAATCAGTTCTACCTAAGCAAGGCGATAATGCCGCTAAGACGCAAGGGGCTACTGGGAGTGAAAGAGAATGAAGAAGTCTTTAGAAAGAACTGGAAACCCAATCCTAAACATACTGGGAAAAACATCTACTCCTGTTCAAAACTCCTAGAAGGAGTGTGAATAGAAGTAGAGGTTTATGTCGAAGAATAACTAAACTGGATTTTTGTTTTTCATAACAGTTAAGAGTTACCCCCCCCCCAAAAAAAAATTATTATTTTTTTTTTTTACTCAATATACGCAGATGACATCATATTGATGTTAGACACAGAAAGAAAACTACAGAATCTCCTAGACAAGGTAGAAAAAGAAAGCGAGAAAAATTATAATTTATAAGACGACAAAAGGTAAAGGTTGTTAGCAAGAGGATCAGCCCAAAATGCGAGATACGAATTGGAGACATCAGAAGCAAGTATAGAAATTTAAATATCTGGGAAGGGTTTCGGATAGCGAAAAATGCCTTCCAAAAGCTAAGCAAAGTATTAAGAAATAGAGAAATGTCGTTAGAAACAAAGAAAAGAGCTCCGAGCTGCATATCAATCTTCCTACATAGCACTGAATTCTTGACAGTTTCCTCATAGATGAAGAGGAAGGAGACTTGAGGCAACAGAGATATGGTTCTATAGAAGTATTGCTGAGAATACAAAGAAAAGAGTGTTTCACTGCTATGTAATATCAATCCTCCTATATGGCAGTGAATGCTGGACAATCTCCTTATAGATGAAGACTTGAGGCTACAGAGATGTGGTTCTATAAAAGCATGCTGAGAATTCAAAGAAAATAGTGTTTCTATCCAATGTAATATCAATCCTCCTATATGGCAGTGGATACTTGGCAATGAACTCGCGGATGAAGAGGAGACTTGAGACAGCGATGTGGTTCTACAGAAGGATGCTGAGAATACAAAGAAAAGAGCGCTTAGCTGCTACTTAATATCAATTCTCCTATATGGCATTGGATGCTAGACAATTTCCCCAGAGACGAAGAGGAGACTTGAGACTACAGAGATGTGATTCTATAGAAGGATGCTGAGAATACAAAGAAAAGAGTGCTTAACTGCTATGTAATATCAATCCTCCTATATGGCAGTGAATGCTGGACAATCTCCTCACAGATGAAGAGGAGACTTGAGGCTACAGAGATGTGGTTCTAGAGAAGGATGCTGAGAATACAAAGAAAAGAGTGCTTAACTGCTATGTAATATCAATCCTCCTATATGGCAGTGAATGCTGGACAATCTCCTCACAGATGAAGAGGAGACTTGAGGCTACAGAGATGTGGTTCTAGAGAAGGATGCTGAGAATACAAAGAAAAGAGTGCTTAACTTCTATGTAATATCAATCCTCCTATATGGCAGTGAATGCTGGACAATCTCCTCACAGATGAAGAGGAGACTTGAGGCAACAGAGATGTGGTTCTATAGAAGGATGCTGAAAATACAAAGAAAAGAGTGCTTAACTGCTATGTAATATCAATCCTCCTATATGGCAGTGAATGCTGGACAATCTCCTCACAGACGAAGAGGAGACTTGAGGCTACAGAGATGTGGTTCTATAGAAGGATGCTGAGAATACAAGGGAAAGAGTGCTTAACTGCTATGTAATAACAATCCTCCTATATGGCAGTGAATGCTGGACAATCTCTTCAAGATGAAGAGGAGATTTGAGGCAACAGAGATGTGGTTCTACTGAAGATTGCTGAAAATACCATGGTCGCAGCATGTAGGGAACAAAGAAGGAAAAATAGGAATAAAAAGTATACTTACAATCAGACAAAAGCAATTGGACCCCTAATTGAAGAATTTGACACTCATATGACATATTGCAGCTATGAGGTGCAGATGATAACAGCGAGTAACTTACCTAACGAACTTGTTTAAATCGTTGGGAGAACAGAGATTAGGGGGAGATAATAAAAAGAGAAAAATTGCTTAGAGCAACAAATTATCGGAAGTTGTAGTGCCTACGTACGCCCTGGAGAGATACGGCATATACAACAAGAAGTAGTTAAATTATTAGGTTCAATATATAGTTTGGTTTGGTTTGGTTTGTTTTACGGCATATCAACCTCAATGGGTTATTTAATGCCGAAAATTTTTTATTGTTGGTAATATATTTTTTTACAACATATATTGCTAGTAATATTTTCCTTCAAAAGAATCTATATCTGGTAATATTTTTTTTTCAAAAATGTATTGCTGATAATAATGTATTTTCAAAAAATTCATTGCTTTTTTACAAAGTATTTCTGATATTAAGACCTATTTTTACACTTTCATAGTGTTTTGACCCCAGTTTGGGGGTTAACTATTTGCCCATAGCTGGGACCCTAACAAGTGCTACCACCCCGGGTCAGGGTGGACCTGGGAACACCAGCAATTAAGAGGAGGTTCCACGCTCTTCAAAACCTGATCAGAGGCCTTGCTGTTGGACATAGTTTATCATCTTACTCAGAACGCGGATGTAGTTTATCGTCATACCCAGGACGAATTCAATATATAATCTGCTTTATCTGTGTATATTTCTGAGATGAGGTATTATGTACACTATTTATATTGCTCAGACTATAAATCCTCATTTTGTTGCCATATTTATCACAACGTTTCGGCCTTCATCAGGTGGTTGGAATGTCGAACTGAACCCTTTATTTCGCTCGTTGGGGTAGACTGTTCTAGTTCCACGTGCCACGTCTAATAGATGTCAGTTATCAGTTATCTCCTGTTAATTCCCAAGTTCTCAACCGCCTTAAACAGGTATCAGATCCTGTGACAGGACCCAAAGAGTGTGAGTTCAATACCTGGTTAAGGCGGTGGAGAACTTGGAGAGGGGAATTAACAGGAGATAACTGATAACTGACATCTATTAGACATGGCACGTGGAACTAGAACAGTCTACCCCAACGAGCGAAATAAAGGGTTCAGTTCGACATTCCAACCACCTGAAGAAGGCCGGAGTGTACAACAGCCGAAACGTTGTGATAAATAGAGCAACAAAGATGAGGATGATAATCCGAGCAATGTAAATAGTGTATATAACCTTCCTTGTCAATGCACTTAATTATACATTGTTTTTTTTTTACAGCACTGTCCTGATTGGGATGCTACAAAACTGCATCAAGCTAAATAAACATTACCACGAAAACTACATGAAAACGAAAGAGAGTGTTAAATACGCAGCGATTCCCGACAGGCCATTTGACTTTTGGTACGTCTTTTTGAACAGCTCACTTGACGGACATTTTAGGACCTTTTTGCTTTACTAAGGCGGCAGAATTGTAACCATGTAGTACTATATAGACATGCGTATTTAGATAATATTTAGTAGCACTTAGCATTTCTAAATGCGCGAGACCATATAATGTATGTCCCACGACACCGACATACATTTTCAACCGGTAATAAATAAGACAGGGTTAGAAAAGGGCTCTATAGATGTCTTAGTGATAAAAAATTAATTGATGCATACAAACGAATCATTAAGGAATTTAGCATCCAGTTTAAAATATTAAATGTCAAAGACTTGACTTAGACATGGAAACATGGTGTCTCTAACTTTTTAGAAATAAAGATTTTTTAAAGATAAAAATAATTCCTAAATTACTCTTTTGCTATTGTGTTAACTTGGGGCACACTTGGCTACCTTTTAGGGCGCATTAGTGTGGAATGCGAATTAGCGAAAAGAAATTGTTTTTGGCAATTTTAAACATTTGTGCCCGCCAAAAAAAAAAAAAGTTAAAAAAAACACTCCCTTATTATTTTAACTACTTTTACTCTACGGCAATGTTTATTGTTTTAAAAAGCGATGATTAGCATTTTAATATAAGCTAAACGGATGAAAGTAAATTTATACATTTTCTTAGTTCTTGAGAATTAAAAAAAAAAACAAAAAAAACACAAAACCCTCATTTTAGTATCAAAAGGTAAGGTGTAATTTTTTATTACCAAAACTCATAATTTAATATGTCATTGCAAGGCGGGGGAAGATCTTTAAACATTAAAACACTTGTTTTAGTTTAAAAACTGTAAGGCAAGTTAAGTGTTTTTGGCTAAAACTCATAATCTAGTATGAAATCAGGAGTCTCAAATACTCAACACGCAGGCTATCTTTTTTGCAGCTCGCGAGGAATCATTTTCGTGACCAATATTTTCCACAAATTTTAATAAGTTTCATAAATTTGTCCCTCGCCTTCCATATTTTTGCAGCAGCGGTATTGAACTTCACTCAATAATTGTAAATAGACAGCCAATCGGTTTTAAGATCAGCGGGATTTTTCTAGTTACTCCTTCTAACATAACAGCAACAAAATCCACGTGAATATAATGTAAGCTAGTAGCCGTACCCAGCTGGTCGATGCTATTTTTGCTCCATTCTAATTGAACAAAGCGTTCAATTAGAATGGAGCAAAAATAGCATCATGTTTAGATGTAATAGAGTTTATCTTCTTCAATTACTTTAAAGTACTTTCATTAAAAAACATTTTGAATTAAAGCAGTTACTGATATAACAGAAGTAGTCAGTATTTAGTCAATCGAAGTTAGCCGAGGACATGAAGGGGTAAAACAAGCAACATGAAGATCCACTTCAGACCACAATTATTTTGAAGTTTTGGAAATTCAATTTGTCAGTGTGCTACCAATGATGTAGAAGAGGATACATTTATAAAGCAATTGTTAAGTTTGATGAAAATTAATTGAAAGATCAACGAACAATAAGAACGAAACAAGTAAAAATCGCCATTTTAGCTATTTACGCGGGTTTTCACTATATGGGTGGACTCAATTATCAAGTTAAATGACTGCTAAACAATCAACTTATTGTTGGCTACAATTGAATGAAGTTTGTATCAGATTACTTTGAAATTTGTGTTAAAATCGATTTGTGCTGTAATCGATTTTTCGTTGTTCGCTAAACGCAGTGGCGAAGAAATAAAAATGAGATATCGTTGAGCTCGTCATGATATAAGTACCCTGCATACCGACTTTGAACGAAATCAAAGGAAAAAAGTTGAATTTATCGATTTTTGATCGGCTTTATCGATTATTGACTTTTAGAAATTATCGATTTTTTACAATATTAACCTATCTTTTACGTTGTACAATGTATTTGCCAAGTTTTGTCAAAATCGATTGGATGGATCTCGAGTGAAAAGGTATCACACGGACAGACAGACACACAGACAGACAGACACACAGACAGACCTCTTATATATATATATATATATATATATATATATATATATATATATATATATATATATATAATGATTACTCCTCATCACAGAAATTCCTACAGAAAGTATATTTCATTTTGCATCTTTTCTACTTTTTTTTTCAGTGAAAACTTTATTTTTGGCAAGTTTGATGCGTTTTGTGCCAGACTGGAACGAATCAAAGGTATGATAAACACAATGGTAGGCCTTTCTGGGTTGCAAGATATCAAGATGGACGGCATCGAGAACATTACAATAAAATATCGGACGATCATTGAAGGGATCAAAAAGAAGAACTATGATATTTTGGATCATAGGAACCTTGAGGTAAATTCAAATATTTAATGTTCATTTAATCAGAGATGAGCGTTCTATTCGAGAAAGGAATATTCCCCGTTTGCAATTCCTCCATTTATAGACATTATTATATCCAATGAACGAAACAGAATAACAGAAAGAAATGGAATTATAAACTTTCTTTTCAAAGAGATTTTAATACAGCTAATCACACTCAAAATTATATACAAGTATTTACACAGAGAAATTATAACATATGTATACCACAACAAGCAGTGTGCAAAGAATTAACATGAATTTTTTAAAATGAAAAATCTTTCTTGAAACTTTTATTTTTGTTTTAATTTAAAGTTAATAGATTAAATTTAGTATTTCTAATAAGAAAAAAATATTTTACTGTATTTCAAAACTAATTTAAATTGATTACAAGGAGTTTTTGTTTTGAAATTGCTGAAACGTTTGGTTTTAGCACAATTTTTAACTTCTTATCATCAGAATATAATTCTCTTTATTAAAAAAAAAAAACAAAAATAAAAACATTTTTTTCAAGTAGAAGCAATTTTTATCTCTTATTTCTTCTAAATTTAATTGTGAAGATTAAAATAAAATTAAAAAAAGAATTGAGGAAAGACCAAAAAGTTAAACAAATAAATATTTATTTTTTGAGCCGCAATTCTTTTGATAATAAGGATTCAACCCAAATCAACTTGTTTTTCCAAATTCTTGTTACTAACTAAACCTAGGTCACTCAGTATAGGGCGCTCAGTAAGGACTGAACTCACTACTCGGCGATTATCCAGAGTAGATCGCTAATCATTACCTTTAATCCCACAATGGTCAAAACATAGACAAAAGCACAAGGCCGAAAGTAGAAAGCACCCAGTAAAGATCGAACTTACTAATCAGTTGGACTTGAGGGAACAGTGACCTAAACTGTTCTACTGAGGCTGTTCGTAGCTCCTGTCGAACTCTCTGCCTTGGGCAGAGATGAACCCAGGCGAGGTTGTGCCGGAGGGTAGAGTTTCGTCCGGGAAGGTAGACAGACCCGAACCCGTTTATGCGGGTTCTTCGGGAATTTTTTGGCCGGGCTCGGATGACCCACCGTTAAACTCGGCCTTGTGCCGCATATATCCCTAGAGACAAGCTAGTTAACCATTAGACGACGTCAAAAGACCCAGAGTTTGGTTTTATAATTTAAAAGAGTTAAAATATCATTTTCATAATTTTTCTATATGATCAAAGTGAACACAAGGAAAATTTCAAAAATAATATTAAGCTCAAGCTTATAGGGTGGCATCCCCACAGGCCATATCTCTCCTTCCGAAGGGAGGTTGGTTTTATTCCCTAGTGTCTGAGGCGTTTCCAAAAAGGAATGTGTCGAGTGGATTTGAGCAATTTTCCCACAGGAACAGGAAAACAAAAAAAACAAAAAACTATTAAAACATTAGTTTGGGAGAAAAAGCAACACAAATATAAAATAGTAACGAAACTGTGTTTATTTTTATTCGTGAAACCCACTTTAAGCTGACCTTGTGTCACATTCGGTTAGCGATGTGTGCGTGCTGAAAAATACTCTCGGTAGGCTAGTATCGTCTGCTAACCGGCAGAGCGGGGATGGGGGTTCTTTTCTGCCAATGATATTCGTTCAAGCTCTAGGCAAAACCTTTCCTTCGGGAGGGGGCTGGGTTTAAATGAAAGCCTGGACTAAAGCCTTTTAAATAATTTTGCAATTGCACACTTAAGCTTTATCGGAGGCGTCCAAAAAGGGGATGTACCTAGGTGGCTTGAGCAATTTTATTCGGTATTGCCATTAAAGCCAATTCAAACTGACTTTGTGTCACATTCAGTAGCGACATGGATGCACTGATAAAGAAAATATAATTAAAATGAAAATACGAATAAAAACTACGCTTTAGAAAAAATGACTTGTTTTTAACGTGTATATTTATACAGCCTTTTCCCATCATGTAAGGTTTAATATTATGCATAAATTAAAAAAAATTGTATATTACTGGGATCATCGCATCAAATATACAATTAAAAGTGATCTAGATTTAGTATAATGAACAATGGAAAATCAAATACAGATTGAAAGTTAACATAACTTTATAAATGCTTCCTAGATAGAAGATATTCTGTGATAAAATCTTTCCTTTCAAAATCGCAGCATTTAATATAATAAATATACTTATTAAGGAAGCCATGTTAAATATGGTCTGTCTTAATTGACCGACATTTAAAATCAATTTTGATGGTAGTTTAATATACAGTGTAACCCGGATATAAGAGAGTTGTCGGGACCGGATAATAAGTCTCTTATATCAGGGTTTCTCTTATATCCGGGTTTGGTCTATTATATATACATTAACACAGGCTCTAATTTGGGACCAGAGAAAATCTCTCTTATATCCGAGTTTCTCTTATATCCGGTTCTCTTATATCCGGGTTACACTGTATGTGAGAAGACATTTTAAAAGTTGAAGCATGTTAAATCCGCATATAATATCTGGCCACTCAACCGATTATGCCTGTTTGGATAGGGAGGCTAGCCAATCCCTGTTACAGGCGCCTGCTCAGGCACTTTTGTGTTTGGATAGGGAGGCTAGCCAATCCCTGTTACAGGCGCCTGCTCAGGCACTTTTGTGTTTGGATAGGGAGGCTAGCCAATCCCTGTTACAGGCACCTGCTCAGGCACTTTTGTGTTTGGATAGGGAGGCTAGCCAATCCCTGTTACAGGCGCCTGCTCAGGCATATTTGTGTTTGGATAGGGAGGCTAGCCAATCCCTGTTACAGGCGCCTGCTCAGGCACTTTTGTGTTTGGATAGGGAGGCTAGCCAATCCCTGTTACAGACTCCTGCTCAGCCACATTTGTTTTTGTTCATGACCCACCGAGCCTGTGTTTTATACTGAGAGCACCTTGGAATGTTTGGGAGTGAGCGCATTATCTGGCGTGATCAGCAGCCTGAACAAGGCCAGTACGCTGAAAACCTCGGTCACGATGACATTTTACTTCGCACTAGCACAACCATCGACGGCTCTTAAATAGTTCCGTTTAAAAATTTCGCTTAGAAGGCTTGTGTCAATCCATGGTATGCTTTTTCAAGCACTTTTCTAATGCAGCCGCACCAGATCGATAACAACAAAAATATCTATCCAGAAAAATCGATTTTTTTTACATATTTATAATCTTAGTTAAAATATAATTTTGTATATTCCTTGTACGTAACTAAAATGTGCAGCATCCGTCTGTCTTGAGGGACCATGAGTCTGCGCCCGAAGAGATAATGGCTGTACAGGGCCGCGCGGGAGTGACAGCCTCGATTGCAACGATTTCATATGAAAACGCTCTCCCCCGATGTCGCCGTGTTATTTTCTTCCTGCCGAGTACGCTTCTCCCCGTTGGCATGCTTTCGTTTCTCCTTCCCTCCCTCCAGCCATCGGTGTAAATCGTGTCTCCAGCGTGAACGATCACTGGCAACGCCTTCCCGCCTCTTCAGGTCCATTGCTCTCATATCCCTTTTGCAGATGTCCTTGAAGCGTAGACGAGGTTACCCTTGCTGGTATTGCTTCCTGTGTTTTGCCGTCGCGTTGAGGCGACGCTGCAGTGCCTTCTTCAGGGCACAGGCCTGGGTAGTGTTTTATGAGAGATCGCTGGTTGTCCATGCAGCACGCCACCGATATTGTAAAAGGGTAAAGCCAGAACGAAGTTTGACATATTAGACTGTCTTAGGGACATCAGTTTCGGATTCATCCTCGGTGTTTACTCCCGAAGCCTTTTTCATGATTGGTTATGGCTGCAAGTCAAAAATCAGTGAAATTAAGTGAAAATAAGCACAAAAATGACCCTTAAAAAAGATTTGGCTCCTTTTTTCGCCAGCAGGTTGTACATATTCGTGCAACTTTTTCTCACCGTTTAAATATTATCCCAGGGGGTTTCCAACTTTTTTTTGCGTTACCGTCCAATTTCACATGGAATAAGTTTCCACCACCCACCTGTATAGCAAATATTCAAAAACATACCAAAATTGTTTGGCAAAAGTTTGTTATGAAGTCATATACTAACTCTGTGAGGCAGTAAAGATACCAAAGGGAGGTAACAAATAACGCTGACTTATGCGGGTACTGCTGCTGCTATCGTAAATAAACGAAAGCAAACTTGATAATTGAAAACTATATATATAATTTAGTTTTATGGTCAAGGCAGTTTTATGGTTAGCGTTGCAGATATTGACAAAAAAATTAGACGATTTTTTATAACTATAAAATTAAAACGAATATACACGTCTAGCAACTAATAAAATTCAGCGAATATTTTTTGTTCTTGGTCGTCACTTATCTGATTTATATCCGAAAAATGTTATTTTGTCTTTTAATGACCCTTCCCAAAACTATAGAAAATACCAAAATATTCGTTGTTTGTGGGGATATTTATATCTTATCTAGGAATATGAACAATTTATTCCGAGTTAGCCCCGTTTTTTTTTAATATAGTTTTTTTTGCATATCTCCTTTGACGATTTTTTTTCGAGTAGCGTATGTTGAAATACTTTATTAATACTCAAAATTCTATATCGCCCACCAAAATTTCAAATCGCCCACCATTTTCTGTTCAGTTTCTCATCGTTCAGACAACAATTGAAATCGCCCACTCTTGGGCGATATCGCCTAGGTTGGGAAACACTGTATTATCGCTTTGATTGCTACATTTACTTAATACAGGCACAAAAAAATGAAAGAAAAACTATTAAAACATTAGTTTATGAGAAAAAGCAACACAAATATAAAATTGTAACGAAACTGTTTACTTTTTTCCCCAGTTTGATCAAGACTACACCCAATTCGTCAACCAAACTGACTACTTACGATCCATGATACAAAATTATCTGGAAAATCTAATTAAACGTTCTGCATCAGTAAGTGCGCTTTTTCTTCTTTGAACAATTTTTAGTAGGAAAATACACCCCCACGTTTATAAAATGTCGCCTTAGTTCTCTCCGATTTTTTGTGTAGGCTTATATCTTGTTTCCTGTTTAGGACTGGGTTTCAGGTTCCTTCGCATAACTTTATACTTCCAATGTCTCCACCTAAACTCTGATATTTTAATTACTATTTAGTTATGTTTTTATTCCCAATCAGTCAGTGGTTATCAGAGGTCAAGTAGTCAGTGGTTACGTGGTTTCTGTTTGGCTTAGGCGATTTTTGTCCGCATATAATTGCACGATTTGAATTTGGCTATATATGGACAATAACTTTGTAATAGTTGACCACAGATACCCCACCCCGCCGCAACTGGCTTTTCTATTCCTGTGCACCTGGGTAGATGGAGATTTGAACAGTTAACTCTATCTTCATTCAAATTAATCCAATTCACTGATGTGATGGAATAACTAGTTACCCCCATGAATGATTACAGTATAGGTAGTAACTACCTATAAAGGCAACCGTCTACGAGAAACCAGAGAAGAAGCGTGATAGAGACGACGCAAGCACGACCGACCTTCCAGTTAGTGGCACTCACTACTAGATTGACCTGTGTGTATAACTATACCGTATTTCATATTGTACTTGTTGTGTACAATAAAACTTTCCTCTAGTATCCACTTGGTGTTATGTGTTTATTCCCTTAGCACGGAATATAACAGTGGCGACGAGGATGTTTGAAACAAACTCACATGGAATATAACATTCACCTAATCACATGGTTCGAAAAAGTGCAGTTTTCTTTTCCATTATTTCCCTGCTAATTTACCAAACTCGCTAAAGTTAGCACTTGACAAGGAAAGAAATGGTTTTTAATTTTAACCCCTTCAAAACTAAACTGCTTTTTTAAAAAGAATTTCGCCTTCTATCGGCATGACTGATATTAACGTCATCATAATTTCCACTGAATTTAAATACACACTGCCCAGCCCAGTTCACCAAATTCCCGAAGCAAAGCGATGGTTCGTGATTTCGATGTCATATTAATTGTGAGTTCAATCCTTGAGCTGGACAGCGTGTATTTTAACCCACTGGAAACAGGGTAAGCAATAACAGACTAGTACTAAAAATAAGAACTAGGCAATATATCCCTAAACATGAGCAATGGGACGAGTAGATTAAATACAAGTTTCAGTTCAGAATTCCTTGTAGGTTACTCAGATCGAGATACACCAGATGAAGGCCGGTGGGCGTAACGTTCAAAACGTTGTGATAAGAATAATAAGAAAAATGAGAACAATGGTCCGAAATTAAATAGTCTAAATAAAATAATTCCTCATCTTTGAAATTCCGGCAGAAATCCTTCATTCCATCTTTGGAAATAATTTTTCTTTGGTTAGGTACTTTACTGTTGTTTAACTAATTTTTCACTCATTACAAGCCCCAAGAGCCACTCAAAGTAGAGGGTTACTGTGTGCAGTTGTATTAGCGTAAGGAAAGACAAGCGTTAGGAGTATAGAGTTGAAGTAAACTTTAGACGGAGCCAGAAATCCAATGCTAAACAGGAAACAAGGGATAAACCTCGACTCATGTTCAAAAGACCGGGAGGAGTGTGAACCGGGCGATAGACGAATTTATTTTACTCTTATCACTTTTTACTTCTAAAATCCGCAATCTTATAATATTGTCATACATGTTTCAAAAGGTAATTATTAGTGAATTCTCTTCTTTTTTTTTTCAAAGACAGAGAAGGCTATCGAAATTCTGCTCAAGTTTGAAATGATTGGGGATACCCACCTGGACTTCAGCGATCGCTACCTGACGCTCTTGAAGAATTACAGCGCTGATTTGGAAACGATTGCCAAATTGTATGAAGAACGCAAAATGGATCCCGTGATTGGCTCCAACATGCCCCCTATTGTTGGCCGTATTCTCTGGGCACAACATCTGCTTCGTAAAATAAGTGGACCAGCGAAGCTTTTTTCCAGCAAACCCGACATTATCAAGGTAACCAAACTGACTATTTTATTACTAGTTTTTCTTTCTGTTTGAAATTATTATTGTTTTTTTTTTAAATCAAAACATTCTGGATCGATACATCCTTCGACCGCGAGAGCAAACAACAATACTATCGGACATAAAGAAACAGTTTCCGACGAGACTTCAATTTGCATTCGACAATTCTCGAGTCTCCGTTCATGGACATCGCTTAAACTATTTCAGCAATGTTGACTAAGCACACACACACACACACACAAATGTAAATATGACGCCAACTTTGTTCTTTTTTTTTACTTAGTAAAAAACATCTCAGGACCAGAAAAATATACCTTTTTTATACACTATTTACATTGTTCGGACTACCGTCCTCATCTTTGTTGTCATATTTATCACAACGTTTCGGCCGTTGTACGCTCCGGCCTTCTTCAGATGGTTGGAATGTCGAACTGAACCCTTTATTTCGCTCACTGGGGTAGACTATTCTAATTCCGCGTGCCATGTCTAATGGATGTCAGTTATCAGTTACCTCCTGTTAATTCACCTCTCCTAATTCTCCGCTGCCTTAACCAGGTATTGAACTCAGACTCTTTTGGTCCTGTCACTGGATCTAATCAACGCCTTTATTCACTGTGCCATGTGTCGTTAGAGCAAGTGGTATTCTGAAGCGGTCACCAATCTAGATACTGACCAGGCTCATGCTGGGAAGGGTTTATCATCTCTCAGTTGCATTTCTGGCTTTGTGCAGAGTGCGACATAGTTGTGGACAGAGACGCACTGAGGAAAATAAATACGGCGAGGTGCCTGGTCTCGGGGCTCGGTTGCCAGAGGTTGCACCCACCCATTGCACTAGAGACGGTGATCGGTAGTCGCTACCGAGGCCAGCGCAACCGACAGTCGCGGGGGTTGCGCAATTTTTGTCCTTGGCCTGGGTGTAGACGCCCGAGTTCTTCTCAGTAAACCCGACCTTGTATCACATCACGTCTCATTGGGGAGAGGTAAATATTACTTACCTGGCACATGCTGCGGAAATAAGAAAAAATATTAAGCCCAAGCTCCAGCGGCCTCACCCCCAGGCAGTAACTCTCCTTTGGAAGGGGGATGGATTTTTTTGCACATATATATATATATATATATATATTTAAAGACATTTATATTATGTTTAACGTTCTTTTTATAGATACAAGTATTTAAGCAAATGCTCTGTTTTATAATAAACAGTATTAAATAACATTTACCGGCCTGAATGTTATTTAATACTGTTTATTATAAAACAGAGCATTTGCTTAAATACTTGTATCTATAAAAAGAACGTTAAACATAATATAAATGTCTTTAAATAAATTGTCGGACAATGTCCAATTCTAAAATATATATATATATATATATATATTATGTTTAACGTTCTTTCTATGAAAATTTCTCGGACATTCAGACCGGTAAATGTTATTTAATACTGTTTATTATAAAACAGAGCATTTGCTTAAATACTTGTATCTATAAAAAGAACGTTAAACATAATATATATAAATGTCTTTAAATAAATTGTCGGACTATGTCCAATTCTAAAAAATATATGACGTCATTTGTTTACATTTGATACGCTAGAGCAGATATGAATAGAAGAGATTCATGGAAGATTTAAGTTTAAAGATAGTAAAATCGACCTTGCTAACCAGACGCTGCTGAAAGGTTAAGGCACATCACGCGAAATGATGGTTCCGTATAGGATACAGGTTCGATTCCTGTCGGAGAGCGAAAATTTTCTATGAAAATTTCTCGGACATTCAGGCCGGTAAATGTTATTTAATACTGTTTATTATAAAACAGAGCATTTACTTAAATACTTGTATCTATAAAAAGAACGTTAAACATAATATATATAAATGCCTTTAAATAAATTGTCGGACTATGTCCAATTCTAAAAAATATATATATATATATAGTGTCCTTTCTAAAATCGTCTAACATGGATATCATTTCTATAAACTATGCCCTCTCACCATTATTTACAATGGGGGTTATAAAGGACTCACTGCAGGACAGACATTTTACGTGCAATTTGCTTAAGTTATTAACAGCGATTTTTGTTGTTGTTCAGAATAAAACTCTTCTCATTGATGTAAACTTCTTCTCATAATCCGGTGTCAATGTCTGGCTGCAAGAAAGAGAAGGAGTCTAAATGAGAACTAAGAGTTATAAATAACAAAATACGGAAGTTTAAATTTCTGGGAAGTGTTTTAACAGAAGACAGAAAATATGACACTAAGATCATAACGAACATTTGAATAGCAAAATATGTCTTCCAAACATAAGTAGAGAGAACAATAGAAGAAGCGAAGTTAAGATGAAAAAGTGTTGTGGTAGGATCCACCTAATTTGCATAGCGGAGTACCGACGATATAAATATGGTTGGTACCGGGAAGACAGGGAGGCGAATCAAGAGATCCAACTAGAGACTCTGCCCGACTGCGACTGAGTCAACACATTCTCCAGGAACGGTCTTCCCAGGAATATACAAAAGACTATATGTAAATATTGTGTACACTTTCTTGTTTCAATACATTTTATTCTAACTACATTTTGTGTTTGCATTATTATTCCATGCATTCGTCAAGTTTCAACAAAAAGGATAACGATTGACATTGCGTTTAAATCCATGAAGATCAAAATTGGCTTGAAAGTAAAAGCTGGAAGAAAGTTCCACAAGGAAGAAGTGCGAGAGAAGAAATTGTTAACATAGAACTTACAGTTACATCTATCCATTTAAAACTTTTACTTTTACATTTACCTTGTCTCTCCACTGAGACGTGATCTGACACCTTGTGTCATATCACGTTGCAGTGGGGAGACGAGGTAAATATTACTTCACATCGGTAATCGTACGGGAACCGGTGTTTCAACGCGATGTGGCCGTAAGCCTATTAATTTTAATCCATCTTATCATTTTTGCTTTTTACGTCAATACTTTGGCTCGATACACTCTTCCTGCTCCTATTATAATCGTTATTTCGTTATTATGGAATAATTCTGAGCTAATTTCTTTTGTTTATTACTCGCCATGATTACGTTTTATTGCCTTTTAAATTCCTGACTTGATGTTCACGGTAATTGATTTAGAAGCATTATCACCTTTTGTCGTAATCTCATAGCTATCAGTCATCATATCGATTATCTCATTCTTTTTCGTTGCAGTCTCTTGAGGGTCAGCGAGTACTGAATACTTATCAAAAAATGTCCGAAGGTTTGCAAAAGTTTTGCGTAAGTGGTTCTCGTTGTATTGTTTTTAAATATAGAGGGTGAACCCAAAGTAGGTGGACAGTAAATTATAATATTTATTTTGACATTACATACTAATATAGGGTGACCCCAAAAAACGGGAATTTTTGAAGTGCGTATTGCCAGACATGAGCAAGTGGCAACACTGCGAGACAGTGACCTTGAGCAAGTAAACATTTCGCCATTTTAGTAACGAGAATGACATTCACAGTATCCCATCTGAGATGTTGCAGCAGTCAATGAGGAATCTCAACAGCAGATTTCAAGAATACATTCGTAATTTTTTAAAATTACGTCCTGTAGATGGCATCCATCTACAGGACGTAATTTTAAAAAAATGAAAATTCCATCATTGCTTCTTAAATGGCATGTTTTAAGGTTTCAATTACTATGAATTAAATATTTTTCTTCCATCACTCTTGGTTTTATTGAATTGTTAAAAAGTTCCTATTTTTTGGGGTCACCCTATACAAAGCAATTATGATACATAAAATAATTTGGAAAAAGCCTCACTGTTATCTAAAATTATTGGATTTTTTAAAATTTCGTTCAGCATGATGTCATTAAATCGCAACTGCCTGTCTGGGTCATCCTTCAATAAGCCATGTATCTGCCGTGGGCGATAGGCTTTCAATACAATAGATTCGTATAACAGAGGTTTGGAAAACGTCCAATTCTGCTGAGGCTCTTCTGGTGGATTTTTTGGGACTGTAATAAAATGCTTCGGCAACAAGTTGCTTGTGGTCCTCTGTGCAAACGGTTTGGGGGCGACCAGCTTTAGCGACATTAAGGATTGAGCCAGTGGCGTCAAATTTGTCACGAATGCAGTAAATGGTTTGTCTCTTTGGGGATTGAGTACCAAATGTTTCAACTTATTTTGTTCTAACGGTTTCAGTATTTTGAAACTTCCAATATTTAACAGCCATTTTCTTGCATAGGTATTTAAATTATCTGACATTATGGGTTCTCTGAGCTATCCGAAAAGAAAAAAAAGATTAAATTCAATATATTAAATTCACATATAACCCTATTCAAACTACTGGCCACTTACTTTTGTTTCATCCTGTATATTTGAGTAAAATATATTTACTGCAAAAAAAAAAAATGCTTGACCAATTTTGAAGAATATTGGTACATTCAGGCTAGTACAGACGTTGGGATTGCGGCAGTAGATAACCTTTGTATAATACTGAGTTACAGCTGAAATTTCTTGGACACATAATGAGGGTTTGGAGAATTTTACATTCACAAGACATATAGAGAGCAACATTGATATAATTTATATATATATATATATATATATATTGTCTACACAATTGTGCATATTGAAATTGTACGTCATAGGGTGTTTTTTATGGTAGGTGCCCTGTATGTGTGAGGCATTTTGGTGTTTGTAGGAGCGAATGGTTACGGGTAGATTCTTATGGGGAATAGGTAAATTGTAAGGAATAAATTGGTCGTGAATCTGATAGCTAGGAATAGGATAGTGACGACCAGCCTTGACTCATCTCCTCCATTTTTTCGGCCTTGTGCCACAATTACTGTATTCGGTCAGTAATAAATCGTAGACATATCGTGAGCAACAGGGACAGATGAAGGCGTCGAATCTATGTGAAGGGATGGTGACAGGAGGTTTGTCAAAGAGATAGGAGGTTGTGGAGAATTATGATCGCTTACGCCCTGAAAGGGACACGCACGTAGAAGAATGTAAAAAAAAGTATTGTCAATATTAATTATATTGAGGTAAGAGAAAGCATTCTGATATTATGTCATAGCATTTTAGATAATCGTGATAGTGAGGTATATGGCAACACTTGGATAATACTGAGGTAATATTTTAATAGCTATAGTAAGTTAAGAGATGATATTTATATGTAATAAAGCAGTATTTGAGGTAGTAATGATACTGGATTTAAGAGAAAATATCGGTGTATTACCGAGGTAGTATCCAGGAGAGTAGTGATATCACTACTACCCAAAAGTTGTCTCAACTTTTGGTTAGTAGTGAGGTAATGTTTTTGATACTATTGATATTGAGGTAAGAGAAAATATGGGAATAGTCCAAATCCAAATCTAAATCAAAGGCCGACCCACTCCTTTCTGAGGAACCCCTTCCTGATTAACCATTTCTTCAGAAATGCAGCACTACTTTGCCAATTCCGGGTTGGTGAGGCTATTTAACACATAGTTGGGGTGGTTGGCGGTTGGCCCTTGTTTTGTTTTTTGTGCTTCTTGGGTTACACTTATCCCCCTAAACAGACCAGAGTCTGGTGGGGAAGCCAGGTTTAGTCACAGATCATTCGACCGTCCAGGCTTTGAATTGAAAGTTGTCATTCTCTTTGACAGTCTGTCTTGCTTGTTTATCCATAGCTGGGATGGTGTGGAAGAGATAGATTCGTACCGTTCCCAAATATGTAAATGAATGTAACGAACTCGACTTGAATTCGAACTCAGCCTTCCGATTCCTTAATCCAAGTCACTGTCCATTATTCCACCGTAACTCTATAATAGTGATTTATTAAGCATAGCTTAGATATGGCACAAAGACCATGCCTCCGTAATAGTATTAAGAATAGTATTGAGGTATTATTGGTAAGAGAAAACAAAATCGTAGTGAGGCAGTATTGTACATATTGAGGTAAATGAAAATAGTATAATACTGAGGTAGCATTTTAGATAGTAATTATAACAAGGTAAGTTTTCAGTATTTTCAATAAACTTTCTCCCATGTTAATGTTACCTACCGGCCATTTTTGCAATTTCCAATCCGGGGACAACAGTCCGAACAAAGCAAATTGTATAAATTGCTATTGTCACATGTTTTTTTTTCTTTCTTTCTTTTCCCCCACTATGTAGACTCTATATTATGAATTTTGGTTTAATGCCGTAAAATCTACCAAGAGAAGTCTTCATGCGCCTCTTCTAGCGAAAAAGGCCGACACAGATGAATTGTATACCAGCTGTGACCCGAAAATCTTTGAGGCAATCCAAGAGACGAGATGGCTGATGAAGCTGAAATATGAAGTCCCCGATTTTGCGAAGGAACTCATTTTGAAAGAAAGATCGCTTAAAGCTAATAAAATAGCGTAAGTATCAGTTTTATGTATCTTCGCCTTTTTACCTGCCATGGCCGCAAGCGACACATCTCGTTGAAACGTCGACACTCGAACGATCACAAGTAACGCCAAGCCTGGTCATTCCATAGATGAGTGGCCGCTTGGGATTGTAAGCTTGGATGTACCGGTGGTATAGCTTACGGTCATATCACGTTGAAACACCGGTCCTCGGACGATCACTAGAGTTAAGCAACGTCAAGCCATGTCAGTACATAGATGGCTGGAATTTTTCCAGGTGCTGTTCTCTTGGATGTACGAATGACATGGCTTACGATTATATCACATTGAACGACCACCGCGATCAAGCAACTTCGATCCTGGTCAGTACCTAGATGAATGGCCTATATCACATTGAAATTTTTTTTCCTAACAGCGGTGATGGGTTGTAAGAAACAAATCAACTAATCAACGCACAGGACAACTATCCTTTATAAATCTAACCAAGCTTGGATGTGCGGGTGGTGTAATAGATAATGGCTCAGAATTGTTAATCGGAGAGCCGAGTTCCAATTACCGTTGGGTTCGTTATACACACCTACGAGCATGTCCCTTTGGAAAAAGTATAAATCCACTTATTCTCCCCCAGCTATGGGTTAATTAGTAAGAATTCTATCACTAAACATTATTATTAAAAAATCTAAAAATATTTTTGGCTTTAAATAGCTTGCAAAGGGTTGATAAGCCGTAGAAAACAAATCAGTAAAATCTAATGTACACCATTGTGCTACAAGGCCGTTCACCCAACAAGAAGCTTCACCCTTCCTTTAACATGTCATGCTTCTAATCCTGTTGCGTGTCTTATCGGATCGGTTTAGACGCCGATGATCGGATCATACGGCAGGTAGTACTGGGTTAGATGGAGCTTGTTGATGTGGTTCTGTGCCCCAAAAGTTATGCCTCAGCTGCTGATGACGGTGCAGCATCTGTTATTGCTGTACACGCCGACACGTGAGTGACAGTCTTGATTGCGTCGAAGAAATGTGAAGACGTTCTCCCCCGATTTCACCGTGATTGTTTTCTTTCCGTCGAGCACGCTTCTCGCCGGCGGCCAACCTCAGTTTCTTCCCCTCCCCTCGGTGTAAATTGCGTCTGCAGCGTGTGAGCGAGATCTTTGGCAATGTGTGTTCCCACATCTCAAAATGTCTATCACCCTCATGTCCCTTTTGCTGAAGTCCTTGAAGTGAAGATTAGGTCGGCCTCTTTTACCGGTAGCAGGTTCCTCGTATGAAAGGACCTTCGGAACCCTCCCGTCAGTAGACTGTTACTTCTCGTGTTTTGCCGTAGCAGTGATACGACGCTGGAGTGTCCTCTCCAGGGCGCAGGCCTGGGCACGTTGTTATGATTGATCGGCGGTTGCTCTTGCAGCCCGCCTCGCCTGTCCGCGACACCCCGATGTTGTCCAATATTGGCGTCGTCGCAGGAGTCGCCACAATGAAGTAGAACATAACGTCGAACTCTGTTCGGGACTCCTGCTTAGGATGTGCCGGTAGAGAGATCTGATATAAGTTTATTAAACTAGATATTTTAGCCCTCAAAATGTTATGAATGCAACAAAATTTTATAGTCTTTGAATTTCATTAATCTAAAATAGTCTACTAAAAGTTATTAATGCAATTTTTTTTTGCAGGCTTGAAGCTGTCTTAAGGAAATATAAAGCTACAAAGGAAAATATTCCACATATTCTGCTGCAAGTTATGACTCCATTCTGTGACGAAGTTAACGAATCTCTCATGCCTGGTCTCCGTTCATTAACATGGACATCAATATCTATAAAACCATGTAAGAGATTCTTTTCTTTGCTAACCCCTATTTTACACTATTTACATTATTCGGACATCTTTGTTGCTATATTTATCACAACGTGTCGGCCGTTGTACACTCCGGCCTTCTTCAGGTGGTTGGAATGTCCAACTGAACCCTTTATTTCGCTCGCTGGGGTAGACTGATCTAGTTCCACGTGCCATGTCTAATGGATGTCAGTTATCATTTATCTCCTGTTAATTCATCTCTCCAAGTTCTCCACTGCCTTAAGGACACATGGCGCAGTGGATAAAGGCGTTGGTTAGAGCCAGTGACAGGACCCAAAGAGTGTGAGTTCAATACCCGGTTAAGGCAAGAGGGAAAACAACGCATAACATGCATAGTGAGCTTGAGGGCATCTTGAGGTGGTGTAATGGTTAGCAACCTTGTCTCGCTAGGACAATTACGAGTCGTGAGTTCGATCCTCATTGGTTGCTCCATATTTTCGGCCTTGTGCCACATCTAAACTACGCTTGGAAAATCACTACTTAGTGAGATTGAGTAAATGAATGACGGAATAGTGTTTGGGGAGAAATAACAAAAGGACAAAATTTACTATTTTCTACGAAGAACAAGAAATTTTGCAGCGCTATGATCGGCTACGTCCTAAAGGGACACGGCACAGAAGGAAGTAGTCTGGAGGAAATTATTATCTATCCTCCTTATCCTTATAACTCACAACTCTTTGGGTCCTGTCACTGGATCTAACCAACGCCTTTATCCACTGTGCCATGTGTCCTTAAGGACGTTGTGATAAATATGGCAACAAAGATAAGGACAATAGTCCGAATAATGTAAATAGTGTACATAATACCTCATCTCAAAAATATAGACAAACGCCTACTTTATTTCCTTACTAAACCGTTCTAGTTTGTTTACTCCTAAACGCATTCATTTAATAAATTTGGAAATTTGTCACCACAATTTCACTGATCGGCTTGTAAAACAGGGATTTTTTGCGGGATGGAGGAAAAAATATTTGTAGAGTAGCATTCATTTCGGCTGTAAGTCCCAATTTTTGTCAGAATCGAATATCGATTTTTTTTAGATGTAGGATTTTTGTACATCATCAATCAAATCGAACACTAATATTTTTTAAAGAGTTGTATATACTCTGTTTTTTTTTAAACATTTCATCACAGGAATGTTAATAAAGCCAATTAGACGTAAGAGGTTTCTGATTGTTACAGAATATGCGAAAAAAAAACCTACTATTAAGGAGAGAGAACAATTAAAGAACAAGAATGGGAAAGACAGGATATAACGATTGACATTGAATTTAAAGTTTTGAAGATTAAAGTTGACTGGGGTTCAAGAAACTGGAAGAGAGTGTGATAGAAGAAACTGTTAACATAAAACTTACGGTTACATCTAGCCATCTCATTTGTAAAATGACGAGACCTTGCCTCCAATCTAGGATTGGGCTTAAATTCATAAACTCTAGGCACCATATAAGAAAGCACATCAGAATAATTACTGTGAAAGTAATTATAGAAAAGGCACGGTGAAGCTACATTATGGCGGTGGGAAAGCGACTGGGACGACATGCCAGGTCAGGACTAATAACATTGCAGATTCTTCTTTGGATTTTATCAAGAATTTTTAAATATAAAACAGTAGCACCTGATCAGATGTGGCAGCAGTATTCAAAACAAGGACGAATTGTACACTTATAAATATATAAGATAGATTCTGGAGAAAAAAATTGTCTAACACGACACAGTGAACCGACTTTCTTAGTAGCAGACCTAGAAATTGATTCAATATAATCTTTCCACTTCATGTCAGCGGAAAATGTTACAAATGTCAAGTCTGAAACTATGATGACGTCATTGATAAATGTGCACTATTATGAATTGAAAAAAAAGGACATCAGTAATCTGCAATTATCAATTACTATGTGCCCTCTTGATGGAAACTGCTTTATAAAAATATCGTGTATGAAGCAGCAGTGAAAATTGAGACCTATCAACACTAAATATACATAGTTTCAACAGAGACCGTTTGAATATAGATATTATAACCATAAAATGTCAAGGAAAATAGACATATTTAAAAGCAATACCGCATTATCAAGGTACGTAGGTAAGCAAAAGAAACACATGCAGTCAAATGGATCATGCTGAAAAGGCGTAAGTTATGAAAAAGGATCCAAAGCTTTCACGTTGATTTTGGAGGAAAAATTAGTCGTAGCAATGTTTAAATAACCTAAGAAGTTGATTAACAAAAGACTGGAGACAATCGTTATCACCACCTGTGTCCGAGTTTTGATTCGTCCGGTGCCTCCACGATACATGAACCCAACGGCTCAGGAGGCCAAGTCGGGAATGGAACAATTTCGAGCATTGATCGCATGTTTAGGGCGGGTGATGGTCTTAGCTGGAGCTGCCAGTCTTTGCGTTGACTTCTATTTTACTTCTTTCTCAGTCTTTCTCCTCTCGTCGATAATGACGAAATCTAAAGATGAAAGGAAATTCCTGCTAGCACAATGGGAACCGGAAATTAAAAATTAAGGGAAAAGGTCAAACCCCGCAATGATAAATTAAATAAAAAAAGAAAATGTATATATGTGCATATTATTTATCAACTTAAAGTGGGAAGAGAACAGTATACAGGTTGTATCAAAATACTTTTATAAATTTGGGGGGCGAGTTCCTCACACCAAAACAAGGACAAATGTCCATAGAAAGATATTAAGTGAAAAAGAATGAGAATACTTTAGAAAGAACCAGAAACCCAATCCTAAACAAGGTGTTAAATAATAATTATTTTTAATGGAAGCGTATCTCGGCTTCCACTTCCAGAGGTTGATATTCAGTTCCAGATGTGATAAGGAAGTCGATTTTGATTGACTGAGTTAACATGGGAAAGATAGATAGGAAAAAGGTTTCGGCAAGTCAAACGATGTAAAAGTCTTCTCTTTCGTGTCCAAAACGGCTCCCCAGTGATGAAAGGGCGGCCGATCCACACTGGAGAGTTAGAAAATATAAATGTCGACATGAGTAATAAAAATAGTTATGTTATTCTCTGTGTTTGAAGTCTTTCATTGCTGGACCAAAACAATTAACGATCGCCGACCGAGAGAAGACGTAATAAGGCGACCCCACCATGGGCTATGCAACACAGGAAACAAGGGATAAATTTCTACTCCTGTTCAGTAAATGGGGAAGAAATTTGAACTGGTCAACAAACGAACCTATCTACTCCTAGTAATTAACAAGCTTGCTTCAGTGTAAGAAAGGAAAGTGCAATTTTAGAACTAACCAGCATCTGCCTGCTATCGATATGGATATCCTGCCATTGTTAAACGGAACACTTTTTTAGTTAACACACAACTACACACGCTAAAGTTTGAAGATATTTACCATAAACGTTTTTTTAAAACTTAACTCAAAAAGGACGGATTTGAGGACATATACTTATATGGACGTTTGTCGTTGTTTTGGTGTGAGGAACCTGCCCCGAAAGTTTGTAAAAGTATTTTTGATACACCCTGTATATCGAAATAAAAATTCGCACGAGATAAATGTAACAAAATAAACCAGTCTGAAGACCCGAAAAAGGTAAAACTGCAGTAGCGAATGAGGTGTTTATATTTTTTTTAAAAAAGAAACTTTCTTTTATATACGCCTATATATACGCTTATGTCTATATTTCTGAGACGAGGTATTGTAATTATTTATACTATTACATTGCTCTGTCTGTTGTCCTCATCTTTGTTGCCACACTCACGACATTTCGGCCGTTGTACGCTCCGGACTTCTTCAGCATCTGTCTATATTTCTGGGATGATGATACTGTAATTATTTACATTGCTCGAACTGTTGCGCTCAAGGACACATGGCGCAGTGGATAAAAGCGTTGGTTGAATCCAGTGACTTGACCCAAAGTTTGTGAGTTCAATACCTGGTTACAGCAGAGGTGAACAAAAACTTGAAGAGTCGAGATAAAGGGAGGTAACTGATACCGAGACATCCGGTAGAGGCATGGCACTTGGAACTAGATGAATCTACCCCGGTGGACGAAATAAAGGGATCAGCTCGAAATTCCAATCACCCGAAGAAAGCCTGAGCGTACAACGGCCGAAACGTCGTGAATATGGTAGCAAAGGTGAGGACAACAGTCCGAACAATATAAATAGTGTATATATGTTTTATTATAAAGGGAGATAATGCTTTCTGTCATATTTTTGTTAATATTTTTTTTTTACTTATTTATATGTATTCTTTGTAAAGATATCTCATGTCTGGAGTCCTCAATAGAAAAACTCAAACAAATCGTGAAACGGGTATCTGACCTGTTAGAATGCCAAATCGATGCCATTTTTGAGAAAATCGCTATGACATCGCTGTTCGAATTGCCCGAAAACGAAACGATTACAATGCATGATTTCTTGGAGCAAACAACACGTACAGTGTCTGCTGCTTCCATTTCCATTGGCAGGTGAGTTCTGTTTCAGACATTATACACACACACACACACATACACACACACACACACACACACACACACACATATATATATATTATAAATTAACTGATTTAAAATATGTTCTTTTCGCTACACAGTGATAACCATGTTTCAAAAATGGAAGCTAAAAGCTTCGAATTTAATTTTGTTATTAAATTACAGACATTAGTTCCATTTCCTCGTCAAGCGAATTTTGGAGTAACTTATTTTTTTTTTAAATTTACAGATTTAAAGGCACGGCAAAGATTCATAATTGAGGGTTTCCAAGGATACAGAGAAATCCACTCATCCAGACAAGGGGTGCTAGCTTGTTCAATTTCAATTTTCGTTGTATCAGTTAATAGTTACATTCGGAAGTGGGGTTTTGATTAGGGATGGGTAGGGATGTATTTTTCAACAAATTCTGACATCCGCTAAATGCATGTCGTCTGGGTTTTTTTATAAAAATTTTATTGTTAACGGCAAAATTCTTACGGCATTTTTTCTACAAGGTAACCAAAAAAGTTCTGTCCGTTTTTTGATTAGTCATTGAATGAAGTTGAAATATATAAGAAATACGTGTAGCAATTGTTTTCAAATTCGGACAGCCAGAAGTAGGAACATCAGACGTTATAAAAAACACGCGCACCATGCCCGGCCATCAGTTATAAGCCGGACAGCTGTGAGAAGGATGGAAGTGTCTAGAGATCTCGTTTGGGGCTGTTTCCTTTACGACTTCAAAGTGAGCTTATCAGCAGCTGCATCAAGTCGCCGCATATGTCAAGCGTTTGGGGATAGTGCTGTGGATGAACGTACTGCAAGGCGTTAGTTTCGAAAATTCAAGTCGTGAGATTTATCTCTCCATGATGAGCCTCTCAGTGGACGACCAGAGGTCTTGAATGACGGAGTCCTGAAGGCGGCCATTGAAGACGACAGTAGTCTAACGTGTGGTGAACTTGCAAGACAGTTCAACGTTTCCGATGAAACAGACTTCACCTGCACCGCCCATGTAAGCAAGTGGGTTCCGCAAACGGTGTTTGAGGTCCACAAGGGACAACGAGTGTCAGCCTGCGTATCGCTGCTTTCTCGTCACCGTACTGCATCCTTATTCAATCGAGTGCTTACCAGTGATGGAAAGTGGGTTCTTTACGAAACTCCCAAGCGTTCCAGACATTGGTTGTCTCCTCAGGATGCTGTCTCTCACACCGCAAGACCGCCTATGCACACACGCAAGATTATGCTTTGTGTTTGGTGGACAGGTCGTCAAGTGGTTCATTATGAACTGCTACCAACGGGCCAAACGGTCACCCGCAGCAATTGAAACGTGTGCAACAGACATTGCGCCAGAATGAGCCAGCACTGGTGAATCGCAAAGGTGTGCTTTTCCTCCATGACAACGCCAGGTCGCATGTCGCGCGAGTGGTCAGGGATACCATACAGCAACCTGGGTGGGAGACTTTGTGCCATCCACCATATTCACCTGACCTTGCGCTATCCGATTAACACCTCTTCCACTCCCTGTATAATCATCTTCGTGGGAAATCCTTCACCAATGAAGCAGACTTGCGCAAAGCCCTCACGGACTTCTTTGCGTCACCGCCCCCGAGTTCTACCGCAAGGGTATTGAACAGCTGGAGACACGTTGGCAGAAAGTGCTGGATGCCGATGGCGATTACTTCGAAGACTAAATATAAGTTACACATACTGTGAAGCGTTTTCTTTTTTTCCTTTAAAAACGGACACAACTCTTTTGGTAAATTTGTATTTGTATACTTAAAGATTTTTTGGGGCTGTTTAGGCTAGAATATGTTTAATTTAACTACAATTCTAAAAATTTTCATTTTAAATCTTTAATAGACTATATTTCTTTTTAAAACCAAGTAAATGTATTAGAATTACTTACAGTATGTAAAATTATTTTTTCATATCGAGTATAAGTATGTATATTACCAGGTTACATTTTTTTTAAAGTAAAATTTATGACAATGACGGCAAAGATAGCTAAATAATTTCACTGATTCAGTAAAATTTTATTTTTTATAAACTTAGTAATATATATTTTTCTTTTTATTTATTTATATATATATATATATATATATATATATATATATATATATAATATTATATATAATATTATATGCTTACGCTATTGCTGTAACGCCTGTGTAGTTAGTATGAAGACTGACTCCAATACGACTGGTATTTATCCAATCATTCCCACAAGTAGGGTTGTGGCACAAGGCCGGTTTTTGATGTGGAGCGAGTCCGAGCTTTAGGAAAAATTACCCTAAGACACCGAATACACGGCGTCGGGTTTCTCTGCCTCCCCAGACGAGATTCCGCCTGTAGACATAACTCGTCTAGTGACGTTGAAGCTTGAAGCATTATTCTTCAAAGCCACTTCCAACAACTCTTGTTGTTTTTTGTAAATGTACCAACTGTTGTGTATTTTGTTGTTGATGCTTCGTGTTGTTGAATTTCATCTATTGAAGCTAAAATTTTCTCCATATGTGCAAGAATTTTTTTTAAACAAACGTGGTTGAAATTCTTGTAGTTCCTGTTGCGCACGTATAAGTTTCGAAAATCTGGTTGCCCACTATTATAACTCAAGTTATAATGTGGTGTTTGTCATATCGCGCTTGAGGTCGAACGGGTGACACTAGCAGTTTCAAAAATTTAGTAATAAATTTTTCATTGCAGCCAAATTCAACTAGATACTTTTCTTTTTGTTTCCATCATCTTTGTCATTAAATATGCCACATTTTGATAAAAGAAAATCTTCCGGGAAGTGGGAAATGTTGTAGGAACCTGAACGTAGATTTAAAGCAAGAAATTTATGTCCTAATTTACTACTAACCTTACTACTAACTAATCTTTATAATAAATCTTTAAAGTATAGTGGCTATAAATGCCTTGACATTAATTATATAAAGATGATAATAAAAACCAGAGAAGAAATAGAAAAATCATTTGGTACAAACCCCCATTCAACCAAATGGTTAGTAGTAAGTTAGGACATTAATTTTCTTTCTTTACTTGGTAAACATTTTCCTAGAAATAATACACTTAGCAAAATTTTAATAAAAATACCCTAAAATTGAGTTACAGTTGTACTGAAAATTTAGAAAAATATAAAAAAAAACATAATAATAAAATTCTAAATAAATACTTAAGCCATAATCAAAGAAATAGTGATCCAGATATAAGAATAAACAATAGTAAAGAAAAATTATGTAACTGTAGGAATCCTGGAAAATTGAATAATACATGTCTCACAGAATCTGTAGTTTACCAATGCACTTTCTCATCTATTAAGAATCCTAATATTGTGAAATGTTTTATTGGATCTACTAAAAATGAATTAAATTAAGATGGAGCCAACATCTGACTTCCTTCAATAATATTTAGTATCACAAAAATTCCTATCCAAATATTTTTGGCTTAAAAAAAAAACAAATAAAACACCCACAGTAAAATGGAACTAATAAAAAAACGAGAACATGTAGATCTTTAAATGTCCCATGTCCTTTGTGTCTACATGAAAAATTAGATATTATTAAGTTTCTGAAAAATAAAAATTTATTAAGTCAAAGAAATGAAATAACAGTTTTTTGTAGACATTGTCTCATATTTTCCCTGAAAAATAATTAAAAAAATATTTTGCATAATTTGATCGTAAATAAAATAGTTTATTAATGCGTAATTAAATTCTAATATTTTAATATTAAAATACCATAATTAGTTTATTAGTAAATATAATAAATATAGTATTTTAGATCTTTATAAATAAGAATATAAATAATATGACTTAATAATATTTGAAAACCCTCTTAAGAAAATCCCGATGTAGTTTAAAAAATAAGAAAATAAATAAAAATGCCAATTGTATTGTAGCGTAATCCCCCCCCCCCGCCCAAACAGACTGTGATGACACGTTTGCATAAAAGGAAGTCAGTATCAACACACAGAAATTTCAATCCCCCCCTAACCTTAACCGATTTTCACTTTGCCACATAAAAACATACGGCATTTACTCTGTCGCCCCACTAAGACGAGTTGTGACACAAGGTATTTTTTAAAGTGGGAACCCCAGTGCATACACCCGGACCAGGAACAAAAATTGCTCGCAGCCCTCGCGACCGTTTGAAATTTCATTCCCCCACTAACTTAAAATATATAATACTATTTGGCTTATGAATAGAGTAAATAAATTTTTTCGAAAGTTGTTTTGTATCGCTTGAAAATGGAACCGAACTTCAAATTTTAAGTTTAATTTAAGATTTAGGTTTTGGCTTCGAAACATGGTCATTTCTATGTCGCGATGAAAACATTTTTTTAAATAATAATTATAATATTATGCTCTACTGTGCATTGAGCACTGTTTTTAAAAATAAATGTAAATCTGACTGTTTTTTATTTTTATTTTGATATATATATATATATATATATATATATATATATATATATATATATATATATATATATATATATATAATTATTTATTCGAAAATTATAACATAAATATGTTATAAAATCACTATCAAAATAGCCATTTTGTTTCAACACTTCTGGTGTCTTATCAAGTGATGATGTTGAATGCAGAATAAAGGGTTTTAAAAGGTTCAAATCAATCAAACACGTCTTGCTAATGGAAACGCTGTTACATAAGCTGGAATGACCAATCAAAATACAAGTATACGAGAATTCAAAAAACTTGACAACGAACTAAGGTTATAATAATTATTTAATGCTTTAATGTTGGGGTTAGACTAAAATAGAATTTATTCTAACTAATAAATATTAAATTATACGATAAAATTTGAAATTACAAATTAAAAATTACTCATTTTAAAATATAAATTTAATCTATATTAAGTTTAAAATTACTGAGGAAAAAAGAAAAAATACATATGTTAATCTATTTATTTTGTTTTTATTGAAATTAAGTTGGAATAAACGTTAAGATCAAATGTTGCTCTGAACTTCATGACAACATAGATACATTTGAAGCATAAACAGAGGCATATATATTTAAGAATTTGCATTTACTTTGCTGATCCAATTTCTAAAACGAGATGGAGGATGTTTTTGTGCTTCAAAGAGTTTCTTTGGATTTTGCACTTTTAATTCTGGCCTTTCTTTTTCTTTGTTTGCTTCTAGTTACTGTTCGCTGGCTGAGAAATCAGTAAGTGACTTGGTCGACGTGCTCAAATCGTACTTAAATAAAGAAGAAAGGGAGAAAATCAGTTCGCAAAATGATTACGCTTGTTTACGACCCCACGCCAAGGGAAACAATGCACGATGCCAGGATTGTCAGGCATGCGCTTATTTCATTATGATTACAATTCTAACCCAAAGAAACACTGACACCCTCATCAAATGTAAGTCCGGCTTTAACTTCATTTCGTACCTTTTTTCAATGCTCAATAAAACTGTAGATTTTAAATATGAATTTCCTTCCCCATTATTTATTCAATTAGCGCAGTATTCTATTTTGATCGCAATTGTATGCTTTCAACTACAGGTAAAATGTATTGTTGGTAATTTTATTATACATAGGTACTGTTGGTTTTGTTTAGTGGGATATCAACCAATATGGATTATTTAATGCCAAAATCTAAATATTTTGAATACAATTTTATGGCTTCAACTAAATATATTTTCAACGCAATTTTATGTCTTCAACTACAGATGAAATATATTGTCAGTCATTTTGCTATAAAATATATGGCTGTTTTTTTTTTACTATTAAAATGTATTTTTATGCTTTCATAGTGTATTTTTCGAGGGGCTCACTATCAGTTACGACCCTAACAGATGAACCTGGGAAGAACAGTATTTATGAGAGACAAGTTGATAATGAAAATAAAGATAATTCTTCATTCTAGAAATTTCTTTACACATCAGACTTCTTTCGCTTGCGACAGACCTCGCACATCACGTGATTTATGCATGCCATCGTGTCCTGAAGAAAAACTCGAAGCATGATAATTCTCATTGACCTACTTTCATTAACTTTTTTCGTCATATTCTACATTAGTATTTACGGGAGTATTTTTTTTACTGATAGTTCGTCCAATCCAAGGCCCAAGAGCCACTCAAGTTAGAGGACTACTAAGTTAAATCGTCAGGGAGGAGGAAGAGGAAGAGGAAGCGAGATAGTATTATGAGGATGAATAGGATAGATATCGGTTGATCCTGTACGTAAAGAGACCAAGATTATAGTTGTCTGGGAAGCATTCCCCCAGGAGTTTGTTTCACAAAATGACAGAATGGAACTTGCTTTTTTATCAAAGAACATAAAAGAAATCAGGTTGGTTTGCCACCGTGAAAACTGCATGGCGGCTCCTAGCTGTGAAGGTCCGAGCTGGTGACACAAAGGAGTGTAAATCGTTCAAACCTCTGTCTTGTAATAGTGATATAATAGTGAAATGTTGGCAACTTTTCATCTGTGGGTTAATGGTTGCAGGGAGGAGAATAATTTATCACCAAGGCCGAGTAAGCGTTTGTTGTGGCCGGACAGTGAGGATTATGCCACACAAGTCCAGATATAGATATGATAGCAATACGCCATTCTTGGTCTGATCTGACTTTTATGAAGATAGAGCATGATAGCAGGATGTAGGTATTTTCTAGAGTGATACAATGAACCGATTATTCTTCCAGGATATTTTGTGAGTTTACGTACATTACCTGAAGAAGTTTTTTGTACGTTAACAATTTTTATAACTTAGAAATAAATTCGGGAATAATCGAAATAACTGTGAAATCCAACGAAAGTCACCCATTAAATAAAAATAATTGTTTGTACGGAAAGTAAGGACCCACGCGCATCAAATTGTCTTTAAGTGGCAGCAGAAGAATTATCATTGAACTTTTAAAAGGTAAGCTTAAATATTAATGCAATACTTAAATGCCGAAATGTCGTGAATATGGCAATATAGATAAGGACAACAGACAACGAATAGTTACACATAAATATACGCATTCCATTTGAGGTCGGGAGTGAGCTCTAGCCACTGCAGGCTTTCGAGGCAAGGAGCCTTTTTGAGGCTAAGATCAGGATTTGTTCTGCTTAGGGTCTGTTGAAGTTATGATATGATGTATTTATTTTACCTGGTATTACTATTTATGATTATTTAGCTTCAGCCTATAGAGTGAAATGAAGGATAGTTTTATTTAATATTGATAGGAGAGATATTTTTCTTTATTACATTTCTATTGAAGACTTCCACCAATTTATATTTTTAGGTACAAGGCATTCTCTAGATGCGTTAAAAAGTCGTCTAGATCCGGGTGTCCGAAAGGTGAGCGAAACTACCATCCTTCAGAGTACGAAACCGCCTCTTTTTGAAACTGATATTGTCCTGAGCATTCCAAATATTACGTTAAAGCCCAGCCTGGACAATTTACAGCAGGGGCTCAGTAAGGTTCTTCAGATTGTGGCCAATATTGTGGAGAATATGCCTCAGTGGAACCATCTGGAAACAGAGGTGAGTGAATAGAGAACTCTTTTTTTTGTGCTCTGCTACTATTTACGAAATGTTTTCAAGACCTTAGGTTTTACTTTCTGTTGGTTCAATATTCATATCGGTCAAATGGGTTTGCGTGAAACAGAAATCGTTTTAACATCTATATAATAAATAATTTTGTCAGTGTGTCACATTTTTTCTACTTAAAGGGACACAACTCTCTAACTTTTAATACCTCATTTTAAATGAAAAAAAATGCTGTTCTCAAATTACAGTGTTTCAAAATAAAATTGTCCGTATTTCAACTTTACTCTTAGAGGCCGTAGCCTAACATATCATCTCATTTTGGAATCAGGCCGACTCTGTGAGCAAATTAAAAATATTCCGGGTCGGATCCGAACCCACTATCCTAAAATTTGGGATTCTTAAATTTTCATTACTCCGATTGCTTTCGGTGACTTTTTACATGATTTTTTGCGACGAAGTTTTTTGTACGTTAACAATTTTTAGAACTTGGAAATAAATTCGGGAATAATCGAAATAACTGTGAAATCCAACGAAAGTCACCCATTAAATAAAAATAATTGTTTGTACGGAAAGTAAGGACCTACGCGCATCAAATTGTCTTTAAGTGGCAGCAGAAGAATTATCATTGAACTTTTAAAAGGTAAGCTTAAATATTAATGGAAATACTTAAATGCAGCGATCAATTTTGCGTTCTTCTGTAGTTTATTGCTGCCTATTGCATCTACTCCTGCCTAACTATTGTAATGAAGTCCAATGAAGAGCCCTCCACAGGACCTAGCTTAAATGACGCCCGATAGGTTAGCCTGTCTATATTTCTGAGATGAGGTATTGCAACTGTTTACTCTATTTACATTGTTCGGACTGTTGTCCTATTTTTATTGCCATATTCATGACGTTTTGTCTGTTATACGCTCCGGTTTTCTTCAAGTGATATATTAATCATCACGAAAAATTATTTCATGGCATTAATTCATATAATATCCTACAATTTCTTAAAAATCAAACCGTATTCCAAAATATAACTTCAGTGAAACTACAACATAAAACACACATATCACCACTTTGAGTAATCGTATTCACGCAAACATGTATATCCACAAAAGATGAGACTCATCTACTATGTATTTGTTATGTTAAATTACCCATACACGGATGGACTCTTCCAAGTTACAAATAAAACCACTTACTGTTTTTGACAGGAGTAAATTTTTGCCCTGACAGTTCGGACATAACTTTCTTGCTCGTTTGTATATTATTGGATTACCGATTTCCGTTAATATATTTGTTAACTCAAATCCTCTCTGTGTTTTTATTTTTGGCTCCAACAAGGCCACAACAGCATTCAACTGGGAATACAGAGTAAATTATTTTTATTATTTCAAAATTCCTTAGAATATTAAATTTCAGCATTAAATGACCCATAACGAGTGGATATGCCGTAAAACAAACAAGCAAAACCTGCCGATCAGAGGTCTTGTTGCCGGGTTATCATAGTCAGACCCAGGACGATTCTAAATTCGTGTATAAATTATCGTATTTGACGTTAAAGGAAATGTACTTTTTACCTTAAAAATGGCGCAAAACATCGCCTGCGTCTTATATTCGACATTAAGATGATCTTGCTCAAACGCTTCTGAGAGTAAGACATAATTTTATTCAAGATGGCCACTTCTACCTAACCTGACATTATAATTACATTGTCTTCTAGACTGCATTACTATTAATATTATTTTAAAAAAACAAATTCTTTTTAACTTTCATTTGTTTTTCATCACACGTCAGGTCATAACCAATGACCTAGGGTAGGCGAAGGATGTGACTTTTTGTTGTTTCCTAAGAACTTAACTTAATTTCAACTTAAATAGAGCTCACGCCATTGTGATTGGCTCTTGGTCAAATTCCAATCAAATGCGTGACAGAGGGGGCTATGGTTTGCCTAATATAAGTCATGTCTGCAGGCTGTTAATTTAGCATTGGGGCGCATCAGAGACTGATCAGCTCTGATGGGGTCGACATGGTGAGGCTAGTATGATGTTTGAAAGACCCGAAACTGCCCAATGATCCAAATCAGAAGATCACTGACGACGCCCTCTAGCGTTAAAGAGCGTATATTCAAAGTACATAGTTGCTTTTATCTGTTTTGCAACGTTGTTATGCTGTATGCGGTTCTGATTTTTTGAAGGTGGTTTTTGGAAATTCTTTGGAATCGACGAAAATGCTCCAAAGACAATTGACAAATGTGCGTTCCATTTTATTGTTATTGTTGCACTCTTAAGAACAATAATAATTATTATTATTAAAAAAAAAATTTGACGTACATTTTCTAAAAATCATTTAACCCCAAGCAAGGCAATAAAGCCACTAGGACGTTAGAGGTTACAGTGTTAGGGAATATGAGAACAGGGAGAGAGAAGAGAAAATAATCTCTATCTATAAAAGGCAGGTGTGTGTGTGTGTGTGTGTGTGTGTGTGTGTGTGTGTGTGTGTGTGTGTGTGTGTGTGTGTGTGTGTGTAACAATTTACCGCCGCAATTTTCGACGGATTTGCACCAAAATTTACATGCACATGCTCCAAGTTAGCGTTTCCCAACTCCCATCGATAGTGGAAATAATCGATTTTTTCATGCTTCTACGGTAGTTTACATGTAGTTTGCGGCCATTTTCTACTGGCCAGAGTGAGAGCCTATAGCTGGCTGCCACGAATAGGCAGGAAGATTCGATTGGCCAGCGTGAGAGCCAACAGCTGACTGTCACGAATGTTAACTAGCATGCTAGCATGCAAAAAAAATCGATAGCTGCATTCGTCACAAGTGGGAAAAATTTAAATCTGCATGGCACTTTACTCCAATTGGCTCATTCGCTTGCTTAAACTCAACGTTGATTCTGATTCCGCAGAACTGGGTTGAGTGTGAAAAAGTATTTGTTAACATTCTTTTTTCATTCGGTTTTTCCAGTTACGAGTCTTTTTTTTAAAGCTGATCGTTTTGTGTTCATTTTGTTTAGTTCTTTTTTCGTAACAGATTTAATGTTTAGTATAGAGCTTAGAAAAAATTCGCATTGTGAGATAGGCAAGAAGTAAGGCATGTAGCAACATCAGCACGGCAAAGGGCACTCCTTTAAAGGCAAGGAAGGGCAAAAATATTTTAAGTCAAGTGATAGCGATTGCTGTATGTCGTACAATTTTTTAATCAAGCACGGGCAACGCCGGGCCATGCTGCTAGTAAGTAATAAAATTAAATTTTACTTAAAAGCAAGAATCCAGAAGAGAGTTCTAATTGTTTCACTATGACATAGCGGGTCATAACATTTGACCTAGGGAAACAAAGGAGCTGATTTTGTTGTTGTTCCGACTTAGTTAAACAAAAGACAGCTATTAACAAAAGAACTTAAATAGACAAAGCTCTTCGTAGGATATGGGATGTGCATATTTTTAAGATAATCTGCTTTTACTAATAAACTTTCATGAATGAAACGTCTCCGAGTTTTGGGTCATTTAGATAAATGACTTCTATGAATGAAACTTTTATGACTTATATTCTTTTATGACTCCACGAATGAAACTTTTATGAATGGAACTTCTACGAGTTCCGTGTCATTTACGTAAATGACTTTCATGAATGAAACGTTTATGACTTCTATACTTTTCTGACGTCTATGAATGAAACTTTTATGAATGGAACTTCTCCGAGTTCTGTGTCATTTAGTTAAAAGATTCAAAGAACTCTTTGATGTGGTCAGATGACCTTGCAAGTGGAGGTCTTTCATCCGGGTATTCATATTCGTCGGTTGGCGCCAAAATTAAGCGTGTTGGTTGGCAAGGTCAGTTGTTGTAGAAATCTGATTCAGAGCAGTCTGTTTGATACTATTCGCTGACCTGACATGTAAACTATATTACAAACAGCCAGCATCTTCCGACTGAAGTTCTTTTGAAGTGTGTATAATTTCTTGCCGATAAGCCTTTATGTTTTTCCCTTTTTAGCCTCTGACCAAAATCAATAAATTATTAAAAAAACAAACTTTTCTTTTGCGTTTACTATAACACTTAGTTGGTCTTCTGTCAATATCAATTTTTCTTCTTAATTCTTGTTCGTTTAGTGCTCTTTCTTCTTAAGGGCGTTGTTGATATTCTCATATTTTTACACATTCTGTAATTCCTTGCGTCTTGGTGGTTTTATTGCCTTGCTTGGGGTGAAATGATTTTAAAAAAAGGAACAATCACGAAAACCTTTATATATTTCTTCTTAATTCATTGTTTGCTCTCTTTAATTATTTTTTTGTTTTTTTAATATAATTTCACAATGAGTAACCCCCTTCTTATTGGCTTTATTACTTTCTTTTTGGTTTAAATGATTAAAAAATATATGCTCCAAAATATTTTACCTAAATATGCTCTTATAAAATGGAGCTGTATTTAATGTCCCCGTGTGTCTTTTGGGTTGTTAAATACGGTATGCGTTTCTTAAATATCTTTAATATAATTTTTCTTTAGGAACCCGAGCCAGCGATGGAAGAATCCCTAGAAGATAACAGTCGAATGTCTCCCGCTATATCAGCCAGATCTTTCCAGAAGATTATCAGTGAGCATAAAGATGTGCTTAGTCTGTCGCTTTGGCTAAATAGCATCATCAAGTTGTGCAAAGATGGCGTTGCTCAGACTTTGAGTAAATTTACCAAATACGCAGAATTATGGAACCAGGTAAGTTTTAAACCAGGGCTTTAAACTAACCGCAATAATAAAGTTCTCTTCAAATTTTCTCGGAATTTTTTTAACAATAGTAGATGTTTATCTCTTGTTTCCTGTTCTAGGATGGGGTTTCTTCTAAAATCTACCTAAAACTCTATTTTTCTCTTGTCTCTGACTGACAGATTAGTAATTATTTGATCTATTTTTCCTCATTAGGAGTAGGTAAGTGAAAACTGTCTTCATATTTTGTCTGATTTTTGTTTTTGTTTTTTAAGCGTATCACCCCAAGCAAGGCCGGTGGCCACTATCACGCATGGGGTTACAGAAGGGTTGGAGGAAGAGCAGATAGGAGTGGTAAAGGAAGGGATGTGGAGAAAGAGAAGGACGGAGGGTCGATCAAGGTAGGGGGGTTACGGAAGATATAGAGCGAGAGCAGATAGGAATGAAAGATGTCAGGAAGTGGAGAAGGGAAGTGGATAGATCAAGGCAATTGGAGATGACGATTGACGCTACACTTAAACCGTTGGAGATTGTATTTGTCAGGGAAACATTAATAGGGAAGGGAGTTCCATAGGCCAGATGTGCGAGACATGAAGCTATTGGAGTAGAAAAGACGTCTACATCGAACAGTTTCAACGGTGATGGGGTGGGAACGGGATGCCAGCCTCGTAGGACGCTTAAATTCACGAGGCTTAGGGACAAGCGAAAGCAACTCCTCGGAGCAATTACCGTGGAAGTACTTGTAGAAAAGGCAGAGTGATGCAACATCGCGTCTGTGAGAGAGCGACTGCAGACGAGATGACAGATCAGGGCCAATCACATTGCATATCCGTCTCTGGATCTTATCAAGAACCCTGAGGCAACACGCAGGGGCCCCAGACGATTTATATAATTTTAACTTTTCCATATTTAATATTTTTGTAAACAGTTTTTTCTTTTCTTTTTGATATCTTCGCGTTGTGCTTCGATGTTCCGTTATATTACTCGCTTGAATTTTTTTAATCTGTTATATTTCTGCTTTTCTATTTATTTTTAGGATATGAATGAAATCGTTAAAGAATTTGCTCAGAAAAATCCGCCTATCACTGAATATGAGGACCGATTAAAATCCCTGCACGTAAGTCGGGCTTTTCCCCGCCTCCATACCATATTTCCCATTCTTGGTTAAAAAAAATGTTGCTCTCCTAAGTGTGAAGGGCTTACGACCGTATCACGTTGGAAAACCGGTTCCCGTACAAACACCTAAGTCTAGCAACATTGAGCCTAGTCAGTATCTAGTTTATATTTTTTTTAATCATTTCACGCCAAGCAAGGTAATAAAGCCACTAAGACGGAAGTGTTGAAACATCGGTCACCGTACGATCGCCAAAGTTTAAGAACGTTTAGCCTGGTTAGTACCTAGATGGGTGACTGCTTAGAAATTCCAATTCTTCGATGTGTGTGTGTGGTATAATGTCCTTATGGGCATATCACGTCGAAACACCGGTTCCCGTACGATCACCGAAGTTAAGCAACGTCGAGCCTGTTCAATACCTAGATGGGTGACCGCTTGGAAATATCGGCTGTTGTAACCTTGGATGAGCGGGTGGTTTGATGGACAACGGCCCGGAATTGCAAATCGAAGAGCCGAGTTCCAATTCCACTTGGGTTCGTTATATTATACGCGCAAATAACCTCATGAGAGGTAAGAATCCACCTCTTCTACCCCTGCTATGGGTTAATTAGTAGGACTTGTATCACTAAATCATTATTATCTAAAAAAAACACGGCTTAAATAACCTGTAAAGATTGATAAGACATAAAAATATAAATAATACAAATACGTCAACCTAAATGTGAAAAACCTTTAAAGTACATTCTGAAAGAATATGTATAGGTATTCATTTTATAAACCTCGTTCGATTACCGATATTAAGCAACGTAACTTTACTGATCCAATTATAGCCTTCAGACTCTCCCAACAACATTAGGCGTTTCCGCTGTTGTCTTCGTAGCAATTAGGTTTTTTACGGGACGAATTTCGAGGTAGAGGGTTACGTTTGGAGCCCATTTGTGTGTATAGGAGTGGAAGATAGTTGTTAAACATATCCGTGACCAGGTTATAAATGTCAAATGTTTCTTTTCTTCGCACTTCTCGCTTGTGGCACTCCATTCCAGCTTTTTGGTTTTCCAGCCAACTTTAATCTGCAAAGATTTAAATGCAATGTCAATCACTATCTCAAGTCCTCCTGATTACTCCCGCTCATTATTAATTTTTCTATTTCTAATTCTTCCCCACCCTGTAAGCCCTTGTGTCTTAGTGGCTTTATTGCCTTGCATGGAGTGACACGGATTAAAAAAAAATTATTTCCTCCAGTGCAAGGCGATAAAGCCACTAAGACGCAATGAGGGGGTTATTAAGGGGGAAACAAAGAGATTTAAAAAAGGGTAAACCTTTCACAGCTATGATGGAGAACAGCACCTTGGTTGGAAACAGGGAACTTTCGCCTAATGTTTCGTTTACCCAATTAAATTGCTAGGCACATTCCACTAGTTTTTTTTTTTAAATAACCACTGTCGTAAAACGCATTTTACCACTTGCAACAATCACTGAATACATAAAAAGAGATTAAATCTTTACAAGGCACATCGTCCACTCGAGGTAGAGGGGTACGTTTGGAGCCCATTTGTGTGTATACGAGTGGAAGATAGTTGTTAAACATATCCGTGACCAGGCTATAATTGTAGCGATCTGGGAAACAACCTCTGCTGGGAGTCGGTTACAAATGTCAGTGGTTCACGAGAAGAAGCTGTTCTCACCGATGGGATACAGAGGGAATGTGGGTGGTTTGCTATTATATAAATGGCATGGCATGTTCTTGCTGTAAAGGTTTGACTCGGCAGGACCAGGGAATATAGTTTGTCCGACCACTTTCCGTGGGAGTAGCGGTAGAAGAGCGGGAGCACATCCCGTATATGGAAGAAAAGTTGAAGGGTTGCGAATAGGCCGTCACCCACAAGAGCTTTGAGAAGTTTTTGAATTCTACCAAGTGTAGAGAGTGCGTTTTTACTCTTTCTTTATTAATGGCTCCCATATCGTATTTATTTCTACGCTAGGCCTGCTGAGGGGTGGGGTCCGTCATAGTTCAGTTGTTTCACGTCTATAATTATTTTTTCGGTGATTGTTTTTTCTTCTTTTTTTTCCCCAGATTTTGGAGATGCAGGTATCTGAATTGGAGCCGAGCTTTCAAGTTGGCCCCTTGTTGCTCATGACCGACACATTGAAGAAATCTCTGACTTATGAAATTAAATCCTGGAAGCTAGCTTATGCAAAGATGCTGAACCAGAAGTCAGCCCAGGACATGAAGGAGATTTTGACTTTTTTCGACTCAATGATGAAAAGACTGAGTCGACCGATAAAAGACCTGGATGACGTGCGTGCCTTGATGTCTGCCATAGGTGAAATCAAAGACTCGGAATACCGCATAGACACAGGGATCATTCCAATCGAAGAAGCCTATGCTCTTTTGAACAAATACAACCTCCTCTTTAATGATGGCAACGCCGAACGTGTAGATTCTTTAACTTACGGATATTCGAAACTAAAAACACAGGTAACATAAAACGGTTAATTTAATTTCTTTAACAATTAGCTTAGAACATACCGGCTGTATAAAATGATCGTGATAATATTAGCCGTTTCCTTATAAGGAAACATTCAGCATTCATTCACCAAGCAGTCAGTACTACTGTCGGCTAAAATTTATAAAATCTTTCGCTTAAAACGAATTTTCAGGAAAGATTTCTCAAGTCCAATAGTTGTTATTGCTCTTTCCACTAGTGATTGGAGTTTCCTTCTTAACCTTTTGTTTGAAGTCGTGTGGAAAGCCAACACACTGAGTATGGTGTTTTTTTTAAAGCGTAGAACACATAGAGCACCCGGTGAGGATCGAACTCACTACCATGTCGTAATTGTTCTAGCGATACGAGCTTGTTATACCTTACACCATGTCGAGATGCACCAGCATCTTGATAATGACATTATTTTCTTTTGCGGTTACATGTTTTTTTTTAATGAATGCATCTAGCGACTTAATTGTTTAAAGGAGGAGAAAGGCGCCCTAAGTGAATTAACTTAACTAGAAGGGAACCCCTTAGTATAAAGTGGCTCCCTTCTCGTTAGTTTAATCTACTTAGTGGCTTTATTGACTTGCGTGGAGTGACACCGATTAAAAAAATTATTTCATCCAATGCAAGGCGATAAAGCCACTAAAATGCAATGGGGTTCCTAAGGAGGAAACAAAGAGATCAAAAAAGGGTAACCCTTTCACTGCCATAATGGAGAAGAGCACTTTGGTTGAAAACAGGGAACTCTCGACCTAATGTTTCGTTTACCCGATTAAATTGCTGGAGTGAGTATTGCAACCACAGTAGAAGAGGTGTTTCTTGGGCAAGATAGCCTGACGGAGCATGACCCTATTCAGCTGTCTTTCTACTAAACCGGTTGCCATATAAAACCCAGTTTGTCCTGCTATTTACCGATAGGAGAAGAGGATTAATACTTTTCCCAAGGCTATTAGTGCGTAAGTGATTGTAATGGATCCGACAGGAATTCGAACTCTGCTCTCTAATTCCTCAATCCGAGCCGCCATCCATTACTCCACCGTTCCCCGGCTGCATCTCCAATATCTGCCGCTGTTGTTAAAAGTACTCAACTGGTGTGGTTCTGTTATTTATTATAGTTCTTTGTGATTGTGTAGCGCCAAGGTTCGAAGGTGTGTGTTCTTCACCAAGACCAATATTGCTTCTGTTCCGAATCTAAATCTCTACATTTATTTATTGCTTTTGTCTATTGACTAGTAAAGAGAAAACTCTGATTTTAAACCTCTGCTGCCTTGCGGCCACAATCATGAAAAAGGGTTCGAGAGTAACCCTTGAGGGCAAATCCAGAGAGTCCCTTCGTTCTGGTAACTCTTGCGACGATGTCGGTACCAAGCTGTATTGAACTCTACCTTTTCCTTGGACAACATCGGCGGGGTGGAGAGGAGAGACGTGCTGCATGGGCAACCGCCTATCTCTCTCATAAAACCCTGCCTATGCTTCGGCCCTGGAGAGGACACTCCACCGTCGGCTCAGCGCGATGGCAAAACACGGGAAGCAACAGTCTACTGATGGTAGGATAAACAAAGATCCTTATGTACGGGAAACTGGCCACCGGCAAAAGGGCAGGAGGGCGACCTCATCTTCGCGTCAAGAGCGCTAGCAAAGCAAAAGGGACATGGACATCGAGAAGTGGGAAGACGTCGCCAATGATCGCCCCAGCTGGAGACGCGATTAACACCGAAGGGTGGATCGAAGAGAGAAGAAACGGAAGCTTAGCGCCGGGGTGAAGCGTGCTTCAGAGAAAGAAAACAACATGGCAAGATTGGGCGGGGGGGGGTGCGTCTTCACATGCATTCGTTGCAATCAAGACTGTCACTCCCATGTGGGCCTTTACAGCTATAACGGATTCTGCGCTGCCAACAGCAGCTGAAGCATAACTTTTTGGGTGGAGATCCATGATCTGTTGAAACCGACAGATGCCAGATACAATACAAATATCTAAATTTAAATCCTTCAAACTTCATTTTTCATTTAAAAAAATGTTTAAATGTAAACACGACATCAGGGAAGAGTGTCTTCACGTGCATTCATTGCAGTCGAAACTGACTCTCCCGTGTGGGCCTGTAGAGCCATAAAAGCTGCGCTGTAATCAACAGTTTAGACATAATTCCTTGGACGCAGATCCATGGTCACGAGATCGACTAATGCCACATATAGGAATAGTAACTGTACTATTAATATTAATGTTAACTTATTTATATTCCGATAGTAACTGTTTTCAGTTTTTATTTTTTTTATTTTGTTTTGTTATTTTTTTATATTATTTTTATATTATCATAATTTTTATTTTCACTGCTCTCCTCCAGTTTTTAAATATAAACTAGGAATAAAAACAAAGGACATTGAAAAAAGTCTTTGAAAAAGAATGTTATGAGAAAATTGAACAAATATTTTGCTATTTGCCTGCCGCGACCGATGTGTTATAAGCTGAAACAACCGGAAGTATTTCGAGGCAAATAAGTTCGAAGTTTACATCGGTTCAAAAAAAACAAAAAAACAGTCCTCTTCAGATCATCCTGGATTCTAAAGCGGCTAACATTAAATTTATACCAAAACTTGGTTGAAAGACTGGGGTCATTATTGTTGCGTTTTACGACTGTATCACGCGAAACGCCGATTCTCGTATGATCACCGAAGTTAAGCAACGTCAAGCCTGGTCAGTATGGGTGATCGCTTGGGTACACCAGATGCTGCATGTTTGGATGAGCGGCTGGTGTAATAGCAGCTTGGAATCGGAGATCGGTGAGCCGAGTTCCAATTCCACTTGAGTTCTTTATATTGCAAAACCAAATCCAAATCCAGCTCCCCACCTCACACTGGTTATAGGGAACCCTACCTCACTGACAATACCTTCAGGAGTGTAGCCGTACTCATGCTTGGCAAACTGCAGGTTGATTATGCTATTTAACCCATAGACGTTTGGAATTATTCTTCTTTTAAACGGCTTTTAAACAGTATTTCTTGCTATTTAACCATATCGGGGGGGGGAGATGTATAGCAAAGGATATTTTCACGTAAGCGAATGTAACGAACTCGATTGGAATTCGAACTGGTTCTCCGATTCCTCAGTCCGAGCCGCTATCCACCGCGCCTTACTTACACGCAAATACTATTGGGAGAAGTATGAATCCAGCTATTTTCCCCCATCTATGGGTTAATTAGTAAGACTTGTCTCTGTAAATTATTATTATCTCCCCAAATATTCTTACATACTGAAAATATTTTCTGGCTTTGAATAACCCGCGAAAGGTTGATAAATCGTAAAAAATCATTCAATCATTATTGTTGCTTTGAGAAAGGTTTTTGGCTAAAATTCACCGAAAATATCATCAATTTACAAATGGATAATTCGTTTCAAAGAAGGAGAAAACAGAGTTGGATCATTATACTTTTTTTTATATCCGAATTCATCCAATACAGAGCTTGAGTGCCACCCAAGCTAGAGCGTTACTAAATAAGATTTGTGGCGTGAGGAGGTAGCAGGATGTGAAGATAAGGAGGATAATTAAAGACTAGCCCTTGACTAGAATAGGTTAAGATTGTTGTGTTGGGGGAAGCACCCACGTGGGAATTTGTTCAACGAAGTGGCAGTTGTTTAGAAAAAATGTCTGAGTGGAACTTTTTTGGCATGATTGGAACACGGTAGAAATGACGGTGTTTTCATATCGTGGAAGTAGCATGGCGAGTCTTAGCAGTAAAGGTCTGAACTGGTAAAACTAGCGAATGGAGCGCTCAGCTGAACATTTGTCATGGAAATAGCGATAGGCTTGCAACCTTGCATGTGTGAGAAAGACACTGCAGAGTGAATTTCAATTACCATGTTTTCTTTATCTATTTTTCAGTCACCTGTGGTTCAAAATTAATTCTCGTATATAAATTATCTCGTATGAATTATTAGTATCACTTCAAGTAATCGCCATGAATTCACCTTAATAAATATATTGCCTTTATCGTTTTTTAGTCACGTGAGGTCCAAAGACATTTACTCCAAATTCAACCCCGTTTTAAGGAGGAACTTCTGGTTGGAGTCGAACAGTTTGGAAAAGATTACGGAAATTTTACCCAGGATTACGACTCCAAGTAAATATGGATCATTAACAATTCTGTTTTTATGTCAAATCTTATTTCATTTCAGTAGATACAAAACAATTAACTATATATATATATATATATATATATATATATATATATATATATATATATATATATATATATATATATGAAGAAATATAGTCTTAAAGTGTGCTGCTATATTTATGGGATAAAGTGCTCAATATCAGAGATAGAGCGTGTGTAAATATAAAAGTGAAAATAGAAGTCAACACTTAGAGGCGACAGTCTGTTTCATGGTAGATGCAATCGTCATGCCACCTGTATATATATATATATATATATATATATATATATATATATATATATATATATATATATATATATTTAATTTAGGAAAAACTAGGTAATCCGTATGGGTAGACCCAAGGAGGATAAAATCCAGAGAGCTCAATGTAAATCAGAGCTAATAATTTAAATAAAAATAAAAACAGACCACTTTAAGGTTCCATGTAATAAATTATTTCACCACAGCCCTTTTAGAGGATTGCGGGTCATCACACTTTACTTCAACCTTTGGAAGTAAAGTTTGATGATCCGCGGTCCTTTAAAAAGTCTGTGGTGAAATAATTTATGACATGGAACCTTAAAGTGGTCTGTTTTTATTTTTATTTAATATATATATATGTATATAATGTCATTCATAGACAGTACTGTTTCGCTGTATCACAGCTCCTCAATGTGACTAGACTTCCGAATGCCTCAAGCCAGGATTGAAACTCAACTAATTTGGTGTCAGCCAGAGCTATCTTCACTCGGTAGAGTTACACAACTAAATCTAGCGTATTGTTTTTACAAATGTAAATAAATGCCAATTAGCCAAAGTGCTCCATTCATTTTACTGAAGAGCTTTGCATTAGTGCATGTGTGTGTGGGGGCAAATAGTCCCCCCCTCCCAAAATAGTCCCCCCCCCTCTAAATAATGAAAGTGTAAAAATAGGTTTAATAGCAGCAATACGTTTTTGTAAAAAAATTACCAGCAATAAAATTTGAAGAAACAATTATTACCAGCAATACGTTTTTGAAGGAAAATATTATCAGGAATAAACGGTTGAAATACCGTAAAACAAAACATACCAAACCAACCAAAGACTCCAAATCTGGGCTGGAGCTGCATAATCTTTCTTTTCCAACAGTAACCGAGTTCAAAATTTCAGCTCCATAACCCCTTTCCCCTTTACTTACTCTTTCCTTATGTCTCTCTTGCCTTCTTTATATCCCGTGAGTGTCCAATTCTCCTAGCTTTCTTTTCTCATTATGTGTCGCAGCAATTTCAAAAGTCTCGCTCTGATTCTCACTTTGCGTGTGCCCACTGTTCTCATCTAGATATTCTTTATTTTCCTAACATTCCTCTTGTTTGACTTTCAGGGGCCCGATGGAAGAAGGAATTGAACCAAGCGAAGCGTCCGAACGTCTAAAGATCTTCCAGTACCAGTTTGATGAATTATGGGCCAAATTCATCACATATTCTGGAGGAGAGGAACTGTTTGGTTTACCTGTGAAAGAATATCCGCAGCTGCACCGGGTGAAGAAAGAGTTAAACTTGTTACAGAAGCTCTACCAATTGTACAATGCGGTTTTAGATAGTGTCCACGGCTATTACGAAATACTTTGGACTGAAATTGATATCGACAAGATTAACGCGGAACTTAATGAATTTCAAAACAGGTCAGATTTCAGAATTCAGTCTTCTAGCTGTTTGTAAATATATGTATTCGTACTATGAGATTCAGGTTCGAATCCCACCATAGCTAATTTGTTAATGTCGACACGGGAGAATATCGGAACTTGTGAAATGCCTGCTGAGCATAACAAAGAGTTAATCCAAGATATTTAAGCGAAACTAGACAGACAAAAGTGTTCGGAAACCGGCAATGATTGCGAAAGCACGAAGCCACACGTTATCTATCTATCTATCTATCTATCTATCTATGATGTTCATATCTATCTATCTATCTATCTATCTATCTATCTATCTATCTATCAATTTTCTATTAATTCATAACAATCTCTCACATTGTGTTCATTCATATCTATCTATCTATCTATCTATCTATCTATCTATCTATCTATCTATCTATCAATTTTCTATTAATTCATAACAATCTCTCACATTGTATTCATTCATATCTATCTATCTATCTATCTATCTATCTATCAATTTTCTATTAATTCATAACAATCTCTCACATTGTGTTCATTCATATCTATCTATCTATCTATCTATCTATCTATCTATCTATCTATCTATCTATCTATCAATTTTCTATTAATTCATAACAATCTCTCACATTGTATTCATTCATATCTATCTATCTATCTATCTATCTATCTATCAATTTTCTATTAATTCATAACAATCTCTCACATTGTATTCATTCATATCTATCTATCTTTCTATCTATCTATCAATTTTCTATTGATTCATATCAATCTGTCACACTGTATTCATTCATATCTATCTATCTATCTATCTATCTATCTATCTATCAATTTTCTATTAATTCATATCAATCTGTCACATTGTATTCATTCATATCTATCTATCTATCTATCTATCTATCTATCAATTTTCTATTAATTCATATCAATCTGTCACATTGTATTCATTCATATCTATCTATCTATCTATCTATCTATCTATCTATCTATCTATCTATCTATCTATCTATCTTCATATGGCGATATCACGTTGAAACACCAGTACGCTCACTAAAGTTAAGCAACGCCAATCTTGGCCAGTACCTAGATGGGTGACCGTTTGGGAATACCTGGTACTGTAAGCATTGATGTGCGTTTGGTGTAATGGAATACAGCTCAGAATTGGAAATGGAGTGTCGAGTTCCAATTCCAGTCGAGTTTGTTATATTCACTTACGCGCAAGTATCCTTGGGAAGGTATGAATCTGTCCCTAGATATAGATTAATTAGTAGAACTTGTATCAGAAAAGCTTATTATCGCCAAAAATTCTTACAATCTAAAAATATAGAAAAACATTGATAAGTCAGAAATATAAAAAAATTCAAATTTTGACAAAGTTTACTGTTGGTTTCGACGTATGAGGATCTGACAACTGATTCAGTTATGAAATTTTGTGCGATAATCTTAAGTGGCACTTAAGACCTGCTAGTGATTTACAAAGGAGGCCGCATATGCAGCAAGAGCAAAGATTGTGGGATGAGATCACTGTTAGATTGGCTGATCTTTTAGATTTTGCTCTCGATTCTTGAAGACGATTCAGACAAGCTGATTGAAAACGGCTGAGTCCACTAAAACACGTTGATCTACATCCTACCCGCTCCAAGGCTAAGCGCTCAAGGTTGTTATGTGGTATATTGACAGCTGACACGTTGCTTTTCAGCTTGTCTTTGTATTTTAGCCATAGGCGTCCTACATTCTTGTAGCCCAGATCTAACTGGTGTAAATTAGGATCTTGGAAATCCTGTCATCAGACATTCTCAAGACATGACCAGTCCACCGTAACTGAGACTGTATGAGAAAAGTCTCGATTCCTCCAATATTACACCTGTTAAACAGGTCTACGTTAGATGTCCTATCTTGAAGGTTAACTCCACAGATAGCACGGAGACAGATTTTATAGAAAACATTCACCTGGCGTATATGGTACCTGGATGGAGTCCACGACTCTGAGCCGTACAAAAGGATGGCAAGGACAACAGCTCTGTAAACCCGAATTTTGGTATCCAGTCGAATACCCCGCTCATTCCACAAGCAATGGCGAAGTTTGCCGAAAGCCCTGGTAGCCTTAGCAATCCGATGCATGATTTCATCATCTAAAGTTCCACGGTAATTGAATTTGCTACCAAGATAGGTGAAAGACTTAACATAGTTCAGGGCTTTATCTTCTACTTTCAATGGTCTCTCTTTTTTTTCTCACCAAGGAATTGCTTCGGAGTAGGACAAGTTTAGTGCACTACTTCAGTTTTCTTTATGCTAAGTGTAAGACCAAAGGCTTTACATGCAGCAGAGAAACGATTTATTAGATGTTGGGCCTCCTCAAAAGATGTCGCAACAAGTGCAGCATCATCAGCAAACAACAAATCACGAATAATTTGCGTACGAAGGTGGGTCTTGGCTTTGAAGCGCTGATGATTGAAGAGGCCACCAGTTTTTCGAAACTGAAACTTGACGCCGCTCTCTGCGAATGCCTATTTCAGCATCACCGAGAAGAAAAGGGCAAAAAGGACAGGGGCCATGACACACCCTTGCTTGGGGCCATGACACACCCTTGCTTGGTGCCGTTTCTGACATGAAAGGATTCTGACATCATACCATCAGACACGATGTTAGCTTTCATTCCTTCATGAATATATATATATATATATATATATGTGTGTGTGTGTGTGTGTTTGTGTGTATGTGTGTGTGCATGTCTGTGTGTGTTTGTGTGTGAGCGTTAAAGTTCTCAGACTAAACAAGGAAAAGTTACTAATATCAAAAAAGAGTCTTACATACGAGCGTCTTTGAGCATTTCTGAATTTCATGTAACTACACATTTCGCTTTTGTTTATCATCCTTGATAAAGTCAAATGACAAAACGCGTCGGCAAGGACTAAATACTATTTTCCAATTGTTGTCAAATATATATATATATATATATATATATATATATATATATATATATATATATATATATATAGATAGATAGATAGATAGATAGACGGATATGGCAAGGTAGCTTGCGAGCTCCAACTCTTATTGTATTGTTGATAACATTCGAGATGTCGACTTGAGGAAGATACCTCTGCTGGAACTATGTTGACTTTCCGATAAAGATGGCGGATTTTTCTAAAAATGGCTGTCGAATTGAAGGCCAAATGCAGCCATTGTATAAGTCGTTTTTGCCTTCATTAATAGAGTTTTGGCTGAGTAGAATAAACTACCAAACAACTTGTTAATACATTTCAGAATTTCTAACTGGCTGACCCTGCGTTATGTGGGGGCGTTGCCGTTATTAGAAAATATATATCTTATAAAGTTGTCTTAAGAAAGCAGACGTAATTATAAATTATCTTCAAATTAAGGTTCGGTGTAATTCGAACTAAACATATAATTATAGGACAGAGTAATTCGAAATAACATTATAATTATAACACAGAGTAATTCGGACTATCCTTATAAATATTTGCCGGTGTAATTCGAGCTCACCTTATAATTATTATCTGGTGTAATTCAAATTAAACTTATAATTATTGTCCGGCATAATTTAAAATATTCTTATAATTATTTTTTGGCTTTATTCGAACTAACCTTATAATTATTGTACGGCCTCAATCAAACTAACCTTATAATTATTGTCCGCTGTAAATTGAACTATTTTTATATGTAATAATAATAATTCTATGAGGTTTGTTTGAAAACTAACAGAACTGGGTGTGTTGTGTGAGCTATGGGCGAAAGAGAGATAAGGGAATTGTGTTATCATCTAATATAATGTACTGGGAGTGTACAATGCAATGGTTGCTTTCTACAAACATTGCATTTTTTCACATGCTTTGTGTCAGAACAAATCGTAGCTACTTCCCCACGACAATGCACCTGCTCAAAACGCCCCGATTATCCGACAGGAGTCTATCAAGAGGGCCGTAACGACGGAGTCGAGGGGCATTCAAGAAGAATCCTTCCAGCAATGCAAAGAGGCTTTGGAAAGAAGGATGGAAACTTGCATTAAACTCAGAGGGGATTACTTTAAAGGGGAAACCATGTAGTTTGTTGTTTGGAATTGAAATGAATTGTTTGTGACACCAGTCCCGTTACTTTTCAGACAGACCTCGTGGTCAGGCGTAATTCGAATTAACTTTATAATTATTTACTCACGTAATTCAAAATAAAATTATAATTATAGTTCAACTTTAATTGAGACAATCCTTATAATTATTGTCCGACGTTGATCCAACCGGATAAATATTATCCCGTGTTATTCAGACTCGCCTCATAGTTATCGTCTGCTTTAATTCGAGACTTTCTTATTCGGAATGAACCATTTTGATTGTTTTTTTTTTTAATTTTTCCAGGTGCCGAAAGTTGCCTAAAGCTTTGAAGCAATGGCAGGCGTATGAAGATCTGAGGAAGACAATTGACGATTTCAATGAAGCTTGTCCGTTGCTTGAAATGATGGCAAATAAAGCGATGCAGATGCGACATTGGGACAGAATCGCTGCCGTCACGCATCACACATTTGATATGGAATCTGGAAACTTCCTGCTGAAAAATCTGATGGAAGCGCCATTACTGGAAAACAAAGAAGATATTGAGGTACGCCTCTTTCCTTTTTTTTGCTAGGAAGAAATACAGAATATTTTCCCGCCTTCAAGTAGATATGTGTTAGTGTAACGTTCAGCAACTCGGCAAGATATCTCGGCGAGCCTAGTTCGAATTCCGGACGAGTGCGTTGTTTTCTCTTTTAACCTTTAGGGAAAGTATGAAACCATTTTGTTGCAAGGTACGGAAAGAGTTGTGTTGAAGTTGAGGGAAACGCCTAACCCTGCTTCTCCCAGCAACTCCGAGGATAATAGGGATAGAGGGAAAAGAGACGGAAGGTAACAAAAATAACAATGCTTCGGAAACCACAGCAACTTGAGGAACAAACGTGGCCAGGGGACCGACTTCACAAGACACCGTGTCTTACCGACTGCTGGTTTTCTCCTTGCTTTCATTGGCATGAGATATCTTACAATGACCCGGATCTTAACCAGTTGCAGAGAGGCCTGTATCGAGACATGCCAAATTATCATGCTGCTAAAGAGAAAACCCCGGATGTAACTGGTGTTTTGAGTCTGTACTGATGCGCGTTCGCCATACATCCATTTCCCCATAGTTATAGGTTAAATAGTAATGAAACTGACTCTCTTCCCTTCCGGTGGCACATACTCTAATAGAGAAGGTAAACCATGAGTTTAAAACTCAGCTATCTGAAGATGGTGATCTTGCCCTACAGACGCCACTGCTACCGGGGTTACAGTAATTATAGTGCCCGAACATCCTTAATTGGTTACGGGACTCATGACGATTTTCTACTTAATTTCTTTTTAGTATCAACTTCTTTGAATTTCGAGACATGTTGTTGTTTTTGATGCCTACAATTTTTGGCAACATGCTGACACGTGTTGAAATCCTAACATTTTTGTCGAGATTTACAAACTCTACGTTTCGTTCAATTTCGCAAACCAATCGATGAAATTTGAACAAGCTGTATTTTGGGGAAAATACTTTGTTTAATAATTTCTTTAATTTAATTTAATTTTATAAAGCTTCATGGTAAACAATATCTTTTTATTCTTTTTAACAACGAAGAATAAATACTTAGGATTTCTTACTCTTGAGCATACAGCGTACAACTAGCCATGCGTAAATATTTACACTTCTTCCGAAAAGGTCAATGTATGGCTAATTTAGATGTATGGACAGACTACAGAATTAGCTTTCTTACTACATCCACCATAATACCTCATTGTGTCTATGAAAGTTCTAACTAGTCCCCATATGTACAATTCATTGTCTGTGGTGGCGGTGGGGGATAAAACAACAAAGAGCTTATCCGAATAATTACCATGAAAATATTTATAGAAAAGGCACAGAGAAGTAAGTTTATGACGGTGAGAAAGTAACTGAAGCCGAGATGTCAGGTCATGTCCAATAATGTTGCTGATTCTTCTTTGGATTTTATATAGAATCTATAGATAGATGGCAGAATCACCAGAACAGATGAAACAGCGATATTCAAAATATAGATGAATGGTAGACTTATAAATATATAAATTCCAGTATATATTGAAGGGAAAAACTAGATTTATGCGGGTTTTTTTAAATTCTAAACATAGTATTTTATAAGTATGCTTTTGTTTTTTTTTTGTGTATTCACTGCAATTTGTTGTTGTTTCAAAAATATTTAATTTGGAAATTTCAATCTGATAATAATTTATTTTAGAAATATGGAAACTATAAATTGTGGCTTGATTTTAAATTTGAGTTTCAGCATAATTCATCTTTATGACCAAATTATGCAATTCTAATTAGTTTTACACTGTATATACTTGTGTATAAGCCGACTTCAGGTATAGTACGAGCCCTGAATTTTTGCATGAGTTTTAACCCCTCCAGAAAAAAACTACCTGTGTATAGTGCAACCGGTCACCGAAAATGCATGATTTTTAGACTCTTCAAAAAAATTACCAGTGTATAGTGCGACCCCCTAATTTTGGCGTAAAAATGATCATTAAAAACTCGCATTGTACTCGAGTATTTATGGTAATTGTATGGTGAGCTTTCCACTTTGGTGCCTCGACTTTAGGAATTTAAGCGCAGTACTAGATTGGCAGCTAGGTCTCGACGTTTTACATTTGAAATGGCTCAATGTAAGTTCTATGCTAACAGTTTCTTCTCTCACACTCCTCGGTTGTGGACCTCACTTTCGGTTTCTTGCTTTCCAGCTAACTTTGATGTTCATAAATTTAAAAGCAATATCATCCATTATCTTCTGTCTTCCTAATTTCTCTTCTTTTATTGTCATCTTTCCATAATAATGTTTTTCTTTTTCTCATAGTCCCTCGCACTCAGTATCTCATTGCGTCTTGGCGGCTCTAACGCCTTGCTAGGTGAAATGATTTTAAAAAAGTATGATACTTCATGAAGATTTCTACACATAATATAAGGTAATCAAAAAAGTTCTTGCAGTTTTTTACGTCGTGTGGTATGAAGTCATCACTGATATGCGAATGAGTGCGTCACGTACCTGGGAGGCGGTGGGGTGGATACATTGCTCTTGACCAGTGCAGGTGCTATGCGCACACACATCAGTTATAGCTCGAGCAGCGGTGAGGAAACATGGCGGTGTCGAAGCAGCTCGTTCAAGGTTGTTTGCTTTAAAATTTAAGGTGGTTTTGTCCGCAGCCGCATCAAGTCGCCGAACACGTCAAGCCTTTGGGGACAATGCCATGAGTGAACGCCCCGACAGTCATTGATTCCAGAAGTTCAGCTCGGGAGATCTGTTCCTTTGTGATGAACCTCTCAGTGGCCGACAACAGGTCCTGGATGATGAGGCCCTAAAGGCGGCCATAGAGGAGCACTACAGCCAGACCTGTGGTGAGCTTGCCGAACACTACGAAGTTTCTGATGAAACAGTCAGACTTCACCTCCACATCGCAGGGAAGGCGTATTTAAGTGGGTACCTCACACACTGATGGAATCCAAAAAGCAACAACGAGTAACAAACTATTTCTTGTTGCTTTCTCGGTACAGCAACGTAACCATATTTGGTCGAATGCTCATCAGTCACGAAAAGTGGGTACTGTATGAGACACCCAAGCGTACCACACGTTGGTTCCCACTAAGGAACCCCGTGCTTTACATCACAATTATACCTCTACACCTACGTAAGATCATGCTCTGTATCAAGTGGACTAGTCGACAAGTGGTGTACTCTGAGCTGCGACCAACGGGCCAAACCATCATTGCGGACATGACTCGCAGCAATTGAAACGTGTGCAACAGGGGCTTAAACAGAAGGAGCCAGCATTGGTTAATCGGGTTTACAGTTCCTCCATGATAATATCAGGCCTCGTGTGGCTGGGAGACACCATGCCATCCACCCTACTCTCTGGACTTTACACCAAAAGATTACCACCTCTTCCATTTCTTAGACAATCATCTTCTCGGGAAATTATTCACAAATGTGGCATACGTGCTGCAAAGCACACACAGACTTTTTTGCGTCCAAGACACTGCCAGAATTTTGCGTAGCTGGAAGAACTTTGGTAAACTTTGGATGCAGATGATTCTGAAGCCTAAAGGTATGTCATATTTGCTGCATACATTTTTTCGCTAATAAATGAAAAACGGCAATGACTTTTGTGGTTACCTTATAGAATTGTGAATTCTTTGCATCAAGTCGTCACAATATTCTTTACGGATTCTTTTCTCTTTGAGAAGTATTCAAACAGTCATACCATTATTGATTTTTCTACCAGCATTATTTTCAAGCAAGTAGTCCCGGAAATGACGTATCATAGGAATCCGAGTAATTAGTAGCCTAATGAACCTTCAGTTATCAGAGATTTTAACTCGAATCATGAAGGAATGATCATCTGTAGTGTTGAAATTTTTTCCTGTGAAACAGCAATTGATTATGCCCACCATCTTCTGTTCAGTAAAACCTGTTTTGTAAAAAAAAAATTAAAAAAATTCTGCGTCTTATATGCATGTTAATAGATGTAAAAGAATTTGAAAATTCTCTTTTGAAAAAGCGTATTATACACTGAAAAACACTACTTATCCATAACGAAAACGAAACACTATACAATAGTTTAATTAAAAAAAAATCAGAGAGAAACATCGATTTAACTTTTCATTCTTTTTTCGTTTCATTTTGCCCGGCAGGATATCTGTATATCAGCGGGTAAAGAAAAAGACATCGAAGCAAAACTGAAGCAAGTGATACTCGACTGGAGTGCACAGGATTTGCATTTCACCCATTTCAAGAACCGTGGGGAACTTCTCTTAAAAGGTCAGACTGAATTTAATATTTTACTAGAAGAAAAAATTGTCTTATATGTCAATTTCTTAAGGTAGTAAAAATATACCGTGTATCCTCGTGTAACTCGCGATCTCGTGTATCGTGCTGTCCTCCAAATGTCCACTTATAAAAATGATTTTTCATGTATCTCGTGTATTATGAGAGCCCCTTGTTTTTGAGAGACCAAATTACAATAGACTAACCTCTTTTCTTCTATCTCTTCATCCCATCTTCTAGTTAAATAAGTTTAAAAAGTATAAGAGAATGATAAAAGTATCGTTAGTAACGCTATACTCATTGCGTAAACTCGTACAGCCATAAACAACCGAACGAGAAATAGCTAAACATCTTATAAACATAAACAATAGAAAAGATGCATATTCGCTATGTTTGTATTTTATAATACGACTAGCAGCGTGGCCCGGCGTTGCCCGTGCTTGATTAAAAAATCTTACGACTCATACAGCAATCGCTATCACTTGACTTAAAATATTTTTGCCCTTCCTTGCTTTTAAAGGAGTGCCCTTTGCCGTGCTGATGTTGCTACATGCCTTACTTCTTACCTATCTCACACTGCGAATTTTTTCTAAGCTCTATACTAAACATTAGATCTGTTACGAAAAAAAACTAAACAAAATGCACACAAAACGATGGAAAAACCAAATGAAAAAAGAATGTTAACAACAAATACTTTTTCACACCCAAACCAGTTCTGCGGAATCAGAATCAACGTTGAGTTTAAGCAAGCGAATGAGTAAAGTAAAGTGCCATGCACATTTAAATTTTTCCCACTTGTGACGAATGCAGCTATCGATTTATTTTGCATGCTAGCATGCTAGTTAACATTCGTGTCAGTCAGCTGTTGGCTCTCACGGTGGTCAATAGAATCGTCCTGTCTATACGTGGCAGCCAGCTATAGGTTCTCACTCTGGCCAGTAGAAAATGGCCGCAAACTACATGAAAACTGCCGTAGGAGCATGAAAAAATCGATTATTTCCACTATCGATTGGAGTTGGGAAATGCAAAGTCGGTCTTGGCTATTTGCTAACTTGGAGCATGTGCATGTAAATTTTGGTGCAAATCCGTCGAAAATTGCGGCCGTGCATTCGTTACACACACACACACACACACACACACACACACACACACACACACACACACACACACACACATCCCGCCTTTTATAGATAGAGATACTAATATGTGAATATTACATGCATTATTATTGGATACAGTTAATTAAAACATTAGTTTCATCAAAATCATGTTTATTTTAAATACGGCTGTACTTTTTGAAAAATATTCTTTACCGATTCTTTTCTCTCTGAGTAAATGGATATATAGTTTGGACAATGGCGTAGCCAGCAGTAAATATGCTAATTTTATATCTTGTGTATGATGTGACCCCCTTAAAATGACATTCAAAATTGTCTTCTAATGCCGCATGATACGGGAGTATATACGGTAGAAATCTTTTCGTTTATTAAGCAAAAGTAAAGCATTTTTTTATTTTGAACATTCTTCTTCTTCCTTGTGCCACGTCCTTTCAGAACACAGACGATCATGGCTCTCCACAACTTCCTATCTCATTGGCTCTTAGCAGTTTTTCTCCTTTTGCTAAGGCTACCGCCTCCGATTCCATTAACTATTCACACAAGCGAGTTAGATAAGCGAATCACTGCCTTCCCCTATCTTTCTTTCCGTGACGGTTAAGTTTTCCAAGTCAGTCATTCGTGATATATGACTGACGAGGCAGATTTTTTTTCCCGCAGTAGGTTGCCATTTCTTTCTGGAGCAGACCAGTTGCCGTCCAAGGCTGTAGAAACCTGTCTGTCCTGCTATTTACCCATAGCTGGTTGGAGAAAAAGAAGATTCATAATTTTCCTAAGAGTATTAGCACGTAAATGAATGTAATGGATTCGACTGGAATTCGAACTCGGCTCTCCAATTCCTTAATCCAAGCCGCTATCCATTACTCCACTGGCCCAGTAATGCATGCGCTAATTTTATATCCCTTAAAATTAACTTTTTTTTATTTATGCTTTTCACCCCAGACAAGGCTGGAAGCCACTAGCATGCAAGGGGTTACAGAGGATTTGGAGCGAGAGCAGATAGGAGTGTTAGAGGAAAGGATGTGGAGAAAGGATAGAGGATAGATCAAGGCAACTGGAGATGTCGATTGACGTTACACTTGAATAGTTGGAGATCATAGTCATCAGGGAAACAGGAATGAGGAAGGGAGTTCCATAGGCGTGAGGTGCGAGATATGAAGCTATTGGAGTAGAAGAGACGTCTGCATTTAACAGTTTCAGCAGTGAAAGGGTGGGAACGGGATGCCAGCCTCGTAGGACGCTTGAATTCATGGAGCCTGGGAACCAGCGATAGCAGCTCATCGGAGCAATTACCATGGAAGTATTTATAAAAGAGACAGAGAGAGGCGACGGTGCGTCTGTGAGAGAGAGACTGCAGACGAGAAGTCAGATCAGGGCCAATTACATTGCTTACCCGTCTCTGGATCTTATCAAGAACCTTGAGGTAAACAGAAGGGGCTCCAGACCATATATGGCAGCAATACTCCATGCAAGGGCGTATGGTTGCTTTGTAAAGTTGGAGGATCGATTCAGGGGAGAAGAATTTCCTGGCCCGGCACAGGGAGCCAACTTTCCTTTCGCAATTGACAACCGATTGAAGGTCCTTTTCGAGACGAACAGCCAGGTTAATTTTGTCAATGGCACTAGATTTGTTTCTGAGGCAGGAGTAAATTGTGGTGTCATCTGCATAGATGCCGACTTGGGAATCAATGGCGTCAGGAAGATCATTTATGAATAAAACGAACAGAGTAGGGCCTAGGATGGAGCCTTGCGGAACACCTGCGTTCGTGGGATAGGAGCTGGAGGAGAATCCATTGAGAACGACCTTCAATTCACGGTTTGACAGGAATGATTGTATTAGGTCCAACAATCGGCCTGTAATACCATATCCCTGAAGCTTGCGAAGAAGGCCGGCATGCCAAACCTTATCAAACGCCTTGGAGATGTCAAGGGCCACAGCGCGAGCTTCTCCGTTATTATGGCGAGCTTGGTAGACAAATTCAGTGATGGCCGTAAGCACATCAGCAGTGGATCGGGCAAAGCGGAATCCATATTGTTTGTCTGAGAGCAGATCATGTGATGTAAGGTGTTTAACCACTTCGGTGTTGATAAGGGCTTCGAAGACTTTGCCGAAGAGGGGTAGGAGACTGATAGGACGGTAATTAGAAGGGTCGGAGGGGTCGCCAGAGTTCTTAAAGACAGGAACAATGGATGATGACTTCCAGCAGTCAGGAAAACAAGACTCCTTGAGGTAGTAGTTGTATAATTTAGAGAGGGCGGGCGCCAATTCAGGCGCGCATCTCTTCAAGACAATGGCTGGTATCTCATCACCACCACTATCCTTGTGGGCGTCTAAATTAGATATAATGTCCAATACCAATGACGGGGATATGTGAAACCCTCTTTAAAGGGCCTCAGTTCAGTGAGAAATCAGGTATGGGTACACCGGAAGAGTCAAGCGTAGAATTGAAAGAAAATTTCCGAGCAAAGCATTCAGCCTTGTCGGTAGAAGAGGTCAGGACCTCAAACTGGTTGAATAGAGGAGGTATAGCGGGTTTGCAGTTGTTCAGAACGCTCTTGCAGAGACGCCAATAATCCTTGGAGCCGAATTTGCGAGATGCAATACGTTCCTTCATCCGAGCAGCGAATAGTGATTTAGCTTCGCTGAGGACATGTTTACACTCGTTACGTGCGGAGGCAAAGAGGCGTCTATTGCATTCGGACATATCGCTACGAAATAGGTGGAAGAAGTGGTTCCTATGGCGGCTGAGCAGGCAGCGGAGAACCACGGGGAGGAGCGCGATTTGACCCTGAATTTCCTTGAGGCGATGAAATCGTCAATTCCAGCTTTAACCCAGGATGAGACCTCTGAAGCACATTCTTGAACGGGGAGCTTAAATACAACATCCCAAGGGACATCGCGGAGGAAATCACGGAACGAGTCCCAGTCAGCTTGTTGGTAGCAGAACGAGGTTCGGGTAGTAGCACTCTCTTTGCAGGGGGTGGGGTTGAAGGAGATGTTAATAGACTCTACCGCATGATCAGAGTTACCAAGTGGGCAGAACTTCAAAATTAAGTTTTCAAAAGTCGCATGATACGCTGGTATATACCGTAGATAGAATTATGTAAGATGTCAATTATGCAACATTGCTGTGGGTGTTTTAATAAATTGAATTTTATTTTATTTATGTTAATTTCAATTTTTTTTATCTAATTCATGTTATTAGGTTGGTGCAAAAATAATGTCGTTTTTTGACGTTCAACTTCATGTGAGAAAACGACATTATTTTTGCACCAACCTAATAATTTCTAACAAAAATCATAGATGACATTATATGAAGGTCCAAATCTCTAAAGTAAGAGTGACAAATACATTTGTTCTTTTCAGGCGACACAACCAGTGAAATAATCACTTTTCTTGAGGACAGTTTGATGGTACTTGGCTCTCTCCTAAGTAACAGGTAACTGAAATAATATTACATTTTCATTCCACAGGTTGTGTTTATTTTCTACGATGTTCAATTGTTTTTGTTTGTTTGTTTGTTTGTTTTTTTTGTTTATCGTCCTATTTAGAATCGTTATATATTGGAAAGAAAGTCTTGTCGCATTTTTGACATAATCACTTGGAAGCCGACCAAGCATAGAAATGGATGCAAAGTGGGAACCAGTAATAATGAGTGCCAGAGAAAAACGATAACAACAACAAAAATTGCAATATGAGCATTGGTAAAAAAGGGTGGTTGAAGACATTAGGTTTATACTACTCAGAAATTCATACACAGATGTCCTCAAGGACACATGACAGAGTGTTACCCAGGCGTTAGTTAGATCCAGTGACAGCACCCAAAGAGTGTCAGTTCAATACCCGGCTAAGGCAGTGGAGAACTTTCAGAGGGAAATTAACAGGAGATAACTGATAACTGACATCCATTAAACCTGGAACGTGGAACTAGAACAGTCTACCCCAGTGAGCGAAATAAAGGGTTCAGTTCGACATTCCAACCACCTGAAGAAGGCCGGAACGTACAACGGCCGAAACGTTGTAATAAATATGGAGACAAAGATGAGGACAATAGTTCGAATAATGTAAATAATGTAATTAAATCTCTTCTCTTGTCCTTTATGTAGAAGCGAGACAATCAAATATGGCGGCGCTCTACGATCGAGTAAAATAAGGGGTTAGTATGATTATATTTAGTCATCTGCTGTCGTTACCTCTAGTAGTTCAAATGGTAGAATAGATAACCCTACCCAGTTAGGTTCACCGAGGAACAACTTTAGCTAGTTCAAATCATAAGAGTAGACTTTATTTTGTCCATTTTGTAATTTGTGTCTTGCCGCGTAAATTGGGAACTATTTAATTAATATTCAATATTTGTATTTGCTTCATAGATACAATACTCCATTTAAATCCACCATCCAAACCTGGGTCACCAATTTAACAACGACAACAGAAGTTATTGAGAATTGGATGAGTGTGCAGAACTTGTGGCTTTACCTCGAGGCTGTGTTTGTTGGTGGTGACATTGCGAAACAATTGCCCCAGGTACAGTTTTTCTTCTTCATTTGAAATAATTGCCTAAGGTATGCGTATTACTTCTGTATTTTAGACAATTGTCACAGGTACAGTTTTTCTTCTTCGTTTGAAATAATTGCCTCAGGTATGCGTATTACTTCTGTATTTTAGACAATTGTCACAGGTACAGTTTTTCTTCTTCGTTTGAAATAATTGCCTCAGGTATGCGTATTACTTCTGTATTTTAGACAATTGTCACAGGTACAGTTTTTCTTTTTCGTTTGAAATAATTGCCTAAGGTATGCGTATTACTTCTGTATTTTAGACAATTGTCACAGGTACAGTTTTTCTTCTTCGTTTGAAATAATTGCCTCAGGTATGCTTTTTTTTTCTTCTGTATTTTAAATAATTGCATCAGGTACACTTTTCTTTATCTGAAGTAATTGTCTCGGGTATGCGTTTTTATACTGCATTTTAGACAATTGCATCAGGTACAGTCTTTTTTCTTCATTTGAAATAATTGCCTCGGCTATGCTTTTTTCTTCTGTATTTTAGACAATTGCCTCAGATACAGTTTTTCTTCTTCATTTGAAATAATTGCCTCGGGTATGCTTTTTTCTTCTGTATTTTAGACAATTGCCTCAGATACAGTTTTTCTTCTTCATTTGAAATAATTGCCTCGAGTATGTTTTTTTCTTTTGTATTTTAGGTAGTTGCCTCAGGTATGCTTGTTGCTATTGCTATGACGCTTATTTGTCTGTTTGAAATGAGAAATGGAAGACAATTCCTAGTAATAGCTGTCAGAGTGCGACTGACGAGCTATTTCCGATAGATATCCTGGATCGTTTTAATTTGACAGTGAATCAGATAGTTATTTAAAATAGATCGTTGTCGTAAGTGTGATGATCAAGTTTATTTTACATGTTCGGAAATTGCGAATAGTTGCAATTCTGTAATAATAAGTAATGACGTCACTGCATTCAGGCTCCTCAAGATGCGCACGTTCCTCACTATATATACGTTATATATATTTAAAAAATACATTTTTTACATCATTGGGTTCCCCTGCGAGTATGTGGTATTTTGGTAAATGTAGAATTCGGTGAAGAAGGATGTGCTGTGGTGAAGGAGCAAATTGTCACAGATGAATGAGTCGCGAATCAGATTAGCTAGGCTTAAGATAGTCAGTGACGACCAGCCTCACTCCACTCCCACATCGGCCTTGTGTCACAATTGTATGTAAAAGTACAATAAATATCCCCAATACATATATTACGTATTACACCCGGTGCATTGTGAAATTTTAACGTCATCTTTGTTTAGTAGGATCATCTTTGAATATACAGTATTGTGGTGTACGCCGGATGAATGGTGATAAATGAATTCTTGTATTGAATGAATAGATCGCCAATCAGATTAGTTAGGTTTAGGATAGTTAGTGACGACCAGCCTCACTTCAATTCCCCTTAGGCCTTGTGCCACAATTGTATTTTTAATAAAATAAAAATGCAATTGCAAGAAGACGTACGATTTCATTTTCAAGTTCACTGCCCTTTGGACTGTCACAGGCGAACCTCCTCTCTCACGCACTAAACGTATTATGGATTGAGTTGGATCTTTTCTAATTGATCTCTTTATCTCTAATTTGAAATGATGATCCCTCTTCTTGTTGTGACCTCATGATCCAGTTTTCCTCTCTACTGTTCCCTCTTCTTTTAAACTTATTCACCGTTCGCTTGATGGTTCTTGAATGGACTTTGAAGATGGAAGGCAGAGGATGAATATTGGTACCATTACTGAAGGTCTGAATGATTTTTCCCTCTCAACATTGCTCAGTTGGGAAGAGCCGACAAAAAACAATGTTAACCTACTCTTTTTTTTGCCACTCTTATTTTTCTGTGGGGTGGGCGGGTCCTACTAACATATTTTTGTTTTAATTTGAATATTTTGTTATTGGAATCAACACTCATTTCATGGTACACAATTTTTATATTTTTGTAAAAAAAAAAGAAAAGGAAAATGAGAAAAAAAAGAAAAATTGTAGATATACATAAATTTTTACATGATAGGGTTGTAGTATAAAACGGTAGGTAAACAAAAACATTAGAAATATATCTATATCCATATTTATGTATCAATATATATATACATGTGTGTATATATATATATATATATATATTTATATATATTTATATATATATATTATATATATATATTATTTATATATATATATATATTATTTATATTATATATATATATTATTTATATTATTTATATATATATATTATTTATTTATATATATATTATTTATATATATATATTTATATGTTTATATATATATATATATATATATATATATATATATATATATATATATATATATATATATATATATTGATACATAGATATAGTAATTATTATTTGAATATCCTTGCTTGAACCGGCTTCTAATGCTCTGGACTGAGCGGCTTGGGGATAGTAGTAGTAGCTCGTGGAGGCACAGTCCGATGGATAAAGAAAAACTCGGATGAGTTCCACCACGGATTATGTGATTGAGCGGCACTGTATCAAGTCTAATTCGTTACCTCTTCGTCACCGAGGCCCCTTGATACAGTTGGTATGGCCTTTTCCTGCTATCGTAACTGTTCGGGATTCAATTCTCGGTCGTGGATTCAGACCTGCTGATGAGTCCCAAACATAGGACGAAACCGTCGTCCAGTGCTTTCTGTATTTTGTGGGGGTTTCTTCTAGACTCGATGGATTACTTAATTATGATTATTTCAAATCCTCTTGATTATTGTATATATTCATTTCTTGATTCTGCCATTTGTTTCTAAAATGAAAAAAAACTTTTCGATATTTTTATTTGTTTATTTATGTACTGTTTCGTAATCTGTCTTGCTTTCTAGTTTAAAAGATTATTATAACCTATTTTATATCCAATTGCGTTTCTTTTCAGGAAGCTAAGAGATTTAGCAATATTGATAAATCCTGGATTAGAATCATGCAGCATGCCCACGAGAATCCAAATGTCATCGCTTGTTGCGTCGGGGATGATGTCATCAACCAGCAGCTACCTTACCTTTTGGAACAGTTGGAAATATGTCAGAAGTCTTTGACAGGTTACTTGGAAAAGAAGAGACTTATCTTCCCTCGTTTCTTTTTCGTGTCAGATCCTGCTCTTCTTGAAATTCTAGGACAAGCCAGTGATTCCCACACAATACAAGTAAGTTCTATAGTTGAATATCTTCTTAGTATATTGTAATGTTAGAATCCTTAGTCCTCAAAAATTTCGACAGTTTGCCGTTGATGTGAACGCATACCCAGTAACCTTACGTTTAAGACAATACAAAAACCAGAAAGCTTGCTGTCACGTGTGCGACACAAGAAATGAGACCAACTGAGTTTTATAGTAAACAAGAAAATGTTTTATTATAACTTTAGTGATTATGGCCAGTGGCTAAAAGGATGAAAAACATAAAGGCTTACCGACAAGAATTTAGAAATACTTCAAAATAACTTCAGTCAGGAGTTGCTGGGGTTTTTGTGGTATAGTTTACATGTCAGGTCAGCGAATGGTAGCAAAGAAATTGCTCTGAATCAGATTTCTACAACACCTGACTTTGCCAGACAACACGCTTAACATTGACTTCAACCAACGAATACGAATACCCGGATGAAAGACCTCCGCTTGGAAGGTGATCTGACCACATCAAAGAGTTCTTTGAAGCCTTATCTAAATGATGCAGAACTCGCAGAAGTTTCTTTCATAAAAATCGATTCTCTTAACACTTAGATCGTTCTCATATACAAAAAGTTTGTGTCAAACCCTGCATCTACATATAAAATTTTGTGACTTCGGCTAGTCCGTCGGTCCATCACGCCTCTAAAATAGCCGATAAATTGACCGATCGAAACCAAATTTTCGGGAGAAGTTCAAACAGATACAAAGTACAGTTGTTTTTACTAAGTTGCATATCATAGTACAATAAATTTTCATTATTTTTTGGAAAAATTAAAAGTTTTATTATTTAGCATACAAAGTACTCCCACTATTATAAAAACAATTTAATTGAAATAATAAATACGTATTTAATAAACTGCAATATCTTTTTGCATATCTTTTGTTTAAGTTTCTATATACAAGAATCCAGTTTCCAGTTCACCCTGCGTTTGCTAAAACAGCAAGCAAAATCATAACACTTTAAAACGTTGGAATTTGGCGCCAGAAAGAAATATTTACGCATGGCCAGTTGTATGTTGCATGCTCAAGAGTAAGAATTTATTCTTAGCTGTTAAAAAGAAAAAAAAGAAAAAACAGTCGACAAAAAGAAAATGACTTTAAAACTATTCTTTACCATTAAATCCTATTAAATTAAAGAAATTATTAAATCGCGAGGTAGGATTTTTGTCAAAGTATTTTTCCAAACAAATCAGCTTATTCAAATTTCATCAACTAGTTTGTGAAAGTGAACAAAAGGTAGCGTTTGTATATTTCAACAAAAATGTTAGCAATAAGTCCAACAATACTAAATATTGTGAGAATTTTAACACGTGTCAGCGTGTTACAAACCAAATTCTAGTTTCTTTAAAATCACCTTAAAATGAGATATTCGTCGTCTTTTTAATAAAAGATACATTTGCAGTAAATACAGTGTATTTTCTTTTATTTTACAGTCTTTTCAAGGCTCCTCTTAAGACCAAAAAGTTCAAATTTAGATTCGTCTGTCCACAATACATTTTTCTAAATCGTGAATATTTTTATGTGAAATACTATATTTTGTTTTCACCATTAACCCTTAAGTACACTTTTTGAGATTCCTAAAATGGCTGGAGAGGTTAAGGGAATTATGAAAAAAGAACAATATCATTTGATTTTGTAAAGACATACTATACCATCTGGTTTAGGCACAAGTGGAATAAATTCGCCTTTCAACAAGACAACGATCCAAAACATTGTTTTAAATTATCTCAAAATTATCTCGAGTCAAAAAATAGCAACATCATTTTGGAAATTATGACTTGGCTGCTTCAATCCACTGACCTCGCTCCCATTGAATTAGAATGGGAGGAATTGGATAGGAGAATTCCAAGAGAATACCCAGGTACTCAGGGTGAGCTTCTTTATTTCTTAAAGACTGTTTGGGAAGGTCTGCTATCAACTTAAAAAAAAAGAAACTCTTGAAAAGAATGAGAATAATTTGTAAGGCAGCTGGTGGTTTTATTGTCAAAAACAAAATATGATGCTGTTGTATAATATTTTTTTTTATAATTAAGTTATTTTTTTAAGTGCCTAATTTTTTTTATAGTTAAGTGCTTATTTTTTTAAGTACTTATTTTTTCATACTTAAGTGCCCATTTCTTTATTAAAATAAAATGAACCGCATTCTCGATACTGAAATATCTTTTACTTTAAAAAAATACAAAAAATATCTCATGGTGTTTTTTTTTAAAAAGAAATGCAGTGTTTCCCCAAAGTTTTCGCTTGTAGTTTATCACTTCAAAAGCGTTTACGCTCCCTTGTGAGTAATTAATTATTTTCAGCGTTTAAGGCAATTTCCCCCACACAAAACGTCGCACTACTATCGTTAATATTGAAATGAACTAAACCCTTACATCTAAGACCTTCCACGCCACGTGCCCAGGGGCGAATAATCCCCATTACTTTCGTATTCCGTTGATAAGAAGGAAATTCCACTAAGACATTTTCTTCACTGAGAACGGTTACTTTGTAGAACGGGTGTTTATCTCTTCAAGATTATGTTCAACCGTTATTTATCTTGTATAATATGCACTTAGTTCCTCCTTTTACGTCCATACAGCTCTCTACCTTGAAATGCTCTTGAGCCGTTGAACATTTAGTAAAAAATGTAATAAAATCTTCTTAATTGTGCCGAGAAAGTATGATTGGATTCGAAATCCCTTCATAAATGTTCCTTCTAATAGCCGACTTTAGTTATGTGAAGAAGAAGAATTTTCCACCGTTTCTAGTGATCGAGGGTTCAAAATAAAACATTCGACGGTAGCCATTGATACATTTTGGATTTCAAGACAAAAGGAATATCCCTCATTAGCTAAAAAGACTTTATTAGTTTTATTTCAATTTTCTATTTCTTATGAATTTGTTAATTTGTCTTCTCAACCCTAAATCACATAAAAAATAAGCAAGAAAGACTACTGAAGAAGAAATGAGGGTCTGCATATCGCACATTCGACCAAACATTGAAGAAATCGTGAAAAAGCACCAGGCACAGGTTTCACACTAAATAAGCTACACAATTAGTTGAATAGAAACATTGAAATAAATTAAGTTCATATTTGTGTGTGTGTTTTTTAAATCTATAGTTTTATTTCATAACATTTTAAAATGTATAGCCTTTAAAAATTTTGCTAAGTGTGCCCTGATATTTTCATTTGATCCTAGGTGTGCCGTTGCCTAAAAATGTTGAGAAATATTGGTTTAGACTGATATATATATATATAATACTAAAAGTCTGCGATTGCGCGCGTGCATGTGTAGTCCGTACGTTCGGCGCATAATGATTTAAGTGAATCTGATTTAAGTGAATAAGATTTAAAAATACGAGTTGTTTATACAGTAATTATTTTTATTTTAACTTTCTTTAAACAGATAATTTTTTTTGATTAAAATATTTTTTAGTTAAAGACAGACACAAAGAGAACCCAATTTGCTGTTTCGTACAGTTATTTGTAGAGTAATTATTTACAGTTCAGCTTTCTTTAGACAAACAATATTTTAAATATTTAAAAAATATTTTAATTGAATAAGATTTTAAAATACGAGTTATTAAGACAGTAAGTATTTTTATTTCAACTTTCTTCAAAGAAACAATTTTTTAATGTTGCAATCAACTTCAGTATTTTATAACCTGAAGCGTCACAGACCTAACGGGTCACGGGTAGTCTAGTTGCGTATAAATACGAAGCGTCATCGAAGAGTTCCGATATGTTGAACAAGTCTATCTGACTGAATGAAGTACGAACTGAATGACATGGCATTGCCGCGATAGATTTCTTTTAGAGTTCAATATTTTTCATATTACGGGGCATTACAAGCACGACTGGTACGCTCAGTAATTTTATATTTATGGTCAACTTTCCCAAATTACTAGTTTGTTCAATGTGAAAGCAAATTGTATTTGAGTCATCATTCTAAGCGGGTTGAACGATAATAATTGCGAATCAACCTTTGTGTGTGTTTTGTATTAGTTACACTACATTAAATAACGCTTATTATTTTAAGTTGTGCTTTCGACAGCCTATTTTCCTTTGTTCTCCAGGCTCACCTGCTAAGCATCTTTGACAATACAAAAACAGTAACCTTTGATGAAAAATACTACGACAAAATACTTGCCGTTAATTCCCAGGAAGGAGAGAGCATTATCCTTGATGAGCCTGTCACCGCCCAAGTAAGTCAGTGTTTTCTGTATTCGTTTCTGTATACAATCAACCGTAGAGGGGTAAGCGCTATTGAATCAGGTCGAGTATCGTGAGGGCTTCCATGTAGCGGTGGCTTCGAAATTAACGACTTATTTTGTGTAATTGTGTAGGAAGTAACGAAAGGAATAACGAACAACAAGAAGAGTGTTTCTAGTGATTTAGTAAGGGTAGCTAAGATGTGACACAAGGCCGAAAGTAAAGAGCCCCCAAAGAGTATCGTACTCATTACTCAGTCGTAATTGATCTAGCTAAGCTCTACACTACATCGAAGTGCCCAAATGATTTTCTAGGCGCAGCTTACATATGACACAAAGCCGAAAGTGTGGATCGGCCAGCGAGGATCGAACTCGTTATCAATCTAGCAAGAAAAGCTTGCAAGTCATTACACCACGTTGAAGTGCCGAAATGATTTTCTAAGTGTAGCTTAGATGTGGCCCAATGTCGGAAGTGTGAAGATCGAACTCACTACTCAGCCATAACTGATCTAGCAAGACAAGCTTGCTAACCATCACATAATGTCAAAGTAAGCCTGGCTTACTTGTGGAACAAAGGCGAAAGCATGGAGCACCCAACGAGGGCCGAACTAACTTCTCAGTCGTAAGTGATCTAGTGAGACAAGCTTGTTATTACACCACGTCGAAGTGTCCTAAAAGGATTTAATCGACCGCGTGCTTGGTGCGATGCCTTTATTTTTGTCGTTTACCTCGTGTTAATGACTACCGGAAGTGGTCATAATGGTGACTAACCTAAAAAGTATTTAACTTAAAAAAGGGGCAGACAAAAGGGAAAATAAACAATATGGTTTCTGTACTGTGTAACAGAACAAAACCTATTGAATTTCATTTGCCTGAGACATGAAGTTACACAGATAGTCAGATTTTAAATGATGCCAGTTTGGGGGGACAGTTTGTATATATGCCAGCATTTATAGATGCACCCAGATGTATCCTAGTATCTTTTTAAAAATTAATTAATCCTCGTTAAATAAACTTGTCTAACGATAAATATCAGCACACACACACACACACACACACACACACACACACACACACACACATATATATATATATATATATATATATATCCTTTATAACTTTATGCTCATTAATGACATTTTTTCTAGGGTAACGTGGAAGTGTGGCTTGGAGAACTATTGAAAATCTCACGTCGTTCTGTTCATGGAGTCATTAAACAATGCGCGTTTTCCATTTCTGATCCGACGTTTGATTTAATGGAATTTGAAAATGTTTTCCCAGCTCAGGTAAGCCAATTTTAATAAAATAAAACTTTGAAAGATTATGTATATATATAGATATATATAGATATATATTATGAAATGGACAAAATCCGACAATTATTTAAAGACATTTTTATATTTAACTTTCTTTTTATAGATACAAGTATTTAAGCAAATGCTCTGTTTATAATAAACAGTATTAAATAACATTAACCTGCCTGAATGTCCGAGAAATCTTCATAGAAAATATTCGTTCTCCGACAGGATTCGAACCTGTATCCTATACGGAACCGTCATAGAGCCTGACGTGCCTTTTTAACCGATTCGGCCACAGAGGATCGATCGGGTGGCAAGGTCAAATTTACTGCTTATAAACTTCAATCTTCCATGATTCTCTCATGTACATTCATATCTGCTCATGGCGTATCAAATGTAAACAAATGAGGTCACACATTATGAAATGCACAAAGTCCGACAGTTATTTAAAGACATTTTTTATGTTTAACATTCTTTTTATAGATACAAGTATTTAAGCAAATGCTCTGTTTTATAATAAACAGTATTAAAAAACATTTACCGGCCTGAATGTCCGAGAAATTTTCCATGAATCTTTTTAACTGATTCGGCCACAGTAAATACGACCTTGTCATAAAAATGCCTGGAAGATTGAAGTTTATAAGCAGTAAATTCGACCTTTCCAAACGACCGATTTGTGGCCGAATCGGTTAAAAAGGCACGCCAGGCTACATGACGGTTCCGTATAGGATGCAGGTTCGAATCCTGTCGGAGGATGAATATTTTCTATGAAAATTTCTCGGGCATTCAGGCCGGTAAACGTTATTTAATACTGTTTATTATAAACATAGCATTTACTTAAATACTTGTATCTATAAAAAAGAATGTTAAACATAAAAATGTCTTTATATATATATATACAAATGTAAAAAGAACGAAAAGCAAAATTTCAGCGTTGAAAACATTAATTTAAAACAGAGCCGCAAATATTTATTTATTATGCAGTGTTACATTAGAACATGCACATTCCCACTACAAAACTGTATAACTTGTTTCAACGTTAAAAAAAATTTAACGTTTCACCGGGTGGGGAATCACGATGCGACCCTCGTATACACTCCCCACATGCGCATATATACGAGGGTAAGTCAAAATTTTCCGCACTTCTGCCATACACTATCTTTATATAAGAGTATGAATATATTTTTAACTTTCGCTTGTGAGTGTGAGTGTATATATATATATATATATATATATATATATATATATATATAAATTTCATTATTTTCATTATTTGTGAGTGTATATATATATATATATATATATATATATATATATATATATATATATATATATATCATTCAACTTTTGATTTCACTTTAATTTTCATTCTTATCGCTATTGTGTTTTTTTTTTTACAAACAATGGATATAAAAATAAAAACAATAAAAAATAACAATTTAACAATGAAAATAATTTTTTTGAGATGGGCACCCGAGCGCATACACCCGGGCCATGAACAAAATTTCCCGCAGTCCCCGCAACCGTCGATTGCGCTGGCCCTCACCGATCCTTCTCACTAGTGCAATGAGAAAACGCGGCCTAGGGAAGCTGTTACCAGGGGTGGGTACCTCTCAGTCTAATTTTCTTCAGTTGCGACTCTGTTCTTTGAGGGCGTCGCCCCCGTGTCCACTCTGCCCAAACACAGAGACGCAACTGAAAGATGATAAATAGATATGTTAGAAACTACTCGAAAATAGTAATTTACACACTAGGTATTTATTCTGTCTCGCCGCTAAAAAAAACAAAAAAACAAATAAAAACAATAAAAAAAATAAAAATTTAACAATAAAAATCTAATCAAATAAAACAATAAAAATGAAACAAATAAAAAAAACAAAACAGGGTGCGATGGGAAATTGTCGCCATTTTATATTTCTAATTCCGCCGATGTATATCAGAGTCACTACTATACATGCGAAAACTTTAAAAAATAAAAATAAAATGACGACAATTTACCCATCGCACCCTGTATTTTTAATTTGTTTTATTTTTATTGTTTTATTTATTTTTATTTTTTTATTGGGTACCGTCTGTGAGAAAAAGAGCAGTATGACGCAATTCTCTGTAACAAAAATTTGGAAACAGAACATGCTGTACTGCCTGGCATACGTGCAGGAAACTCCAATACAAACATTTAAGATTGTTTGGGTGTCAATCTGATGACAGTGCAGAGGATTCGGAGAGTGTTGAATAATATATTCGGTCAACATCATGGTGTTTGGAGTGATCACTGGTGATGTCAGCTTTATTCATCCATTCATCTTCCCACATGACCTCAGACTCACCCCAGAGGTCCCTCATCAGGTGCCTTAAGGAGATAGTATAGTCCTTGGTTTAGAGGGTTCTTGCTCGAAAACCCTATGCCTAGCAACTGTATCTAATAATAATGCATGTAATATTCACATATTAGTATCGTATTATAAACTACAAACATAGCGAATATGCATCTTTTCTATTGTTTACGTTTATAAGATGTTTAGCTGTTTCTCGTTCGGTTACATATGTCTGTACGCTTTTACGCAACGAGTATAGCGTTACTAACGATACTTTTATCAGTCTCTTTTACTTTTTTAACTAAAAATGGGATAAAGAGATAAAGGAAAAGAAGTTAGTCTATTGTAATTTGGCTTCACAAAAATGGAACTCGCATGATACACGAGACACATGACAAATTATATATAAAGTATAGTGTATATATGTTTGTGCGTGTGTGTGTCCCAGCAACTCCTTCGCTCCCACTGATACGGTTTCAATGATTCATAGCTCAATCAAACGCCCTAGGAAAGTTAGGCACAGGGAACGATTTTCGTTGAGCTCAGATTCAGTGTTGCCAGATTATGCGAGGTTAAAAATATATATTAATATATTATACTAGCCATTATCGTTGATTTCATGATTCAAGTGGAGTAACTCTTATTTTCCTTTTGTATCCCAAATTTCAGAGCACGTTTTATTATAAACTAGTTTAAAAGCCGTCCTATATAGCGGCATTTAAGCTAGCTCCTGTGGAGGACTCTTGGTTTGGCTATCATCACAATAGCTAGGGAGGAGTAAATGCGATAGTCATCAATAAACTACAGAAGAACTCAAAATTGATCTCTGCATTTAAGTAGTGAATTAATGTTTAAACTTACCTTTTAAAAGTTTAACGATAATTCTTCTGTTGCCACTTAATTTAAAGACGATTTTATGTACGTAGATCCTTATTTTCCGTAGAAACAATTATTTTTATTTCATGGGTGACAGAACAGGGGAAATCTATAAGATAAAATTAATATAGTGTAACGTGAGAAAATAGAAATTAGAAATAGTCATACATTCAACATTTAAAGAGTTAGAGAAACATAATAGCCAATTAAGTAAAACCTATATTATGGAATCTATATATCATTAAATGCGAAAGTGGAGCTCAATTCTCCCATGAATTCTGGGATTAAAAAGCCCCGATTTTACTTTGTAGTAATTTACTCACAAAAAGCTCAATATCTGCATTATATATTATCTACTTCTAGGCAATATCACTCTTCAGATTTATCTAATTTGCATATTGATTTAAAAAACAACAACTTTATTTCATTAATTAACTGTCCTACACTACTGTCCTTTTATTCGAGGATTGTTTTGATTTTCATATAAAAAATAGTTCTGTTTAGGAATATTGTCTTATATAGTGCAGAAAAGTGTTTGAAATTTGCATTTTACTTGGCCTTCAACAAGTTGGCATCTATTTGTAAAACTTTCCTTAACTGTAACAAGCCAATTTATGAATGAAATGTGCATTCGGAATTTTTGATTCAAAGATTTCAAGTAGTGAATATATCTTACTTAGCGAAGCGATAGCGAGCGATCGAAGCCAGCTAGATTTTTATAAGATTTGAGATCGCGCATTACATGAGTATCTGTGGGATCTACTTGAAATGATTATCAAATAAGAGTTATTAAAAGACGTATTCTGAAAAAATTGAGCACTCTATGATAAGATTATTATTATTTTTTTTTTTTTGAAATTTCAATTCAAATCTTCCTTACACCTATTATTCAATGTTTTTTGTTGGTAATTTTGCTCCCCTTGTCTTTCTTTGTAGATTGGCCTGTTGGGTTTACAAATGATATGGACCCGGGATTCTGAAGATGCTCTTAGCATGGCCCGGCGAGATAAAAAGATCATGGTAGCCACAAACAATAAATTTGGCGAAATATTAAACGATCTCATTGATGTAACAATGAAGGATTTGACGAAATTTGAAAGGACGAAATTCGAAACTCTCATCACAATTCATGTCCATCAGAAGGATATATTTGAGGATTTAGTAAGTATGAACAGAAGTAGCTCAATGATTACCAAGCTGGTCCTATACAAGAGGTTCTCATCTTCAGCTGTTTCTATGGCAAATGTTCAGACAAGGTACATTCATTAGTTCAACCAGTTCAGACCTTTGCAGCTAAGACCACGTATACAGGGCGATAGGCTAACATTCCCTACAGACTAAACCTTGCACTAATTTATCGCTATTTCTATAGCAAATATTCTGATCAGCTACATTCATTAGTTTAACCAATTCAGACCACGTATTCAAGGCGACATGATAGCATTCCCAACACAGTATACTACACACACATCTATCGCTATATCCATGGCAAATGTTCAGAGGAGCTACATTCATTATTTCTACGAATTCAGATCTTTACACCTAAGACCACGTATTCAGGGTGACGTGCTAAAACTCCCTACTCAGTATACATGAAACTAATCTATCGATATTTTCACGGCAAATGTTCTGACCATCTACATTCATTATTTCCACCAGTTCAGGCCTTTATAGCTAAGACCACATATGCAGGGGGACGTGCTAACACTCCCTACTCAGTATGCCTGAAACTAATCTATCGCTATTTTCGTGGCAAATGTTCTGACCATCTACATTCATTATTTCCACCAGTTCAGGCCTTTATAGCTAAGACCACATATACAGGGGGACGTGCTAACACTCCCTACTCAGTATACCTGAAACTAATCTATCGATATTTTCACGGCAAATGTTCTGACCATCTACATTTATTATTTCCACCAGCTCAGGTTTTTATAACTAAGACCACATATGCAGGGGGACGTGCTAACACTCCCTACTCAGTATGCCTGAAACTAATCTATCGATATTTTCGTGGCAAATGTTCTGACCATCTACATTTATTATTTCCACCAGCTCAGGTTTTTATAACTAAGACCACGTACAGAGGGAGACTTGCTAATATTCCCTACCATGTGAGCCTGTCACTCATCCATCGCTATTTCCATTGCAAATGTTCAGACAAATTATATTTATTAGTTCCACCAGTTGAGACCTTTCCAGCTAAGACCACGTATACAGGTCGACGTGATAGCACTCCCTACCCAGCAAACCTCTCACTAACTTACCGCTATTTGCATTTCAAATGTTCAGACGAGCTACATTCATCAGTTCCACCAATTCAGACGTTTGCAGCTAAGACCGTGCATATAGGGCGATGTGCTAACATTATCTATTAAGCATCCCTATCCCAAATCTATCGCTATTTCCATGGCAAATATTCAGACGAGCTACATTCATTAGTTCCACCAATTCCAACCTTTACTCCTAAGACCATGTATAGAGGGCGACGTGCTAATGTTCCCTACACAGCATGCCTCTCACTAATCTATTGCTTATTCAATTGGTAAGCAGGAATTTCAACCCAGACAGCTTCTTGCCCTGAACTGTTACATTGTAGAACAGACTCTTGATTGAAGGCACGTAGATGAAGAATGTTAATATTAACCGTTTAATTATATGGAAATATTTGATATTCATTGATCAAACAATCATTGATCACGCTATTATCTGTCATGATACGTACACTAGGTCGATTCCTCTTCATTCCCTTCGTATTCCATTGGGAAGGAGGAAGTTCCACTCAGACATTTTCTTCTCCAGAACGGCTACATTGCGGAACATGCTCTCGAGAGTATGTGTCCTCGATCAATACAATCTTAACGTCTTTAAAGTCTAGGGGCAACTATAGTTCTTTCGACATATTCTCAATATACACACCTCTTACTTCTTGTGCACACTTACAACAACCTCATTCAGTAATCCTGTATTTTGGCTAGAAAACCCCGTCGACTGGGTATGTAGAATGCGCTGACTGCGCATCTGTAGAGGAGTAAGACTTCCCCAATGAGGCCACCTGTTTGACGTGGGTGGCAACACGTGATGCCTGATGACGGGATTCTGGTTTCTGAGCAGTTAATATCCCTGGCAACATGTAGATCTTTGACTGCAACATTCAATTTTGGTCCTTACTTGGGTTAGACGGCTGGCCCCATCTGATCAATCAGATCGGGCCACACGATCATGCCAAACATATTCAAATCACACATGGTATAAACTAGACAGCGGCGGCTCATGGGTCAACCACACTAAGAGCAACACGTTTTAACCTTTTAAACTCTCCTCGATATAACTAGTTTATTTTGGGTACTAATATCTGAAAAATTGTAGGGGCTTGGATTTCGCCCTTATGTCAGTATACTAGCTTTTGCAGCCTTGTCTCACCAATGCAATTGGGTCCGCCTTGGTAATTCCAGGTAGCGAAGATTAATAACTTACGTATGGTATTTGTATTGGATGAATAATAGAAAAAAGAAAGAACAAGGAAACACAACAGAATAACTTCTGTAATGACCTCGTTTTTTTCTGGATGTTCATTAGAGCGAAATAATTTTCAACATAATTGTATAGTAAAATAATTTAAATTGTATAAATACAGTGAAATAATTTACAATATAACTGAATAGCAACATAATTGACACTTAGATTGAGGAACACTTAGCTACACTTTAAATTGATTATAGGCAATGTGTTGATTCATCAAGTAATTGATAGTAAGCTAAGCTCAAAATATAATCAGTGGAGTTTTTTGACATTGACGTCAACTGACGGTTCCGTATAGGGCACAGTTTCGATTCCTGTCGGAGAATGCATATTTTCTACGAAATTTCTCGAACATTCAGGCCGGTAACTGTACTGCAATTACTTCTGCTTATTAAAAAACAGCATATACTTAAATAAATTGTACCTATAAAATAAGGTATAAACAAAAATATATTAAAATAATTGTCGGACTTAATCCATTTCATCATATATATATATATATATATATATATATATATATATATATATATATATGCACATTTCATTAAAAACGACTGACAAGGTGCTTTCATTTAGTTTTTTTTATACAATTTCTCATGAGATCTAATAATGTTTTTCTTTTCGGATAATAAATTATATAAAAACTGTCCGAATGTTCTTTTTATCCGAGCGCTTTCGGCTATACATTTAGCCATTTTCAAGGATTATATTTTAACTGTTAAAATTAGAAATAGTTTGTTATATGTATGTTTTATAAAATGTTTCATTTTTTTGTTTCAAAACACGGTCAAGATATTATGTCCATGTTCAAAGTTAATATTATTAAATATTGGTTTGTTTGTTTTTATTAATAAGGCTTCCATTATTTTTATCCTTTTTTTTGCTTGCGGATGATGCTGTTATATTAGTGTTGTCGACAAGTATGTTCCGAATAGTGTCCGGTAGGTCTCCATGAATATTTAAATGAGATCTAATTGAGGTATTGTCAGAAAGGTGTAGAGTTAGTCTACGTGTTATATAATTTATCATCCGAAAAGAAAAACATTATTAGATCGCGCATGAGAAATTGTATAAAAAATTAAACAAATTACCTTGTCAGTCGTTTTTAATGAAATGTGCATGAAAGAAGGATTGCCGCCTGAATACGCATATATATATATATATATATATATATATATATATATATATATATATATATATATATATATATATATATATATATATTGAATTGGACATAGTCCGACAATTTATTTAAAGACATTTATATATATTATGTTTAACGTTCTTTTTATAGATACAAGTATTTAAGCAAATGATCTAGGAGTTGCTTTCACTTGTCCCTAAGCCTCGTGAATTCAAGCGTCCTACGAGGCTGGCATCCCGTTCCCACCCCTTCACCGTTGAAACTGTTAGGTGTAGACGTCTTTTCTACTCCAATAGCTTCATGTCACGCACATCTCGCCTATGGAACTCCCTTCCCTATTACTGTTTCCCTGACAAATACAATCTCCAACGGTTTAAGTGTAGCGTCAATCGTCATCTCCAGTTGCCTTGATCTATCCACTTCCTGACATCTTCCATTCCTATCTGCTCTCGCTCTATATCTCCCGTAACCTCCACACCTCGATCGGCCCTCCGTCCTTCTCTTTCTCCACATCCCTTCCTTTACCACTCCTATCTGCTCTTCCTCCAACTCTTCTGTAACCCCTTGCGTGATAGTGGCCACCGGCCTTGCTCGGGGTGATACGCTTAAAAAAAAAAAAAAAAAAAAATATATATATATATATATATATATATATATATATATATATATATATATATATATATATATATGAGTTAAAGATCAAATGCAGATCTAATATCGATCGGAATCTTACAGGATAACAACATAAAAAACACATAAGAAACGTATATCAATCTAACATGTTTCACTTTTTGTTAAAGCTGTCAAATTGATATACGTTTCCTATTTCTTCTTGATCTTATCATGCAGGCTGCGATGGGTAAATTGCTGCCATTTTTATTACGCGCATTCGCGTCGTATATTTTTCAGTTTGTCGATTGCACAGAGTATATTAGCGTCAGCTGGGCACCGTCTTGGAGAAAAAGACCACCATAACGCAATTCATTCCGCCAGAAATTTGGAAACGCCATGCTGTACTGCTTGGCATTCGCGCCGGAAACTCCAATATGGATATTTCGGAGTGTCTGTCTGAGAAAAGTACAGAGGATTCAGGAAGGGTTAAATTAGTCTAATTGTGGTTACGACGAGACGGTAGCTCGGAAAACTCACTCTGATCGTTCTCATAGGAAAAGAAGTCACGAATTTGTTGGTGAAGGCCTCAGACTCAACAAGGATGCCTACATCAAGTTCCTTGAGGAGGTAGTGCTGCTCTGGATCAAGAGGGTGGCTTCTGGAAGACCCTATATCGAGCAACAGGACTCTGTAATATGCCACACAAACAAGAGACCCAGTCATTGCTGCCAGTCAATTTCTGCGACCACATAACCCCTTACATCTGGCCGTCTAACTCCCCAAACTGCAGCCCCCTTGATTATTGATGTGTGGCACAGTTGAGCGAGAGACCAGTAAAACTCCTTGTGACACCGAATATGAACTGAAGGCAAGGATTATGGCAGCATTCACCAACTTAAACAAGGAGACCGTCCAGAAAAGAGGCTGTAGATTTTGAAAACGTCTTGAGGCCGTTGTCGAAGCCAATGGCGATTTTATTGAGTAAATTTTCTTTTTAGTATTTCAAGATATTTTTGTGTAATTTTGGTAAATATACCTGTTAAAATGAAATATCACTGTTATTTTTATTTTTATGTAATTTAGATTACAATTTATCCATCATACCCTGTACGTTACGTATATATATATATATATATATATATATATATATATATATATATCCTCTTCTCCCACCAGCTATGGGTAAATAGCAGGACAGACTGGATTCTATAGACTTGGATGGCAACTGGTCTAGGAGAAGGACAACTCTGAATTCAAGACCTGGGGAGGGTCGTTTGGGGTCCTTGTGGCACTTAGGGCACCATGTCTTTGAAATTCGGCCCTTCAAAAAGTGTGGATGGTCCTGCACGAAACCTTCACCACTATAATCAAATCTCATGTACTGTAGTCGGGCTGTCGGTTTCCTAGGAACTGATCTGCTTGACCCTCATACGTCAAATTCGACGGGAGAGTCGAGTATATATCTATCTATCTATCTATCTATCTATCTATCTATCTATATATATATATATATATATATATATATATATATATATATATATTGTATATAATATATATTATTAATATAATTACTATTTATCCATCGCATCCTGTATATACATATTTAATTATAATCTAAATGTCTGCATTTTTTTTTACCTTTTTTAGGTCCGTATGCATATTCGATCAGTTCTTGATTTCGAATGGTTGAAGCAATCTCGATTTTACTTTAAAGAAGAGACAGACCAATGCCTCATCTCTATTACAGATGTTAATTTTAATTACATGAACGAATTTCTAGGTTGCACCGAAAGACTTGTAATTACCCCACTCACCGACAGGTAAGTCGAAACGATTGAATTTACCGAAAGAATTAACGAGAAGATAAGGATATCCGGACGTATTTTCTAATTTGTCAGAAAAACGTTTCGAGTCATAACGTTATTTTAATGTTTTTTATTGGTTCAGAAATAATACCAAAATTAGATAGTCGCATATATTTGATGAGAATTTTATACTGTGATCCTTTGATTGAATTCTAGGATTATCATTTAAATATATAATAATGTTTCATATGGGCACGTGGCCGTGTGGTTAGAACGTTCGCATTCTGACCATGAGACTCGGGTTCGAATCTGACCTTATCGATCCCACCACACTTGGTAAGTGCCTGAAAACCATACCTTGTAAGTGAAATTAGGTAGACGGGTCCCTTGAGTGTCATCGATAGCTGTGACCCTTGAGTGTCATCGATAGCTGTGCTAGCACGAAGTCAGAAGAGGCAGCTCTTTCAGGTTGGCTCTGTGGGTGTTGAACAAACACAAGTGCGTCAGCAATAGGGATTGGCTTGCCGCCCTAGTAGACGGGTATCCTCGAATATGATTGGCCAGCTATACATACATACATTTGATGACTCAAGTGTGGAGTGTCTTGGACGTTTTAACCTAACGAATGCCATCCCTCTCTAAGTTAGACAATCAGCCGTATGTGGACATAAGGGGCTCTGACTAGAAGTCCTTTATCAGATTTTGCAATACAGGCTATTCAATTTGTATATTGCAACATGGGAATGGAACACGGGCATAATCAAGATATCCCTTTATATTTTAAAACACAGTTTATACATATACCCTGAAAATAGTTTTATATAAAATTTAATAAGTTTTCTGTACATGCAGATACAGGTAATGACGTTGGTCATGTATTGCTTACACGGAGTTTTAAGTGATGAAATTAAGACTTCACGTAAAAAAATAATGGTTCTGCAGTTTCTGTCCGTATACAAAAAACATGATCACTACTTACAAATATATATAAATGCAACGTCAAACACTACTTCTACATCAGGTGTGAGAAACTGGAAGGAGAGGGTACATCAATGATGACATCACTGTGAGTGAGAGAAGGAAAATTTGGTAAGCTATCATCTCCATCTATCGTGTTTTGATGAAAATGTTACAATATATACAGGTAGAGTATTTGTATAAAAACAAATCATGGATTCTGATTACAGTCAAATGTAATGAAAACTGCAAAATGTCAGTATTTTATTTATGATGCTGTAAGGCAATAATCATATTACGGGTTGCTTTCAGAAATTTTCCATTTGTGGCAAGTTATGTCAGCACCTGAAAAACTTTCGGATTTTGGAATTTCGGATAAAGGATACTAAACCTGTAGTTATATATATATATATATATATGCAACGTCAAACGCTACTTCTACATCAGGTGTGAGAAACTGAAGGGAGAGGGTACATCATTGATGATATCATTGTGAGCGTGAGAAGGAAAATTTAGTAAGCTATCAGTCTCATATTTTGATTGATTCAATTCAAATCAGTGTTACACTTTCAATAATCTCTATTTAAATTTCTGTTTCTTTTGAAGATGCTACATAACCCTGTCGCAGGCACTAGGGATGGCTCTTGGTGGGGCTCCTGCAGGTCCCGCTGGAACCGGAAAGACGGAGACAACCAAAGATATGGGACGTTGTCTTGGCAAATACGTCGTTGTGTTTAATTGTTCTGACCAGATGGATTACAGAGGGTTAGGCCGCATCTACAAAGGTAAGTTCGCAGGAAAGATAAGAAAAACAGAAACGTTGTCTTTTTGTGCCGTCAGAACTTTTTACCTGGTATTATGAATCCGCTTCATTTGAGGAGATTTATAAAAAATGCCCACTCCATGATTCAGTACCCTATTGTGTCAGAATGGCTTAGGTGCTCTCAGGACTGGGGGAGATATGGCGGGAGTTCCTGAGAGATAATAAAAATAGAAAAGTTGTGGGTGGCCATATCTCTTCAATCTCAGTGGGTAGTATGACTTCAGTTTTCTTTAAGGAATCTTATGAAATGTGACAATCCCATTGTTAATTAACCTGTCGTGGCGGAGTGGCTTGCGTGTTCCTATGACCCAGAAAGCTATATTGGCGGAAGTTTATCCCCTGGAAAGTCCAGCCTCGACAGACAGATCAATTGGTGAGATCCAGACAAAAACCGTAGTACCCTAGAAGAGCAAACCTCATTGACAATAAAAAAAAGTACTTGGAGCTGTCAGCAGCTCCTCAAATGTAATTTAAAGAGAAAAAAATGGCATAATGATGTTGACATTACACAATACCTTAAACAAAAGGTCAGGAAGGAAACCTCAATGAATACTAGAAAGAGCTATAACAGTTAATAAACTTGAGAAACGTATGGTTGGTCGCGTTCAGTTTGGTCTCTCCTCCTCGTCCTTACCGCCATGAAGCTCTTGGGATCACTGGGACATGCAAGCCCTCTACCATGACAAGGAACGGCCATATATATTTTACAATGGATGTTAGAATGATCAGTTTGCTATCAAAGGTGCCACATTGACTTATTATTACGTTTATTAGTAAGAGATATGCATTTACTATAAAATTGCATTACAAAAAAGATAGATTTAGTAGCTTACTATCAGAGTCGAGAAATAGGTGAATATAGTATTTTCCGGCTTACAAGACCCCATTTTTTTCCCTAAAAATACCCTGAAAATACGTGTGTGTCTTCCAAGACCAATATAAGGCAACGCCCAGGCTCAAGTAAGCTTGGACGGTCACCTAATTGGCTTGACTGATAAGAACGTGGATTTGTACGTTGAGTCATTACACTATAATGTTAGCTATCTATTTAATTCAGCCTTTTATATGATGTAACCTCGGTACTTAGCTGTTACATGTATTTCCAAGACTATAAACCTTCCTGGCGCCGAGTCACAAGCTTAAACATGCTCTGTTTACTAGGAACGGCGGGAGCCTTTCTGCTCTGGACTAGTATGTCATTGCCATACAAACAAAATCGGGCGAGTGATTAATGTAAACAATACGTGGCGCCAGTATGTGAGGGAAGCATAGGTAGTATGTTGTTGTATGAGAATGACTTTTTTTTCATCAATATTAGGGTGCGTCTTCCAAGCCGCAGCGTCTTGTAGGCCGGAAAATACGGTATAGAAATGCATTGTAAATGTGAAAACAGAAATTGCCTGGTCAGTAATTAATGCAAACATTACAGACAAAATAGAGCTATTAAAGGTATCACAGACAAAATTTTGCAAATACGGAATAAGGCTTGTCAATAGTAAGAGGTACGGAATTAATGCAATCGTTACTGGCAGAATATAGCTATTATATGCATAATAGATAAACATTTGCTATAGAAATGCATTGCAAATGAGTAAGAAATGGATTGTCGTGCTCCAGGAATTAATGCAAGTGTTACTGACAGGATTGGGCTATTATATATATATATATATATATGAAGAAATATAGTTTAAAGGCGTGCTATATTTATCGGATAAAGTGCTCAGTATTAGAGATGCAGTATATGTAAATATAAAAGTGAACATTGAAGTCAGGCCTGACGATTGCGTCTAGCATGAAACAGCCTGTCGCCTCTGAGTGTTGACTTCTATGTTCACTTTTATATTTACACACGCTCTATCTCTAGATGCAATCGTCAGACCTGAATTCAATGTTCACTTTTGTATACACACACACACAAACACACACACACAAACTCACTCTCTCTCTCTCACTCTCTCTCTCTCTCTATATATATATATATATATATACAGAGAGAGAGATAGAGTGTATATATATATAAATATATATAAATATAAATAAACGGAGGCACGGTGGAGTTATGGATAGCGGCTTGGATTGAGGAATCGGAGAGCCGAGTTCGCATTCCAGTTAAATCCATTACATTCACTTACGTGCTAATACCCTTGGGAACGGCGTGAATCCTCTTCTCCCTCCAGCTATGGGTAAATAGCAGGACAGACTTGTTTCTATAGCCTTGGATGGCAACTGGTCTAGGAGAAGGACAACTCTGAATTCAAATACCTGCGGAGGGTCGTTTGGGGATCCTGTGGCATATTCGGCCCTTCAAAAAGTGTGGATGGTCCTGCACGAAACCTTCACCACTATAATCAAATCTCATGAGCTGTTGTCGGGTTGTCGGTTTCCTAGGAACTGATCTGCTTGACCCTCATACGTCGTATTCGACGGGAGAGTCGAGTATACATAAAATAGGTACTTACACAGTTACATTTATGAATATTTAATGCGTTCTTAAATTTAAAACTTTGTAAACTTAATGATACCTTTTTTCTTGTTTATAAATACAATTTGAAAAATAAAATCATTATTTTTATCTTAATAAAGTCCATCAGGGGCGGAATGCATTGGTAAAGAAAAGGTATATTTTTATTATTCATAATACATAAACAGTTACAATAGTAATGCATTGCAAATGGGGAAGAACGAGATTGTCAGTGGTCATGAATTAATGTAAAATAGGACTATTATGTGTATAATAGATAAACATTTACTATAGATATGCCTTTTAGATCATTCGAACCCACTTTACTCTTAAAATATTTATATCCTTGATTCAATTTCCATTGTCTTCAGGTTTGGCAGAATCTGGCTCTTGGGGCTGCTTTGATGAGTTCAACCGTATTGAGCTGCCTGTGTTGTCTGTGGCAGCACAGCAAATCGCTATTATTCTTACTTGTAAGAAAGAAAGGAAGCATACGTTTATATTTACTGATGGCGACACTGTTGAAATGGACCCGGAATTTGGACTTTTCCTCACCATGGTAATGGCCACACTCCCCCCTCTCTCTCTGTCCCCCCATTTATAATTAATTCAATCTTTTCAAAGTTGAAAATAAAGTTGACAGCATTGAAGGGTTAACTATGAATATACTCTATCATTATAAAAAAAAAATGAATTCATTGCTCGGTTAACTGCTAAAAAAGTTGGTTCACCGTGTCGTGCGAGACAATTTTCACTCAAGAATCTATCTTGCATATCTATAAGTCTACCATTCGTCCATGCTTAGAATATTGCTGCCACATATGCTCTGGTGCCCTTACTATTTACCTATTATCCTTGAAAAGACCCAAAGAAGAATCAGCAATATTATTGGTCCTGATCTGGCGGTTCGGCTTCAGTCACTTTCCCACCGCCGAAAGGTTGACTCTCTGTGCCTTTTCTATAAATACTTTCAAGGTAATTGTTGGGATGAGCTCCTCGCTATGATGTCCAGACATTTTTAATTAAAGCGCAGTACTACGAGATTTCACCAATTTATAGTTCAGTTGGCGAACCGCAAGTTCTATGCTAACAGTTTCTTTTCTCGCACTTATCGTTTGTAGAACTCACTTCCGGCTCCTTGCTTTCCAGCCAACTTTAATCTGCAAAAACTTAAATGTACCGTCATTCGCTATCTACAGTCCTCCGGATTACTGTTACATTGTTAATGTTTCTGTTTCTAATTCTTCCACGCCCTGTCACCCCCTTGCGTCTTAGGGACTTTACTAGCTTTCGTGCGGTGTTACACATTAACAAAATAAATAAAAAATAAAACAAAACACGGTATGGTATTTACTAAGCTTAGTACGAGAGTACAAATGGAGGGGGCATACATACATACATATATATATATATATATATATATATATATATATATATATATATATATATTTAAAGACATTTATGATATGTTTAACGTTCTTTTTATAGATACAAGTATTTTAGTAAATGCTCTGTTTTATAATATATTGTATCTATAAAAAGAACGTTAAACATATCATAAATGTCTTTAAATAAATTGTCGGACTTTGTCAAATTCAAATATATATATATATATATATATATATATATATATTGTCATCCACATATTGTCATATATATATATATATATATATATATGAAGAAATATAGTCTTAAAGTGTGCTATATTTATGTGATAAAGTGCTCAATATCAGAGATAGAGCGTGTGTAAATATAAAAGTGAACATAGAAGCCAACATTTAGAGGCGACAGTCTGTTTCATGCTAGTGCAATCGCAAGTGTTGCCTGACGATTGCACTAGCATGAAACAGACTGCCGCCTCTAAGTGTTGACTTCTATGTTCACTTTTATATTTATATATATATATATATATATATATATATATATATATATATATATATATATATATCAAGTATGTGATGCAGTTCAATTTACATGACATGAATCATTCATACAAAAAACAGATATTGAAGTTAATGATATAAATTTAATAAAAGACATTAACCCCAAACCTGTAAATGAACGTTATGATCCCTGTTTATAAATTCCAGTTGCATAAGGTCTTTTTTTCTTTTTTTAGAAGCTTTCATCTGTCCCTACAGATATCATCAGGTATGAAAATATATTTGTTTTTTTTTTACATCCAGGTAATAACAGGACAACGAAAGAATAGGTGTAATCCGAAAGGATTTTTTAAGAAATTTGTATTGTTTTCATACCTGATGATATCTGTAGGAACAGAAGAAAGCTTGTAAAAAAATTAAAAAAAGACCTTATGCAACTGGAATTTATAAACAGGGATCATAACATTCATTTACAGATTCGGGGTTAATGTCATTTATTAAATTTGTTTGCGAAGATGTATTCTTGCCATTTATATCATTAACTTCAATATCTGTTTTTTGTATGAATGATTTATGTCATTGATTCATATATATATATATATATATATATATATATATATGTACCTTCTCGTATATATATATATATATATATATATATATATATATATATATATATATATATATATATATATATATATATATACCTTCTCGTATATATCCGAGAAGTTATTATTTGATTTTTTTCTTGTGTATTGGAAGATTTTGTGTAGGTGTTAAAAATGGGTATATTTGCATCTTGTCTGGTGAATATGACAAAATCTTGGACTAACAAAAAAATAAACACGTGACATCTACCCGACAAATGACCACAAACAGCAAAAATGAAAACTTTCGAAATATATCGGCGTTGGCCCTCATCACTGTAGTTACAGAATTTTTATTTTTTACTTTAACAATATTGGGCGAATATGTATGACAAAGTGGAAAAAGTTTTCGTGTGATGTGTTTCGACCTTTAGGACTTCATCGGACTAGTCTGATGAAGGCCTAAATGTCGAAACACATCACACGAAAACTTTTTCCACTTTGTCATACATATTACCCCAATATTGCTCTTGATATATAAACATAAATATCGTTATCCTATACATTTAAAAACATAGAAAAATATTTTATAATTTTAAGGTGTTTTTGAAGAAAGTCAGTGTTATCCCAAACATTTTGACTGTAGTTTATATCATGGTACCTAAAGTTGTATTAATTTAAAAAAAAATACTTTTTGTTCTGCAGAATCCTGGATATGCAGGACGACAGGAACTTCCTGAAAATCTTAAGATTAATTTTCGCACAGTGGCAATGATGGTACCCGACCGTGGAATAATTATGCGAGTGAAAATGGCCAGTTGTGGTTTCCAGCAGAATATAATTCTGTCAAAGAAATTCTTCACACTTTACAAACTGTGTGAAGAACAGTTAACAAAGCAGGTATGTCTTTGGTTCCTTAGGGTAGTTTTGGGGTTTGGAAACGGTCAAGCTTAACAAACAAGTGATGAGTGATCGCTTTATTTTAATACATGATAAAATAATGGAACCATATATTCGTGGTGTCAAGAAACGTGTATGGTCGGTAAGAAGTGACCAGGAAAGCGGGAGACTAATTAAAACTGACAGAATAGAGTTAAAAGGAATCATATACTTCTATCTTTTACGAAGGGTATAAAATTTAATAACTTCAATAAAAAAAAACGGCATCTTAAAATCAAACAGGAAAAATGAGAAAATATATTTAAAATATAGTTAGTTTAACGTGGTAAATCGAGAAACAAAAATGCGAAAATAAAGGCTTAATCGATTTTTTTCTTGCTCGTCACAGCTCTATCGATTACTAAAACAATGTTCGCAGCGAACAAAACAGAAAAGAAACACCAAAAAATAGATGTCGTTTTTATATAAATAGATATAATGAAATGGACAAAGTCCGACAATTATTTAAAGACATTTTTATGTTTAACATTCTTTTTATAGATACAAGTATTTAAGCAAATGCTCTGTTTATAATAAACTATTAAATAACATAATCTGAATGTCCGAGAAACTTTCATAGAAAATATTCGTCCTCAGACAGGATTCGAACGTGTATCCTATACGGAACCGTCATATAGACTGACGTTCCTTTTTAACCGATTCGGCCACTTAAGATTGTTCGGATGGCAAGGTCGAATTTACTGCTTATAAACTTCAATCTTCCATGAATCTCTCACGTATATTCATAACTGCTCATGACGTATCAAATGTAAACAAATGACGTCACACGTTATGAAATGGACAAAATCCGACAATTATTTAAAGACATTTTTATGTTTAACATTCTTTTTATAGATACAAGTTTATAACATTCAGGCCGGTAAATGTTATTTAATACTGTTTATTATAAACGGCATTTAGTTAAATACTTGTATCTATAAAAAGAATGTTAAACATAAAAATCTTGTTTAATACTGTTTATTATAAACAGAGCATTTACTTAAAATGTTTTTAAATATATATATATATATATATATATATATATATATATATATATATATATATATATATATATATATATATATTATGTCATTTACAGACAGTACTGTTTCGAATGACTCAAGCCAGGATTGAAACTCAACTAATTTGGTGTCAGCCAGAGCTATCTTCACTCGGTAGAGTTACACAACTAAATCTAGCATATTGTTTTTACAAATGTAAACAAATGCCAATCAGCCAAAGTGCTCCATTCATTTTACTGAAGAGCTTTGCATTAGTGTAGGTGGCTGTTGTTTATAGAATTAGCTTATCACTCAACAGTGCTCAATTGAAATGTATTTTCAAGAGCTAAATTATGTCATTCACAGACAGTACTGTTTCGCTGTATCACAGCTCCTCAGTGCGACTAGACTTCCGAATGCCTCAAGCCAGGATTGAAACTCAACTAATTTGGTGTCAGCCAGAGCTATCTTCACTCGGTAGAGTTACACAACTAAATCTAGCGTATTGTTTTTACAAATGTAAACAAATGCCAATCAGTATATTTCGATTCGCATTATATTTTTTCGTCTCGGATGCTAACTGAATTTTGCCAAATCAAAATAAAAATTATAGTTAATAAATAAATTATAAGTATTTTAAAATGGGGTGTTATTTTTACCCTTAGATGGCAATCTTAATAAGAAATTTTATTGTCTCCAGAACCGGGCACATTCATTGTTCTTTGACAAATGCTCAGCACTTGTCTTCCAGACCCCTCTATGTAAGCATAAGTTGCATTTAACCTTTAATGATTAAATATTTAATCGTGTAATTTGATATTTTTTTAATTGGGGAAGATTGGGGCTAGGGTTAGTGCTAATTCTAACCCTAACCCTAACCAATTAGGGATTGTAATAGTGGAGAACTTATCGCGTATTAATTGTAACTGAGATGATCTTGTCTCATTTTAATTGCAGCTGGGGAGACCTTGTATATTAAATTCAGTTAAGGATGAATTGTATCACTTCATTGTAATTAGTAAGGAATTATCAAACATTGATATCAACCGCATATTTTCAAAGGCAACTGTTTCCCTATACTATCATTTTTATATTTAGATTCATTTGTGGCTGGGGTGTAGCATCCAGATATTAAATACGCAATAGTATCTGAAACATTTAGAGAAAGGCAATATACTGGATCTGTCCCATTCATTATTTTTTATTTCTATAAAATTATTATTATTATATTTCCTTTGATTGCTGATGTATACTCATTTCTTTTCGTGTCCTAACCAGTAATGATATCACTTAGCATGCTTTGGGGTAACCCTTCCCCTCCAAGATCACACACGTTTGAGAAACAGATGATAGTAAGATGGGGTTATAGGGAAGGTAATCAACCAGTTCAAAGCCTGACAGGCACAGCAGCCATTGAAACCAATGACTTGTGTACTGGAGCCCTGATGAAATAAAATCCATTTCGTCAGTCTTATGTAGCAACCATGCCAGCATGAATGTTCTTGGGGGCTAAACCCTTTTTCTACAGGTACTTGATACAAGCACGATGCCAAATTTTGTCCATTTTCAAGAGAAGTCACTGCTAATTATATTTGAAGTTTTCTTTGAACACGTCAGTTAACCTGGAAAGAAACATGGCAGTAATTAATAAGAAGAGTTGGAATTAATGCATGCTAAATTTTACAGCTCTAGTGTCGCATCTTCATAGTTAGACTATTAACTTTTCAGTTCACACATCTATCTATCTATCTATCTATCTATGCATCTATCTATCTATCTATCTATCTAGTTGGAGATTCGTCTCCAGCTAAGCTGATCGAACTCTTCGCCTTCGGACAGAGAGGAACCCAGACGAGATGTCGGTTTACCTTGAAAGAAACAATGCAGTTATTAATAAGAGCAGTTGAAATTAATGCATGCAAGATTTCACAGATCTAGCATCATTCCTACACAGTCATCTATCTATCTATCTATCTATCTATCTATCTATCTATCTATCTATCTATCTATCTATCTATCTCAGTATGTTGATATTCTACATAATTGGCTTCTAGTTACTTCTAAAGATTTCTTTGAACAGTCAGATGTCAGTTTACCTGGAAAGAAACAATGCGGTTATTAATAGTCAACATATGAACTTTTCAGCCAACCTCGTTCATTGATAATATGCTCCTGAGTAGAGGAGCAGTTGCATATAGTGAAATTTTAAAGAAAATGTTTATTATTATTATTATTATTATTATTATTATTGTTATTGTTATTATTATTATTATTATTATTATTATTATTATTATTATTATTCCAGGTTCATTACGACTTTGGTCTCCGAAATATCTTGTCTGTATTAAGGACACTTGGTGCGTTCAAGAGAGCGAATCCACAAGACAGTGAACCCACAATTGTAATGAGGGTCCTCAGGGACATGAATTTATCAAAACTGGTTTGTGTATTTTTTACTCATGTAGTCCTTATTCGATATACACATCATTATGACGACTACGTAATTACTAATCCATACATTTTGCCTGTAAATATTAATATGTAATTACTATAACACGCAATTCATTTTCAGAATATATTTTCGAAACTAAATCATAACGAGGGCAATGTGATTCTTTTATATGCCGTGTCTATTCAGGACGTGGACGATCATGGCACTCTAAAAGTTATTATTCTTCTCTCTTATATCTGTGAGTAAGGATTTTTCTTGATGTCTGTCCCTCCTTATCCATGTTCTGCCAAATATTTATAGAACCTCGTTAGGTAGTTTGTTCACTGCTTTCTTTTGTCCCTCTTGCCTTAATACGTCCTGTGAGTGTCAAATTCTCCAATCCTTCTTTCCTCTTAAGTGCCACAGAAATGTTAATTGTCTCTTTCTTATGCTAAGTGTAAGTGTCCTTTTTGCTTCCATTTTCTTTAAAACATCGTTACTCACACATTCAGGCCATGATATTCTCAGCATCCTTCTGTAGAACTAGATTTCTGCTCCCTCAAGTCTCGTTTTCATCTGTGAGGAAATTGTCCAGCATCCAATGTCATATAGGAGGATTGATATTACATAACAGTTAAGCACTCTTTTCTTTGTATTCTCAGCATCCTTCTATAGAACCACATCTCTGTAGCCTCAAATCTCCTCTTCATCTGTGAAGAGATTGTCCAGCATTCACTGCCATATAGGAGGATTGATATTACATAGCAGTTAAGCACTCTTTTCTTTGTATTCTCAGCATCCTTCTATAGAACTACATCTCTGTAGCCTCAAGTCTCCTCTTCATCTGTGAGGAGATTGTCCAGCATCCACTGCCATATAGGAGGATTGATATTACATAGCAGTTAAGCACTCTTTTCTTTGTATTCTCAGCATCCTTCTATAGAACCACATCTCTGTCGCCTCAAGTCTCCTCTTCATCTGTGAGGAGATTGTCCAGCATTCACTGCCATATATGAGGATTGATATTACATAGCAGTTAAGCACTCTTTTCTTTGCATTCTCAACATCCTTCTGTAGAACCACATCTCTGTAACCTCATGTCTTCTCTTCATCTATGAGGAGATTGTCCAGCATTCATTGCCATATAGGAGGATTGATACTCTTTTCTTTGTATTCGCAGCATCCTTTAACATACCTTGTTCCTTCAGGACGTTGGCGACCACGGCTCTCCACAATTTGTAGCTCTTAATAAATTTTACCTTATTATTATATCTCCTAAACCTTGTTCTGCCAACTGTTACTCAAGCTCGCCAGGTAGGTTATGAGTTATTTTCGTCTTACCTTCAATCTGTCCTGTGGGTATCAAATTTCCCAAGCCCACTTTCCTCATTATATGACATAGAAATTTTAACGATCTTTTTCTGATGTTTAACATCAGTGTACTTTATTCTTGCCATTATCTCTAGACCTTCGTCGTTCACAAGTTCGATCCATGGTATTCTCAGCATCCTTCTGTAGACCCACATTTCTTTTGCTTCAACTCTCTTCTTCATCTGTGAGGAGATTGTCCAGCATTCACTCCCATATAGGTTAACTGATATTACATAACAGTTCAGTATTCTTTTCTTTGTTTCTAATGATATTTTCTGTGTCTTACGCTTCTCGGATATCTAAATTGTTACACCAGTTTCATTTCGGTATCTCCAAGCTGTAATTTTCATGTTGGACTGTCCCTCTTGCTAACAACCACGCATTCAGTTTTCTTGCCATGACTTTTTCTCATTTGCAGTTATAAGTAGGTCTTTCCATTTTACCATCCTTACAAGTCCCTGTTTTGTCATATATTTAAGCAACATTTTCCCCCGATCACTACACTGTTCAATTAGAAGCTTAACTGTTATCTCACACTCTTATCCACATAAACTGCCTCTTGCTGTAATCATCTACCTCGAGTTGTCGCTGGGTCTTGTACAGGGTGAACCTCACTGAAAAAAGAAAGAAAAGAATATGTTCCCTGCTTACTCCTACTGCTCGTTCTTTCAATGCCCTGTGAGTGTCAAATTCACTAAGTCCGCTTTCCTTATTATGGGCCTAGGAGGACCGATATTATATAATACTTCCGAACACTTTTTTTTTGGTTTTAACCTCATTTTCTTGTGTCTTAACACTTTGCTTAGCTTTTGGAAGACATCATTTGTTATCTTCAGGTTTAGGTATCATCTTTACGGTCCTGTGTCAAAAGACTTCCTAGGTATTTAAATTTTCGTACTTGCTTGATTTTGGTGTTTCCATTGCGTAGTTTGTATTCTAGCCGCGGCTCTTTTTGCTGACAATAATAGATTCTGTTTTTTCCTTTCTTCTCATTTTCCTTTATTCCCTTTATTAGGAGTTACTATAATTTCCTTTCTGCGTTTGCTATCATCGCATCAACTTTAAGCTTAATCAACCCAGACGCCTTATTGATAATAAATTACTAACGCGTAAAAAGCATAGGTTTTTATGCAACTCATCGTCAGAATAGGTATCCAATCAGCATTGCGGAGAGAAACCTACTAAAATATGTTCAAATTTTGGAATGTTATGCCAATCTCTGAAAAAGGCTTTCATATTGGGTTGGTGCATAATTATCGGTTTTTTTCTTCTTTTTTTTAGGCGACTTATTTGTTAATAAAAAAATCTGTTTTCTTTACTCTTTTTAATAAAAATATTTTATTTTCACGTTACAAAAAGGAAGTAGGTTGTGACTACGTTCCGGGATGATTTAAAAATGTTATTGTTGAAATGTTATATTTATTTTTACATAATAAATATTGTTTAAAAGCGCCTGATAATTATGCACCAGCCTAATAATTAAAATTGGCGCTCATTACATATTCAAACGCAAACGCTATGGGGGCAATTTGTAATTTAAAATCAACCCTGATAAACATAGAGGAGACACTCAAGTAGTTAAGGTATTTTATAGTGTGTACCAAAAAACTGTCATCGTTTGATGTCTAATAACAGCCAACTCTCGCTCAAATGACCGCAAATTTTAACAAAAGGCATGAAAACTAAGTTGACAATGCGGACGTATCTCAAGGAAGCAGGAAGATGAATCTGGCGTCACAGTGATAATGACAATGTGCCTCTACTTTGACTTGACTTGACGTCTTGTGATTTTTTTCTACGGGATTATTTGAAAAGACAGCTTCATATTCTTCCTCATCCTACAAACCTAGAGGAACTTAAGCAAAGAATCACTGAAGCGCTGGTGAATGTTATGCAAGACATGCTATAGCGTGTTTGGCAAGAGCTGGACTACCGTCTTGACGTGTGTCGTGTCACAGGTGGAATGCAAATTAAACATTTGTGAAGCTTTGTTAAATTGGTTATAAAATCTACATTCCTTTGAATATCTTGTCCGAATTTTTATTAATATTTTTTAATTTTTTATCATGAAGACTATTTAATTTCCTATGCCTGAGAGATGTAGCTACACAGATATTAACATTTTAAATTATGTCAATTATTTGTACACCCTGTATATTCTTTACATGCTATAATTTTACGTTTTATACCTATATATATATATATATATATATATATATATATATATATATATATATATATATATATATATATAAATCAACTGGGCTAATACATATACATTATATGAAATAGACTAAGTCTGACAATTATTTTAATATATTTTCTGTTTAGACGCTATTTTTATACATACACATATTTAAGTAAAAGCTTTGTTTATAATAAACAGTATTAACATCATTAACAGTCTGAATGTTCGAGAAACTTCATAGAAAATATATGACCTCCGACAGGAATCGAACCTGTATCCTACACGAAACCGTTATATCGCCTGACGTGCTTTTATTACAGAGGAAGCGTCTGGTTAGCAAGGTCTAATTACTGCTTTTAAAGTACAAATTGTCCATGAATTATCTCGAACGCTCATATCTGCTCGAAGCGTAACTTAAAGTAAACCAATGACAACATATATTATGAAATGGTCTAAGTCCGACAATTATTTTAATATATTTTCTCTTGAAATGTTATTTTTTATAGATACTAATATTTAAGTAAATGCTCTATTTATAATAAACAGTATTAACAACAAGCGTCTGGTTAGCAAAGTCAAATGACTATTTTTACTAAACAGATGCTTCCTCTGCAGCTAAATCGGATAGCACGTCAGGCTATATGACGGTTCTGTGTAGGATACAGATTCGATTCTTGTCGAAGGACACATATTTTCTTTGATATTTTTTCGGACATTCAGGCCAGTAAATGTTGTTAATACTGTTTAATTTAAATAGAACATAAAACTTGAATATTTGTATCTATAAAAATAATTTGTCCATTTCGTAGTGTGTGACGACATCTGTTTACGTTTGGATACGCATCGAGCAGGCATGAATGTTCGAGGGAAACCATGGAAGATTGTAGTTTAAAAACAGTCAAATCTACCTTGCTAACCGGACGCTTCCTCTGTAGCTAGATGGTATAGCACGTCAAGCTATATGACGGTTCCGTGTATGAAATAGGTTCGATTCCTGTCGGAGGACACATGTTTTCCTTGAGATTTTCTCGTACTTTCCGACCGGTAAATGTTGCTAATACTGTTTATTACAAACATAGCTTTTACTTAAATATTTGTATCTATAAAAATAACGTATAGTAAAAAAAATATATTCAAATAATTGTCGGGCTTAGTCCATTTCATAATATATAATAGTTTATATTAAAATACCAGCAATACATTATTATACAAAAATTACAGCTAAGACCCACTAGGCCACATACAGAAAGAAGATCGATGCATTTTCATTCCCTTCGTATTCCATTTTTAAATTCCATTTGGACAGCTTTTACCAAAGAACTGTTATTGAGTAGATACTTCCCTGAACCCTAAAATTTTAACCTGTTCGAGTCTAGAATCAGCCCTTATCTATCCTACTTATCCTCATAATATGCGCTTCTTACTTCTCCATAACAAGCTCACTCAGTAACCCACTACCTTGAGTGGCTTTTGAGATTTTTTTGGCTGAACAAACGTATAATATATCAGTCAGTTATGTACCATGTGTGATACACACTTAGACGATCATGTATCTTTCGATACATGACTGACGATGCAAATTTTTTTGCCGCAGTAGGTTGCCATTTCTTTCTGCAGTAGAACAGTTGCCATCCAAGGCTATAGAACCCGGTACAAATTATTCATAGCTGGGGAGATAGGAAGAGGATTCATGCCTTTCCCAAGGGTATTAGTACGTAAGTGAATGTAATGAATTCGACTGGAATTCGAACTCGACTCTCCAATTCCTCAATCCGAGCCGCTATCCATTACTACACCGTGCCTGTATAATATATGTGCTTTTTAAAGCTTTCAATCTGTTTAATTATTTACCAGGTTGATGAGGATGAACCACTTTTCATGTCACTAATTGACGATTTATTTCCTGGAATGAAATTGGATAAAGCGGGTTACCCAGAGATGGAAGCTGCCATCGCTCAACAGGTGAGACGTGTTTTTTTTCATCATTTTTTCATGTACCTGCACAGAGAAAGAAACAAATGCAATTTTGTTTAAACTGCGCTTTCCTTCAGTTGTCTTCAGTTCTGATATGAAGTATTTTTATTTGTGTGTTTGACGGATGTATAACGATATTCCATACAAAAGTGACGATGATGAAACAAAGTGGAAAAGTTTCGCCGAGGGCGTCTGATCTCTTTGGCTTCCTAAGATTAGAATGAATTGATTACTACGTATCCTCAGAGATCCTAATGGTATTTTCTCTCACATATAGTTTTGTCTTTCTTTCTGACTCGGTTGATGATCTAAAATTAATGTTATAGCTTAATCAGAAAGTTTTCACTTATTCAAATTCATCACCAGGTATTTTAAACTTCGCTTTACCATTTATTTTAGTCATTAGAGAATTCTCTAAACGAAAAGATTTTCATTTCTTTGTAAAACCGAAAAAAGCTCAGAGTGAAGATTTTCGCTAAAAAAAACAAGAAAGTTCAGGAAACATAGAATTGACATATATTTCGGTCATTACAGAATTCTTAGATGAAAAGTATTTCCATTGTCTGTAAGACAGTAAAAGGCTCAGTGTAAAGATTTTTCAGGGAGCAATTCTTTACTAAGAAAGAGAAAACTGTTCTGGGAGGATAGAATTACCATTTATTTCGGTCTTTGCGGAATTATGAAAAAACATTCCATTTCCATGGAAGACCAAAAAAGGCACGAAACCATTTCTTTGAAAAGGTTGACAAAACTGTTCTGGGGTATTGAACGATGAAACAGCATGAAATAGGCAAGAAAATAGAGACACCAAACAGTAAAATGTCGTTTAATAAAGTTTGTATGAAAATATAAAGAAAAAATTGATTTTATTTTTAAACCTAACAGACATTTGTAGTAAGCCTATATGATGAAAAATATGGAAAAGACAAAACAAAATCCCAATATGCAAGTTTACTGTTTTAATGTTGTTTTACTGTCGACGTCAGACGTTTCGGTCCAGCAGACCATCTTCAGGACATGGTTATTAGAAACATACTTAGGATTAGACGATATTTAAGTCAACATGAAGAGACGATAGACACAAGACTAGTCAGAAACAGAACAACTGAAATTCTAAAGTCAGCGTTCCCTTTTTTGGGATTCGGTCACGTTGGCGTCACGTTGGCGATGCTGCGAAAACGCGCTCCCAAGAAAGAGATTTTATCTTAAGTGGAAAAGAGGAATTCTATTTGAATCTATAGCTTATAAGTACGTTTGTTAAGCATTAATCTTGCCAGGAAAGGGGAGATGTTAAAGAAGCCGGGTCTAGTATATGCCTGCCTCATAAATCCGTCTAAGGTTTTTATTATGAATATATTTTAAAATCTTCACAGAGTCAAAATCAAAATTATGATCAGATTCAGTTAAGTGTACAAATAAAGCATTATTTAAATTACCGAGGCGAATATCTCGTTTATGTTCGGAAACATGAGATTTTACGGACCTACCTGTTTCCCCCACATATCCCAAGTTGCAGTCTTTGCATGGGATCTGGTAGACGCAAGCATCGGATGTAATATGTTGTTTGCTGGTATTATTTAATATACAGCGAATAGTTCTAGTAGGTAATATAGTAGTTTCTAGTAGTGTGCCTTTCACCGACGTAGATGTAGTAGTAGTAGTAAGCCTATATATAGGGCTCCGTTTCTGAATTAGAATGAATGGATTATCCTCAGGGATCCCCAGGTATTTTCTCCCACATAAACTTTTGCCTTTCTTTCATTTTAACCTGAAGAAGCCAAAGAGAGCAGACGCTCTCGGCGAAAGGCGCCGTTCATAAAGTTTTTATTTTGTCTCATCTTCTTCATTTATATTCTGATCTCACTTAATTTAAGTTGTGCCTCTTCCAAATGTCAAATTATGTGGTCCGCTCGTAAAACAAAACAAAACGAACCCCCCACCCCCCAAAAAAACAAAAACGGAAGAGATCAAAAAAATATTAATTCCTTATTATTTTAAAATGGCAGTCTTTCTTCATGATATAGTATGAATTCAATCCCTAGTTTTTACAGAGTTACCTTTATTTTGTTTTTATTTGTAAATGTCATATTTTAAACTGTTCTTACGACATTGATAAATTCATAATATTGATGCTGTCTATTTATTCTAATTAGTATTGACAAAATAAAGAGGACAATCTGGAAGTAAATAAATCTCTTTCACTCACAGTAGCACCTTACGTCTTAGTGACATTGTCACCTTGCATGGGGTGAATTGATTAAATAAATAAATAACAATTCAGTTATTTATTTACCATTTATTTTAGTCATTAGAGAATTCTCTAAACGAATTGCTAACCATTACATTGGGACCGAGTGGAGCCGGTAAGACGAAGCGTGTCTACGTGTTTGGCACATCTACATAGAATAGGTGATGTGTGAAATTGTGACACTGATTTATTTGAATCATCGCGATTGCTATTGTGACAATATTTTGACCATTCCATTTTCCAGTCTTCATCAGGTGTCCATCAGCAAATTATTTTAATTCCAAATTCACTTATTCGAATTTAGTAGCTAAACTTTGTTAAGTGGTTTTGGTTCAATGGAAAAAAACAAACTCTAGCACAAAGACGAACTAATTAGGGATAATTTGCCGCTTTATTACAACATTCGGGTCGTTTGTACGTTCTACGACCATTAACAGAGATTGAAAATAAGGAAGTATTGCTGCATAAGCCCCTGGTGGGTGTGGTCTCATCTCGTCTTCTCTTGGCTGGCGATCGCTAGTTGATTTGGTTCGGCAATGAAAAAAACTCCAACACAGAGAATTTTAACTTAACCATTTTATTAATATCGGCATGTACTAACTATCCGGTGGGGGTCGTTCCTCCTCACTGGGGAACCGGTTCAGTCACGAAAGAGAACACTTCTACTTTCCTTGACGTGTAAGAACTAACCTCCTGAGAAACCTTTTTCTATCAGTCCCACGCTAAATCCGCCAATCCAAAACGACTTCCTTATGGTCACTAAGGTCAACCTCAGGAAGTCGCAGTTGAGATACAATTCCCCCTCTTGACTCTTCCTAGATTCCGTTTGTTTATTATCCGTGAATTTCCATGACTTCACCGGAAAAAATAGTGATTTCCAGTTGCGTACTCCACGGTTTGGAATTCAGAGATTTTACTTTTTCTCGCGAACACACCTATCGCTAGAGAGCACAGTCTACCCTGTTATTGTATAAGGTCAAACCTACCTTTGACTTTCTTGGTGACTAGGTGCGAAATTGAATGCAAACTCTATTCTGGAATGAGAGAGACATCCACTACACGTTTAAATAGAATTGATTTGTTCATATGAGCAACTTTGTACTAGGTATTTATTGTTCGTCATTGCTAATCTGTTTTCTCAGTTTCAGACAGTTCTAAAATAATTATAATCTACGGATAATGGTTAGGGGTTAACAAAAAAGAAAAAAAAAAGAAAAAAAAAAGAAAAAAAGAAACTCCATGTTTTGCGTTTTAACTTTGTGGGACGCTAAGGAAATTTTACTTACGCAATGCTCATTTTGCTTTTTTTAGGTCACGGAGGCTGGCCTGATTAATCATGCTCCATGGGTCCTGAAATTGATCCAGCTTTATGAAACCCAAAGAGTTCGTCACGGTATGATGACTTTGGGACCGAGTGGAGCCGGTAAGACGAAGTGTATCTACGTGCTTCGCAAATCTCTCACGCAATGCGGCATGTTGCACAAAGAGATGCGAATGAATCCTAAAGCAATTACTGCTCCTCAGATGTTTGGTAAACTTGACGTGGCTACCAATGACTGGACGGATGGTATCTTTTCCACTCTATGGAGAAAGACTTTGAAAGCGAAAAAAGTGGGTATTAATTGTTTCGTTACTTTTTTTTACTCTTATCATTACTTTTAAGAGCAGTTCTTCCATCATTTCATTTTGTATGACATCTCTCAGATGATCATTCTACGCTCCTTAATAAGTGTGACACTATGTTTGGCACATCTACATAGAAGGAGTGATGTGTGATTATATCTCGTGTGTTGTGACCAGCGGTAAGATCTGCGAGATAGTGTCTTCAAAGCGTTCTCTCCCTTGAGAAAAAGAGAATAAAATAATAGATAACTTTCGGATTAATAAAATAATAGATAACTTTCGAGTTCAAGTGACAACTAACCGGATGTTGAAGATTTCCGGTGCAAGCTCTATATTAACGGTCGCCGTTGAGACAGATGAAAGTTCTGTATTGCCTCTGGCAGGGGACAGACTGTCGCTCAAAGTAATGCCAGGCTGCCCGTTAGACATGCTAATCGCGTAAAGTAATGTTGAAATGAATAGGGGTGTGGAAGGGGAGTGAGAGTTCCCGCTAATTGACGGTAACAGCTAATCTGTCAGTCTGGGAGCAGTGGTCCGAATCTGCCGAGAATATGCTACCTAATCGATGATAACTCGCTTGTTCGCCATTACTATCTCTCAAGATTGTTGAATCTTCTCGTCAGTGGTGGAGGTTGACTGCTCCTTATTCGGACGTGACGTTTCTCCGGCCGCTTTTAAACATCTCGATCCACTCATACACACTTCTACGCAGGCACTACGATGTGGTATAATGGTTAGCAAGCTTGACTTGCTAGATCAGTTACGACTGAGTAGTGAGTTTGATCCTCAGCGAGTACTCCACTCTTTCGGCCTTGTGCCACATCTAAGCTTCGCTTAGAAAATCACCATACACACTTCTACGCGATAGTGTACTGCTGCTGTATTGTGTTAAATGCCTACAACACACCTTCTGATCAGAGAAATAGGATCGCTGCTCGTTGCTCCTCCTTGGTACACACTGCTATCGGAGCGGCCATGTTCACACTGTAACAGCAGGAAGAAAACTGGCTCGATCAAGCTCAAAATCTTCCCCCGTAACCATAATAGTGCCAACTATAAGCACGCATGAGCAGAAGGCAGTGTGACAAACCTAAAGATATGAAAGTTCTGATAATTTTTGACTTACTGTTGTATATTGTAGATGCGGTTTCAACTGTTCGGCAATCGCCGACGCGTTTATTTTTACCTATTCATTTTTCACGTGTAAACGAACAACGGATCTTTTCCAATTTCTGATGCACAAACGCAATTAGAGACGCAATGTGAGATTTTATTGTCCAAAGAGAGAAGGCCCCGTTGTATGTTTAAGTAGGCAGTTTGATTCAGAGCCTTTATTCATAATTAGGGCTGTTTACTGACGGCCGTAGAATAACGCTTGATAGCGATAACAGAACGAAGACGAAAGCAATACAAATGAACGTGAATAATAACTGATAATACAGTCGGAAACTTAACCCTATAAACTAATAAACAAAGCTCAATTTTTTGTGTGTATGCTCCACCTCCTGATATAATAAAACATAACGTTGGATGTTTGTACCGGCGCGTCTGCATTTCGCTCAGCACTACCCGATTTTGACGGTTCAGAAATCAGTGAATGAGCCGGTTCCTTTTCTTTATAATATGTTAATTGTCATTATTTTCTTGTGAAATGTAGTGGCTTCCTGTTGATTTCGCCATTGTTTCGAATTCAGGCTTCTCCTTGTAGACGGACTGCCACCTAAGGCTAAACAGATCAGTCTGCGCTAATATTTAACCTCTAGTTGAGTGATGGGTGGGCGTATTCAAACTTACCCTGAAAGAAACAGTGCAGTTATTAAGAAGAAGAGTTGAAATTAACACATGCGGGATTCCAAGTTTATAGCATCACTCCTTCACACTCAGCCTTTGAAATTTTCAGTCCACACTCGTATCTATCTATCTATCTATTTATCTATCTATCTATCTATCTATCTATCTATCTTTTTTTGTTGATTTTCAAGAGCATTTGCTACTAGTTACTTTTGAAGATGTCTTTGAACAGTCAGCTGTTACCTGGAAAGAATCAATGCGGTAATTAATAAGAAGAGTTGAAATTAATGCATACAAGATTTCACAGACTAGCATCATTCCTTCACAGTCATCTATCTATCTATCTATCTATCTATCTATCTATCTATCTATCTATCTCATTCTTTCCTTTATCTATCTATCTATCTATCTATCTATCTATCTATCTATCTATCTATCTATCTCATTCTTTCCTTTATCTATCTATCTATCTATCTATCTATCTCATTCTTTCCTTTATCTATCTATCTATCTATCTATCTCATTCTTTCCTTTATCTATCTATCTATCTATCTATCTATCTATCTATCTATCTCATTCTTTCCTTTATCCATCTATCTATCTATCTATCTATCTCATTCTTTCCTTTATCTATCTATCTATCTATCTATCTATCTATCTATCTATCTATCTATCTATCTATCTATCTATCTATCTATCTATCTATCTATCTATCTATCTCATTCTTTCCTTTATCTATCTATCTATCTATCTATCTATCTATCTATCTATCTATCTATCTATCTATCTATCTATCTCATTATGTTGATATTCAACAGAATTCGCTACTAGCGACTTCTAAAGATTTCTTTGAACAGTCAGATGTCAGTTTACCGGGAAAGAAACAATGCAGTTATTAATAAGAGCAGTTGAAATTAATGCATGCAGAATTTCACAAATCTAGCATCATTCCTTCACAGTCATCTATCTATCTATCTATCTATCTCATTATTTTCTATATCTATCTATCTCATTCTTCTCTTTATCTATCTATCTATCTATCTATCTATCTATCTATCTATCTATCTATCTATCTATCTATCTATCTATCTATCTATCTATGATAGAATCAATGCGGTAATTAATAAGAAGAGTTGAAATTAATGCATACAAGATTTCACAGATCTAGCATCATTCCTTCACAGTCATCTATCTATCTATCTATCTATCTATCTATCTATCTATCTATCTATCTCATTCTTTCCTTTATCTATCTATCTATCTATCTATCTATCTATCTATCTATCTATCTCATTCTTTCCTTTATCTATCTATCTATCTATCTATCTATCTATCTATCTATCTATCTATCTATCTATCTCATTCTTTCCTTTATCTATCTATCTATCTATCTCATTCTTTCCTTTATCTATCTATCTATCTATCTATCTATCTCATTCTTTCCTTTATCTATCTATCTCTCTATCTATCTATCTATCTATCTATCTCATTCTTTCCTTTATCTATCTATCTATCTATCTATCTATCTATCTATCTATCTATCTATCTATCTATCTATCTATCTCATTCTTTCCTTTATCTATCTATCTATCTATCTATCTATCTATCTATCTATCTATCTATCTATCTATCTCATTCTTTCCTTTATCTATCTATCTATCTATCTATCTATCTCATTCTTTCCTTTATCTATCTATCTATCTATCTATCTCATTCTTTCCTTTATCTATCTATCTCTCTATCTATCTATCTATCTATCTATCTATCTATCTATCTCATTCTTTCCTTTATCTATCTATCTATCTATCTATCTATCTATCTATCTATCTATCTATCTATCTATCTCATTCTTTCCTTTATCTATCTATCTATCTATCTCATTATGTTGATATTCAACAGAATTCGCTACTAGCGACTTCTAAAGGTTTCTTTGAACAGTCAGATGTCAGTTTACCGGGAAAGAAACAATGCAGTTATTAATAAGAGCAGTTGAAATTAATGCATGCAGAATTTCACAAATCTAGCATCATTCCTTCACAGTCATCTATCTATCTATCTATCTATCTATCTATCTATCTATCTATCTATCTATCTATCTATCTATCTATCTATCTCATTATTTTCTATATCTATCTATCTCATTCTTCTCTTTATCTATCTATCTATCTATCTATCTATCTATCTATCTATCTATCTATCTATCTATCTATCTATCTATGATAGAATCAATGCGGTAATTAATAAGAAGAGTTGAAATTAATGCATACAAGATTTCACAGTTCTAGCATCACTCCTTCACAGTCAGCCCTTGAAGTTTTCAGCCCACCGTCGTAGATTAACGTTTTCTAACGAAATGCATTCTTAACAAGGAGAAAAGTAATTATATAGTGGCAAACGTTTTAAGAAATATTTATAGCACTTTTTGGTCATTGTACCTAAAAATATTAATGTAAAATGAAACAATTCAATCTCAGTGGAAACATCCTGATTCATGTGACCCTCTGATCTTATATTCATAGGGTGAACATATCTGGATTATCCTGGACGGACCAGTAGATGCCATTTGGATCGAAAACTTGAATTCTGTGTTAGATGACAATAAGACATTAACATTGGCCAACGGCGATCGTATACCGATGGACCCTCTGTGCAAAATCATCTTTGAGGTTCACAACATTGACAACGCTTCACCAGCCACAGTATCCCGTAACGGAATGGTTTTCATGAGCAGTTCCATTCTGAACTGGGATCCGATTCTAAAAGGTATGTACGAGGGTCAATCAAAAGTGATACGCATTTTCGCCATGACATATCTTTAGGTTTGCCATACTACCTTCTACTCAGGCGTGCTTATAGTTGGTACATTTGTGGTCACATAATCGAAGTTTGAGCTTGAGCACGCTAGAATTCTTGCTACTGTTACAGTGTAAACATTGCCGCTCCGCTAGAAGTTTGCACCAAGAAGTAACAAAGAGAAGTGATCCGATTTTTCTAGACGGAAAGTGTGTCATGGGCTGAATTTAATCGGAGGCTTTTAACACAATATGGATACCGCGCTACCACGAAGAGGTGTGTATGAGTGGATCGAGAAGTTTAAAAGTGGCCAGAAAAACGTGACGCAATGAAGGAGACGGTAATGGCGAACCGTCTATGAGGTAACGTGTTCTCTGAAGATTCAGATCACTGCTGTTTGTTCCTCTTTGGTGCGGCCATGTTTAAATTTTAACTGCAGTTGGTGCAACTGTAAGCACGCATGAGCAGAAGGCATTGTGGTAAAACTGAAGATGATAAATATGGAGAAAGTGCTGATAATTTTGACTTGCACTTATATTGGACATTGGGCAAAATTTGAAAGCGAACTTTAATAAACATTAACTGCTGAGCCTTACATTCAGATAAAATAAAGACGTTGTCAGAATTGTTTAAAGAATGACCGCTGTTGAGTAAACTGATATAATCAGTAATGGGGCGTGGGCCAAAGAGTGTTATGGTTAGAGTAATCAAAGGATTAACTCTTAGATTCAGCAAAATGATATGATTTAAATGACAGAACTCAACCAATTATCTTCTTAAATTTTTTTTTAAAGCTTTTCTCCCCAAGCAAGGCTGGAAGCCACTAGCACGCAAGCAAATAGGAGTGTTAGAGGAAAGGATGTGGAGAAGGATAGAGGATAGATCAAGGCAACTGGAGATGTCGATTGACGTTACACTTGAATAGTTGGAGATCATAGTCATCAGGGAAACAGGAATGAGGAAGGGAGTTCCATAGTCGTGAGATGCGAGATATGAAGCTATTGGAGTAGAAGAGACGTCTACATTTAACAGTTTCAAAAGTGAAAGGGTGGGAACGGGATGCCAGCCTCGTAGGAAGCTTGAATTCATGGAGCCTGGGAACCAGCGATAGCAGCTCATCGGAGTAATTACCATGGAAATATTTATAAAAGAGACAGAGAGAGACGACGGTGCGTCTGTGACAGAGAGAGAGAGAGAGACTGCAGACGAGAAGCCAGATGAGGGCCAATTACATTAATAAGGAAACGTCATGCTGATGTGGATTAAGAGTTGGAAATAAAATTGACCAAAATTGGTACGAACATCACCCAGGGCTGATAAATTTGTGACAATTTTATGTGACTTTTCCCGACACTCAGATAGAACACCCGAAGCTAAACGCCAAAATATAGGCATCAATGCCCACAAAAAATGTGTTTTCTTATTTACATGGCAGTTATTGCAGACGGTAATGCAGAGTTGAAGAGCAAAAAACAATCAAAAAAGAAGAATCTTGAAGTGGAAATTTAAAAAGTGTGACATATGAAGGCCTCAACAATTCCAGTACTCTGAGTTCTGATAGACATCTTGAAAGGATCCCTAGCAGAACGCTTTAAGGAAATCTAAAAAACAAAAACTGTTCTTCCAAGCACAGCTCACATATTTTATAAAAATGTGCAGTGCAAAATTTCTGTCTTTTAAACCAGAATTGATTTTGCTATCTTCTTCACGACTTGTGAATTGTCTTGAATCAAACTCTCCCAGATAATCGTCACTTTTTCTACCTTCATCACCATCTACTAATTATCTTAATGCTTTTAATCTGCTTGATAAAACAAATGAAATAAAGACATTTTTCATATGATCTATCGCTAGAAAGGGATTGGAAATAACAATTGGGAAAATTTTATTTCAAACATGTTTATATAAAATAACATTACTTTTGTTTTCTCTTCAGCCTGGTTAGAAACCCGACCTGCTTCGCAAAGACATTTTATCTACAGCACATTTGAGGGTTCTTTTCCACAGATTTATACATATATCATTCAGAATCTGACAGCAAAGATGGAGGTACGTTTTCTATTTCGCTTTCTCTGTAAATTAGTACTATAACTGACAGTTGAGATGGTTAGATGTAGCCGCAATTTCTATGCGAACACTTTATTTTCTCACGCACTTCTAGTTTCTCGAACTCTCTTCCGGCTTCTTGCTCTCCAGTCAACTTTGATCTTCAAAAATTTAAATGCAATGTCAATCGTTATCTTCTATCTTCTTAATATTTGTTCTTTTATTGTTCTCTCTCCTTAATAGCATGTTCTATGTTAACTGTTTCGTTTCTTCGCACTTCTTGCTTGTGGCACTCCCTTCCAGCTTTTTGTTTTCCAGCCAACTTTAACCTGCAAAGATTTAAATGCAATGTCTTGAATAATTTTACATGGAAATTTCCTCACTATCTTCCTCCCTCTCCTTAAGAGATTGTCTAGATATATGAGATTGTGATCTTTTTGTTTTTTTAAGGGAGTTCCAAAATCAAAATGTTTTTTTTAACTTTGTTATCATTTATAGTTGTTATTAGTATAATAAAAACACCATTAAAGTGTTTAGGAAATGAACATTTATTTTTGATCCATTCAATCTTTAAACTATGGTCGGTCTCTATACTCCGCAGCCACTCGAAATTTATTTGTTTTTAATGCAAGTAAAATACAAGTTGGAATAAAAATTTAAAAAGCTAAAAAATTAAAGCTTTAAAAATTAATAAATACAAAAACAAATTTATTCAATTTTGATATAATTTTTAAAGAAAATACAACTTTTTTGTTTAAAGATTTCTGTTAAATCATCTTGAATAATTTTACATGGAAATGTTATTCAATATTTTTAACCAAACATTGACATAAAAAATATTTTCTTGCTTTGTAGGTTATACAATCAGAATGTAATTTTTTTTTTACTATTTGGAGAAAAATAATATTAATATCTAAATTTAAGTTCTTCAGTCTTTATTTTTCATTCTGGTTTCATTCACTATTTTACAAAGAAGGATTTAAGTTTTGTTTGTGCATGTGTGTACATGCTTCATTTATTCTTGGGAAGAAGTCAGTATCTTTTTTTTTTTATTTTAAAAAATTAGTTGCTTTTGAAATAAATCTAATAGAATTCTAAATGATAAAAAAGCTAACCAGTCATCGTAAACTAATGTTTTATAATTGTCAGGTTGATGAGACAAGGACAATCTCCTTCTCTGTTTGTCACAGATATAAAACATAAAGTAAAAATGATTTCTTGGTTTTGTGATGAAGTTTTATTTCTGTTAAATCATCTTAAATAATTTTACATGGAAATGTTATTCATTTTCATGCACAGCGTAATTTTCATTTAATTTTGATTTAATAGCTCTTCGCTATGGTACCTAGATTTGTTTAAATTTAAGTGCAGTACTAAACTGAAATTGAGATCTAATCAATTGACAGTTGAGCTGGCTAGATGTAACCGTGAATTCTATGCTAACAGTTTCTTTTCTCACACTTCTCACTTGTGGAACTCTCTTCCGGTTCCATGCTTTCTAGCATTTTTTTCCTCCTTGACTTATTTTCACTTAAAGATGGAAATCCGAAACTATCATACTGTTTTACTTGTAGCTTTGGGAAAGATAAACGGGTTCATGCCTTTCCAAGTGCATTTGATCGAAAGTGAATGGAATTATCGTAACTGACAAATAGAAGTGGGGTGACATTTTTTTCTTTTGAGAATTTCTTTCCCTCTATTGATTAATTTCGCCCTTTATAACTCTTTCAATGATTTCATGGTCACTTCTCCCTGAGTACGAAGGGAGTTACAGGGAGTGAAATTGAGAGAAAATACTGAGTATGGAGAGGAATTAAGAAAGGACAAAAGGATTCAAGAAGATCGGTGATGGCGATTGACGTTGCATTTAAAGTTTCTTTCTTTCATTCATTTTTCTTTTCTTTCATGCCTTCATTTTTCGTTTCATTCACTCATATTTTGCTTTCTTTTCCTTCCTTTATTTTTTCATTCGTTACCTTCCCGTATTTCTTCTTTTGTTTGTTTCCTTTCTTTTCTCTTTTTCCTTCCCTCATTTTTCTTTTCGTTTCTTTCCTGCATTTTTTCATTACTTTTCTTCATTTTTTCTTTCCTTCATTCATTTTTCTTTCTTATACTCTTTCATATTTTCGCTTCATTTCCTCATATTTTTCTTTCTTTTCCTTTTTTATGTTTTCATTACTATCCTTTCTTCATTTTTCTGGACTTCTTTCCTTTAATTTTTCTTTCATTCCATCATTTTCTTTGTTTTATTCCCTCATTTTTCCTGGCTTTTTTCATTTTTTTCTTTCGTTTCCTTCATTTTTCTTTCGTTTCCTTGATTCATTTTTGGTTTTTCATTCATTTTTTAATTCATTCCTTCATTTTCTTCGTTTTCTTCTTTTATTTTCCCTTTTATTTCTTTTCTTCATTTTTTGTTTTCCTTCATTTTTTCATTAGTTTCCTTCCTTCATTTTTTCATTCGTTTCTTTCTTTCCTTTTCTCTTTTTTTATTACCTCATTTTTCTTTTCGTTTCTTTCCTTCATTTTTTAGTTATTTTTCTTGCTTCATTTTTTCTTTCTTTACTACAGTTTTCTTTTCATTCATTCCTTCATTTTTTCTTTCCTTTCCTTCCTCCATTACGATCCTTTCTTCATTTTTCTGGCCTTCCTTCCTTCCTTCATTTTTCTTTTCTTTCCTTCCTTCATTTTCTTTGTTTTATTCCCTAATTTTTCCATTTAAATTTTTTTTCATTTCCTTTATTCATTTTTCTTTCGTTCTCTTGCTTAATTATTCTTTCTTTTCGTTCCTTCATTTTTGTTTCTTTCATTCATTTTTTAATTTCATTCGGTCTTTTTTTCTTATTCCCTCATTTGACCTTTCTTTTCTTCATTTTTTCTTTTCTTCATTTTTTTCTTCTGTTTCTTTCCTTCAATTTTTCTTTTGTTTCTTTCCTCTATTTTGTCTTTCTTTTCTTCTCGACTTTCAGTCCATCTAACCGACATTTACAATTAGGTCCCTGATAGACGGCATTTATTTATATATTCTTTTTTTCGAATCCACTGAGATTATTAAGACCTTCCTATTCGCAGTCTTTGCTCCTCTAAATGATTTTCCCGATCCTTACTTTTATTACGACCATCCATGTCTATTGCTGATTGAGAAAAATTAAAAATCGACCCCCCGATTATTAACGTCCGTCTGGTATTAAGCAACAAAGTCATTTTCTTTTTCCCTTTCTTCATTTAAAAAAAATCATTTCACCCCAAGCAAAGCGGGAATGCTACTAGTACGCAGGCGTTTTAATGGAATGAAAGTGAGTATAGAGAGGATTGAAGAAAGGACAAAAGATGAACTGGGTACAGGAAGACAGGTGATGGCGATTGACGTTGAATTTCAAGTTTTGAAGTTTGTAGTTATCAGGGAAGCAAGTAAACAGAGGGGAGTTGCATAGGCGGGAAGTGAAAGAAAAGAAACCTTTCGAGTAGAAATATCGGTTATTGCCTGTTGAGAGATGTCCAGTTACTATCGAGCTTTTCTCTGACATTAAGCGAATGCCATCGCACGCATCATCCTAAGACTGATGTTGATCGTCTGTATGTGTCCAGACCCAAACGAGGCAGAGGATTAGTTCAACTAGAACTGTCTTACATGAATGCTTAAACTAATATACACAATCATTCGACAATTAAGAAAAATGACGCTGGAAATGTTTAGCTACATGTCCAACAATTATGAACCCAAAGAGACTAGCAGCCTCTTGGGGTTTCAGGTTAAAACTTGGATGCAGCTCGTAAAGAAAAAAGAAAAGTAGGCTCAAAATAGACCAGCAACAAGAACAAGAACAAGAACAACAATAATAATGATAATAATAATAATAATAATAATGCAGCTGAGGACCAAAGCCTCACAACCAGATCCTATCACTGTCACATAATCAAGGATGGAAGTAACCCGAAATGCAGGATCTGCGGAAAATATGATGAAACTGTCGACCATATTATCTCAAGATGTCCGGAACTAGTAAAAAAGGAATATACCCACAGATATAACAAGGTAGCGACATATGTGCACTGGAAGATATGCAAGAAGCACAATATCGAAACCACTGAGAGATGGTATGACCACCAACCAAACACAGTTACCCAAAATAGCGATGTAACTATCCTCTGGGACATGCCAAATCAAACTGACAGGGAAATAAAAGCCAACACACCTGATATTATCATAAAAGACAAGAAATTCAGGAAGTGTATGTTTATTGATATAACAGTAACATCTGAGAGAAGCACCTCCATGAAAATTATCGAGAAATTGTCCAAATACATGGACCAGGAGATCGAGATTAACAGGATATGGGGAATGAAGACTGAGACTATACCAATAGTAATCGGAACTCTGGGCCACGTGTGAAAAGGAATAATCAATTTTACTAACAGTGTCCCAGGGGACATCAACATACAAGTTTCCCAGAAGATCACACTACTAGAAACATCCCATATAATAAGAAAAGTGCAATCAGTTAAATTACATTTCTCCTATAGGGCTTAAGGACCAGAGTTTGAACCTGGCTCTACAGGATACAAAGCAGGAAATATAACATACACAAATAATAATAGTAATAATGATAATAATATAAAACTATTTGCAGAAGTTCTCAAATAAAAGATGCCCATTAATGTCATGTTTCAGCCGATATAATATTCGGCCTTCCTTCACAGTCATGCCGAAAATCTAGGATGAATTTTAATGATATACCATTAAATGTGGAAGTCTTCTTGTAAAGTGAAATAATTATGGTCTAACTCCATTCAAGACGGAAAATAAATTACTAGTTTCTCGGTCATCAGACGATGATCGTCCGATGGACTACTCTCTCTCTTACTGTTCTATTTCTGTTCTTTTTCAGCTTCTTGAGTGCAATTACGTCAGTCAGTCGATTCATCTACTGGACGGCCTCATTCCGAAAGGCGAAGAATTGAAGGACATATCTGATAGCCATCTGGGCAATCTGATTGTTTTCGCTTTGATGTGGTCCTTCGGGGCGCTTCTTGAACTTTCAGATCGATACAAGGTAAGTTCCATGTGCAGACCAAAGCAAGAATTTAACTGTGGAAGAAAACCTGAAAAGCTTCATAACGATTTTAAGCCTTAAACGGAAGGGAAAAGATTGTACGAATATAACAGCCAGACGGGTAAAAAGCGAGAAAATAGATTTTAAAAGGATAGTTTCTTAGGCACATTTTCGTTTTATTAATGTAAATAACGCAAAGAAAGTAATTTTAGATAACAGATGCTAAAGATAACGAATGTTTATACGTTCTTTTTATAGATGTCTTAAAAATAATTGTTGGACTTTGTCCATTTCATAATTTCTGACGTCATTTGTTTACATTTGGATACGCATCGAAAAGATATGAATGTACGAGAGAAAATCATGGAGAATTGTCAGTTTAAAAACAGTAAGATCCACCTTGCTAATCGAAATGCTCCTCTGTGGCTCAATCGGTAAAAGCACGTCAGGCTATATGACGGTTCCGTATAGGATACAGGTTCGATTCCTATCAGAGGACGCATATTTGTCTATAAAAATTTCTCGAACATTCAGGCCGGTAAATGTCGTTAATACTGTTTATAATAAAGAGAGCATTTACTTAAATATTTGTATCTATAAAAAGAACGTATAAACATAAAAACTCTCCTAAGAATAATTATCGGACTTTGTCCATTTCATAATATATATATATATATATATATATATATATATATATATATATATATATATATATATATATATATGATAATGGACTCTCCCGTCGGTTTCGACGTATGCGAATCTGACAACTTAATTGATTAAGTTAATTTTGGGCGATAATCTTAAGTGGCAATTAATGCCCGTTAGTGATTTACAAAGGAAGCCGCATATGGAGCAAGAGTCAGGATTGTGGGATGCGATCACTGTTAGATTGGCTGACCTTTTAGATCTTGCTCTCGCTTCTTGAAGACGATTCTGATAAGCTGACTGAAAACTGCTGAGTCCACTAAAACTCGTTGATCTCCATTCTACCCACTCCAAGGCTTAGCGCTCGAGAGTGTTATGAGGTATATTGACAGCTGACAAGTTGCTCTTCAGCTTGACTTTGTATCTTAGCCAAGGGCGTCCTACATTCCTGATCTAACTGGCTGTACATTAGGATCTTTGGTATCCTGTCATCAGACATTCTCAAAACATGACCAGGCCACCGTAACTGAAACTGTATGAGAAAAGTCACGATTCCTCCAATATTACATCTGTCTTCATTTCATTATATATATATATATATATATATATATATATATATATATATATATATATATATATATATATATATATATATATATATATATATAATGAAATGAATTAAGTCCGAACTCGAATCGCAGTATTGGCAATGTATTCCCATATCAAAATAGTTTTTAGACAATGCTTTCAACAATTCAAATAACTTGCAATTATATTCGGTTTAATAAAAAATATCGGCTGTATGTGATCTCATGTATTCACATATTCTTATAAATACTCTTCTTTCGTTACTATTAGAAGGGGATGAACGTTTATTGTGTTGCTGAATTTTTTCGGCTGATCCGAGCTTATCAAAAACTTATAAATTTCACAAATTTTATCTTTAAATGATTTTTTCCAAACACTTTTTCTGTTTTTTTTTCAACACCCGTTTATTGCATTTTGATAAATAGTCCACCCCCGATTATTAAAACACCCATGTACTAGGCATTTAAATATCAACTGACTTTGAAAAAATATTTCTTGTCAAAATGTTGGGCAGTTTTAATTAAAAAAAAAAAAAAACCTTTGAATTGTAGCTGCAAGAATTCATGAAAGAGAATTGTACGCTTCCTTTACCACCAACACCAGAAGATAATACCATATTTGAATATCTCGTATCAGAAAACGGTGCTTGGCAGCATTGGTCGGAGAAGGTAAGTACAAACGCGGCCTCTTTTTGCATTCTAAGTCCTTCAAGCGTCTCACTCAATCAGACGATATTACCCACCCACGTGCTTTTGACCTGGGGACGCCTTATGGGAAGTTGAATCATCAGGGACAAAGGGAGTGAGTTATACGCAAAAAAAGAAGAAACCTAGTCTTGTAATATTACAATTTTTGTGTACTTCAATACTAGTGAGCAAACCAAAATGAGCTGACTCATTTTATAGTACACCCATAGAAGGTTAACCAATCAGAAGACTAGAAATATACGACCCGATGTGTATAAAGGCGGCCATTTTGTTTTCCTTTCTTGTCGGAATATCTACTGCTAACCTGTCACCTGAGGAGACCTGCAGAACTACGTTTTCCTACTCTCTCCAAATATCCACTGCCAACCACTGATATGGAAGACCTTAAGAATTCCTGAATAGCTGCTACGAGACATTGGTGCTTTTACATTGAACAAATGACTTCCTATGTCGGATTGCTACATTCAAACTACATTAAACATGTATTACATGTAAAAATAACAACATAGAGTTTATTTGGCAAAGGTTACAGCTATCAATTTAAACCACCTTAAAAAAAAGAGAGACAGCTGAAATGTGGTTCTACAGAAGGATACTGAGAATTACAGAAGGAGCGAGTAAGCAACGAGGGAGGCTTAAAGAAAATGGCAACAGAAAGAACACTTATAGTCAGAATCAGGAAAAGACAACTGAAATTCCTTGGACACATAATGAAGAAGGAGGGCTTAGAAAACGTAACCCTCACGAGGTACGTTGAGTGAAAGAGAGATAGGGGAAAGCAGGGAGCCTTTTATCTGACGAACTTGTGTGAATGGATGGCGGAACTTGGGTGAGAACCTTAGCAAAGGAAGAAAACTGCTAACAGTTACATGAGATAGAAAGCTGTGGAGAGCCATAGTCGTCTATGTCCTGAACGGGGTGCAGCTTATAGAAGAAGAAGAATTCCAAGATACTATGAACTGTAGGATTATTATTATTATTATTATAAATAAATATAAAAAGAATATAAAATAATAATAATGAAAATTATGAATAAAATAAAATAAAACAATTACATAAAAACATTATATAAAATAAATTAAATAAAAATAAAAATACTCCCTCATGCAACAAAAACTATTCCTCTCGGAAATACGGACATCCCGCCAAAAGACGTAAAATTCAATCTCTTCACCACGGACCTTGGTACGGGCAACACGTCTCCGACTTCTCTCTGTAATATGGCTTGTAATAATATGGAGGATATTTCTCCCTTTTATCACGTGTACTATAAAACAATTGTAACTAAATACAAAAAAACAATACACACAAAAATATAAATAAATTGTATGAAAGTAACATACAATTATCTATTTTTTCCTGTTATTTCTGCACGTTTTATTTTCTGTTAAGTATGCTTTTATCTCCGTGAACACGAAGCTAACGTCAGCTGCTATGATGTTAGTGAATTGCCCACAGATCTACCTAAATTTTAGGAGTGAGTCGGTGTCAACTTTAATTACATTATATCGTATAAGCAACAGGTATGGATTGGTGACTGGCAGTCAGTTCATCAATTCAATCTGGGAAACTCCAAAGTCGGTCTCCAAAATCTGATCTCCAACTCTTCCACTCAGTTGTGATTTTTTCTTTTACTTTTGTTCAACGTTACAAACCCTAAGAGCTGCTCAAGATAGAGGGTTACTGTTGGAGCATACCTGCGGACGATAGTGTGTATGTCCCCATTCACATAAAGACAGTAGTAAATACTGTATGTTGGTTAGCAGTTGGAGATTCGTCTCCAACTGTGCTGATCAAACTTTCTGCATCCGTGCAGAGAGGATTCCCAGGCTATGTCTAAGGGCAGAGTTTCGTTTTGGGAAACAGCTACCCGACCGAGAATTTTTGGCCCAGCTTACGGGCTCGAATACCCCACATTAAATTCGGCCTTGTGTCACATCTGACTGCGTGGGCGGTTGGTAGATCTCCACCAGCTGTGTTTGTCAAACACTCTGCCTCTAGGCAGAGAGGATTCACAGACGAGCCTATGCCGAAGGGCAGAGTTTCGTCTCGGGAAACAGCTACCCGACCGAGAATTTTTGGCCGAGATTACGGGCTCGGATACCCCACATTAAATTCATTCTTGTGCCACATCTGATCGCGTGTTGGTAGATATCCCTGAGTTGGAGATTCACCTCCAGCCGTGCTGGTCAAACTCTCTGCCGAGAGGCAGAGAGGATCCCCAGACGAGGCTATGTCGAATGGCAGAGTCTCGTCTCGGGAAACAGCTACCCGACCCCGTTTTATACGGGGTCTACGGGGAATTTTTGGTCGAGCCTACGGGCCCAGATACCCGATATTAAATTCGTCCTTGTGCCACATCTGACGTTGTGGGGCGATTGGTAGGTATCCTGCAGTTGGAGATTCATTTGGAATTCACTTGACTCACTTTTAGCTGTTGACTACTTCTACGTGCCGCTGGCGAAACTTGTGTTGTTCTTGTCCTAAGTATTATCGCTCATTACCAGCCTTTCTTTGATTATTTTATTCAGTAACCTTCCCTAGGTTACAACAGTTAATGAAAGGGGATTGTTGTAAGAGCGCATTGGAGGAGGAAGGGTCTGAGGATATTTAGGATAAAGGCTAGACTTGAAGAGATTAAGATTGCAGTGGTCGGGAAAGCATCACCTCAGGAGTCTCTTCGACAGGGTGACAGTGCTAGGAAAAGCAGTCCGAGTGGAACTTCTTCCTTATCAAAAGAATACGAACGAATAAAACGCTCGTCTCAGATATGATGACGATCTCTGTGATGTCCCGTGTTGTGTGACTTGTTATATTTTAATTACTATTTCGGTTTGGTCATAAGCAATGAGTTTCTTGATTTTCCAGATGAAAATTTTCACTTCTGAACTAAGCGAACCACTTAAAAACATTTCTTTCAGCTATGGCACCATCTTTATAAATGGCACACATATAATATATTTTTTCCTTTCGGTTTGCACAATGCGTCTCATTTTCCTCGAGTTTCGTTTTTAACGTAAAAGTAATTAACTTATTTAGCATTTAACGAAAACAGTTTAATATCCACAATTATGAGGAAACATTCACTTTTTAAAATACACATACATCTCATAAATAAGTCACCCGTGAAAAAAAAAAACCACTGGTTGAAATTCCACCAATTGAAAAACGCAACGAACTCTTATTCCAACCAAATATCGCATTTTATTTGGAAATTAGCAAAAAAATGAAATAAAAAAAATGTTCCACACGTTTAAATAAAAATAGACGTACGGATAATACTGTCTTCTTTTTTTAAAAAAAAAACACTTATACTGTTTCTTTCATGTTTTTCTCTTCCCGATCAGGTTTCGTTGTATAAATATCCGAAGGACTCCACCCCAGAATACACGTCTATATTAGTTCCCAACGTAGATAATGTATGCACCGATTTCCTGATCCACACAATTGCCAAGCAATCAAAAGCTGTCTTACTGATCGGAGAACAGGTAGGTTGAAATGAATCATTTATAAGCAATGTATCCGGGGACACTGAATAGCGGCTCGGATTGAGGAATCAGAGAGCCGAATTCGAATTCCAGACGAGTTCGTTATATTCGCGTGCAAATATCCTTGGAAAGGGATGAATCAGTTTATGGGTAAACAGCAGGAAAGACTGGGTCCTATAGCCTTGGGTGGCAACCGGTCTGGTAGAAGGATAACTCTGAATTCAAAATCTACAACTATCGGTTAAATAGTCTCACCAACCCGGAACTGCTCACACGTGGTGAGTATGGCTAGATTTCTGAAGACATAATCAATCGGGGAAAGGTTCCACCTAGGAATTAAATGACCCAGCACCAGGATCTGTTTCAATGAGCTTTCTTCCCTGGTACCTTTATCTGATCAATGTTTTAACGTATTTGGATTTTCAAGGTGATGAGCAAATGGTGTAATGGATAACACTCCGGAACGAGAAATCGGAGAGCTGTGTTCGAATTCCAGTCGGATTTGTTACATTTATTTACAAATACCCCAAAGAATTCATTGTAGCGGACCGTGCGGTGAAGATGTGAAGAGATATCAGAAGGTTAAAATTTCCTGCTAGCCGGTCCAGCTACATGAGAATGTTGGACTTTAATTAAGACCAAGGAAGACAAAGAAAACAAATAAGACCGATATACATGGGTAAACAAATATGTATTAATAACAAGTTGCACAAAGACATGAACAGTTACATAGTGTTTGTATGGAGAAATTATGTGTGTGTTGTGAGTGTTCGTACGTACGTGTATTGTTCTTAGCGCGTTCCCAGAATTTGGGAAACACTGTACTGTGAAAGGTCACATATTGGTGTAAGTGGTAAAAGAAAGATTTTACCTCCCCTCCTCGTGAGGTGGCGGCCCAAGGCCTGAGTCGGAAAAGAGAGACGAAGGGTCAGCCAGTATTTATAGCCAGGAGAGAGAGACCCCTGTTGAAGGATTAAGGGCCTGAGGAGGAGCTAACTGCGACACCATTGAGTGTTGATCATAATCCCGAATCTTAAAATCCCGAATGTGGAAATCCTAAAATTTAAAATCCCGAAATTTGAAACACGAATTTATAAAACTCCGAAAAATCAAAATCCCGAAATTTAAAATTAGAATCCCGAAAATATTGCAAAGTTTCCATCAATTTAATTCATTATTTGGAGTTCTATTGCATTTTTAATTTCGCGGGTAAAAAAAAAGGTTCCCGCCCTTGTGAAAAACTCTCAAATAATCTCCCTAGAATAACGTTTGGAATCTTGAAAAGGTACAAGCCTCGAAACCAAACCCGGGAAAATATCGACTACACTTGGGAAACGGATTTGCTAACCATCGCCTTAAGTCAGCCACCATTATATCATATTACATTTAGGCTAGTCTGACACAAGGACTTGATTGTAGGGTACCTCGTAAGGATCAATATAGAAAGAATATTATGTTAATTAAGTATGTCCTTGTTATTTGTAGGCCAATCTGTTTCAATGAGCTTTCTTCCCTGGTACCTTTATCTGATCAATGTTTTAACGTATTTGGGTCTTCAAGGTGATGAGCAAATGGTCTAACTTTTGTTAGACTTTAGTATCTTGGAAAGTTTCAGATACTTCAAGCCATTATTTATATAAGTGACAGGCAAAAAACCCCTCCATTCCAGCTCCGCAATTATATACCGGGCATATGGCTAAATCGTTTGAAATCTCATGTGCAATCCTCGAAATTTTAGTTGGCACTATTTGAGGAAGTGATCAATAATTTTTCGTAAAATTAAAAGTTGTGAATCGTATTTGATTATTTTTCTTTCAGGGGACTGCTAAAACGGTTATGGTGCAGGGTTATTGCGGTAAATATAATCCAGAAGAACACCTGTTCAAGAGTTTCAGTTTTTCCAGCGCTACGACACCTCAAATGTTTCAGGTGAGTTTGGCAAGTCTTATTTTTCCTTTCGTATCTTCCGTGATTCGATTTTTATTAGACATTTGAACATTGGCTGAACCAGTCCTACTGCATGGATCAGATACTTGGACAATATCCGTTCGTCTTGAATGACGCCTCGATGGAACATATACAAATCTACTAAAAAACATTTAGAACATCAGTTGGGATGCAAATTTATTTGACTTTAT
>OZ038495.1:82038219-82055719 GCA_964036315.1 Acanthosepion esculentum
TGTTTGGTGTTTTTTTAGATCTATTTGTGAAGGACTGGCGATGGTTATAAAACCTCTGCTTCCAATTTCCCACCGATATTCCTATATATATCTTTTTCTGTTCAATATTTTCCTTGGGGGAAATTGTAGCTTCATATATCACGTTTTCTGTCATATATATATATATATATATATATATATATATATATATATATATATATATATATATAGAGAGAGAGAGAGAGAGAGAGAGAAAGAGAGTGAGACAGAGATAGATTTTATTAATGAAATGATGGTGGGGATGATTAAAGTATATTTAATTACATCTCCCTGAAAGCTGTCGCGATCTGTTATATGATCACATCTGTTATATAATGATCACATCTGTTATATAATGATCACATTAAGAACCTCTCCTTAATGGCTGTCGCAATCTGTTAATTACACGCCGTTTTTCTTTGTTGTTTTCGCTAGCGAACAATTGAAAGCTACGTGGACAAAAGAATGGGCACCACTTTTGGACCCCCAGCTGGAAAGAAGCTCACTATCTTTGTAGACGACATCAATATGCCCATAATTAATGAATGGGGTGATCAGGTAAGTAACTCGCTCTTAAAAGGAAGTTGTTGATTAAAGAGATACTGATAAGGATGTTCAATTTGAAATTACCTATTCTTTGCATTTAAAAATACAATCCGCATCAAATAAAATACCTTTCCCAATAAGACGATCTTGAAGTGTATATAAAGGTTATTATTATGTTATAAATATTATATTCACTTACATTCAAGATTTACCTTAACCTCCCACCCATGCACACTGAGTCAGGTTGTGACACAACATCTGTTTTTAATGTTGGGATCCGAGTGTTTCCGAGTGAAAAATCTTCTCCGCATTAAATAACCCACTGAGGTTGATATGCCGTAAAACGAAATAAACCAAACCCTCTTCAATGAACACCAAGCCGAATTCGAACCATTAGATGCAGCGGCAATCGAAACCATTTTGTTTGAGTAAGCATATGCTGATCTAAGATGGAACAAACACATTGAAACAATAGCTTCATCTACCGCGAGGAAAGTTGTTTCACTGTGTCGCGCCAGAAAGTCTTTCTCACCCGAGTCTTTTTTTCAAATCTCTAAATCAACTATCCGCCCTTTCATGGAATGCTACTGCTCCCGCTGTTCGTCTCAAGGTCCTCGACAAAATCCAGAGACGGATATCGAATTTGGTTGGTACTAGTCTGGCATCTCGCCTACAGTCACTTTTTCACAGACGTGTCGTCGCTTCCCTCTATCACCGACGAGCTATTTTCGCTGGTTCCCAAAATGCACGAATTTATGCGTGTTACTAGGTTGGCATCTCGGTCCCACCCTTTCACGGTCGAAACGGTTATATGTAGCTGTCTCTTCTGCTGCAATAGCTTCATGTCTTGCACTTCCCGTCTGTGGAACTCCCTTCCTCTTACTTGCTTCCCTGATAGCTATAATCTTCAATTATTCGAATGTAATGTCAATCGACATCTACCGATGCCTTGATCTATTCTCCGTCCTTCTCTTTATCCTTTCCTCTTTCACGCCTCTTTACTCTTGCTCCCAATCTCTGTAACCTCTTGCGTGCTATTGGCACTGCCGTCTTGCTTGGGGAGAAAAGCTTTAAAAAATTAAATTCTAAACATTAAAACAAAATAAGAAACCTTTTACAAAATTTGCAACTCTTTTATAAAGAGATATGTTTCAATTCATGCTTAAATAATGGGTAAAATTTTGTTTAAATTGTGGAGAAATATTGCCGTAGCGAGTAAACGAAATTATTGCTTTAAAGTATCTGGTTCATTTAATTTTCAAATTGTTAGTTTCTATGGCGTCACAAGTTCTCGTTTAATCTATATTCGCGAAATAAATGGAGTTTTCCTGGCAGTTCAAATAGTTCTTTGCGTCGTGACTTATTAAATGGTTTTGCGTAAATGAACAAATAAAACACATGGCCGATTTTAGTTGCGATCAGTTGAGGAAATGATCAATTTAAAAAAAAAATTAAACTGTTGCTTTGAAGTATATGGTTTATTTAATTTTCAAACTGTTAAGTTCTATGACGTCACAAGTTCCAGATCCAATGGAAATTTTAAATAAAAGATAAAGGTAAATAATAATAATAATAATCCTGCAAAGTTTCCACCATTTTAATTCATTATTTGATTTCTCTCGCATTTTTTATTTCGCGGGCAAAAAAATTAAAAAAAGTTCCCGCCCTTGCCTTTCACAACTCCCAAATAATCTCCCTAGAATAAAGTTTGGAATCTTGAATAGGTGCAAGCCTCGAAACCAAACCCGGGAAAATATCGGCTACTTGGTAAACGGATTTGTTAACCATCGCTCCAAGTCAGGCACCATTATATCATATTATATTTACGCTAGTCTGACACAAGGACTTGATAGTAGGGTACCTAGTAAGGATCAATATAGAACGAATATTATATGTTAATTAAGTATGTTCTTGTTATTTGTAGGCCAATCATATTGCATTGGTTAATAGTCCTGTAAAGTTTCAGAGACTTCAAGCCATTATTTGGAGCTTTATAAAAGTGACGGGCAAAATGCCGCCATCTCCGCCTTTCACAACTCCACAATCCTGGGATATGGTTAAAGAGTTTGAAGTCTTGAATAGGTGCAAGCTTTGAAATCGAACCCGGGAAATATCGACTATACTTGCGTAACGGATAATAAAGTCCACAAATTTTCAAAGAGTTTAAACCATTATTTGTTAAAGTTGGCGCGCAAAAATACCGCCCCCCACACACACTCAGATTCCAGATTTCCAGAAGAAACTGCCCGTGATAGGGTGGAATTTGATTTAGGCCATTGAATATTTCCTGCTGTGGACCACATACAATTTGCCCTGGCTATGACGATAGACTACATCCGGCAGCAAGGCATCTGGTCGAGAGATAGGATGTTTTGAGGAGCGTAGAACCACCTCTTAATTGCTGTTGTTTCAAGGTTCACCCTGACCCTGGGTTGTATCATCTGTTAAGGTCCCAGTTATGGGCAAATAGTGAACCCCCAAACAAAAACAATATGAAAGTATAAAAATAGATTTTTATAGTAAAAATACCAGCAATAATTTTTTATATAAAACACCAATAGTAAAATTAAAAACAATATATTTGATCTGTAGTTGCATGTATGCAGATGTTGTGCAGAATTAAAATTTTTTGCATTGAATGTCCCATAGAGGTGTTGATATGTCGCTAAACAAAATCAGCAAAGCAATCAACATCAAAGAACACTTTCATGACATTAATCCATATAATATCCTAAAATTTCTTAAAGAGATCAAACTGTAATCCAAAATATAACTTCAACCACAACATAAAACACATACATCACCACCTCTAGTAATTATGTTCACGCAAACATGTAAAGGGTGTTTCATTAAGACGGATCAAAGTCAGCAGTAAATAAATCAGTTTTATTGGTGAAAATTTATTTATTTCTCTATTGGATCATGTTATTAAAGTCAAGGCAATTATGTGTGAAAAATAATATCGCCCAAATGCCCGCCAAATCTGAAAGAAAAAGAAAAAAAATTAAGACACTTAAACTTAATTTACATTTAAAATCGGTACAAGTTATTGGAACAACCTTTATATGCACAAAAGCTGACTATCATTTACCATCTATTCCATTGTGAAAGAACAATAATGTATCATATTTTTATTAATTCAAAGCTCCCAAGAAAATTGAATTTCGGCATTAAATGACCCATGAAGAGTAGACATGCCGTTAAACAAACAAAACAAACAATCAACCGCACACAACAGGTTGAAAATAAAAGAACTTTCAGTTTACCGTTTAATGTTGATCTTCTTTATCCTCAGGTGACCAATGAGATAACGCGACAGATGATGGAAATGAAAGGCTTTTATAATATCGACAAACCAGGTGAATTCATGACAATCATTGATATTCAGATGTGTGCGTCGATGATCCACCCAGGCGGTGGACGTAACGATATACCGCAGAGGCTTAAACGTCAATTTTGCGTCTTCAACTGCACTCTGCCTTCAAACAATTCCGTGGACAAGATTTTCGAAACGGTTGGAAACGGACACTTCTGCATTGTAAGTAGAATTTCTCTAACATTCTCGAGGAAAACTGGATATGGGAAAGCCGTTAGAAAGATTGTTTTGCATTGAAATAAGCAGATTGGGACATTAAGGAACACCCTCATAGAAGGCGGGGGTGGGAGTTTGTCTGGTTATCAAGTGCTTCTCTTTTATGCCTGGCGAATGATTTCTTTGAATGTCGAATCTTTTAACTGATCTAGTCTTTCTTATTAAGTCGCGAAATGAAAGTTATCTTGAATGGCCACTCTTCTCGATCTTTTTACATAAATGCAGGTGTTCCTCAGGGTTCTCTCTTTGAACCTAAGTTGTTTCTAATTTTCATAAATTACCTTCCCGATGCCATCAGTTCCATCTCGGTATCTATGCTAATGACACAACTATTTACTCTTGTCTTAATACCAAGTCTCATCGGTTTGATAGAGTTAGCTGACAGCTGATCTAAAAAATGAACTACAGTCCGTTGTTAAATGGGGCAAGAAATGCCCTGTTCATTTTAATGTCTCAAAAACGAAACTGCTCACTCTTAATGATCTGAGAGAACCTTTTTACTTTTCAGCAGGATGGCTGATGCTAACCTCCAGTAGATTGACTTATTGCGCCCGGCTTTGGGCTAACGTTTTCAGCTGAAATGAAACGGAAAAAGTATATGTTGAATCAATGGCTAAGTCTGCAGCTAAGGAAGTTGCTTCATTATGTCGTGATTGGCAATCTTTCTAGCCAGAATCGATCTTACATATCTATAAATCAAGCATTCGTCCTTGCTTTGAATATTACTGTCACATCTGGTTTGCTACTCCTGCTATATATTTAGAGATTCCCGATTAAATCCAAAGAAGAATTATTGGTCCTGACTTGGCATCTCGGCTTCAGTCCTTTTCTAACAGCCGTAACATAGCTTCCGTGTGTCTTTTCTATAAATAGATTCATGACAATTGTTCTCATGATCTTTCCTCTATGGTACTATGACATTAGGAATTTAAGCGCAGTACTAGATTGGCGGCAAGGTCTCATCATTTTCAAGTTGAAACGACTAGATGTGACCATAATTTCTATGCTAACAGTTTCTTCTATCGCACTTTTCTCTTGTGGAACTCGCTTTCGGCTTCTTGCTTCCCAATCAACTTTATCTTCAAAAATTTGTAGTTCCCGTCTCCCTTAATATTTTCCTCGTTTTTCAGATGTTCTTTTCTGAACTATGTCGCTTCAAGTATCTTCTTTATCTGCGAAGAGATTGTTCAGCATTCACAGGAATATGGAAGAATAGATATTACTTTGCCAAACTAGCTTCTTTGTATCTAACAATATTTTTTTTTAATTTGTCGTAATACCCTGCTTTGTTTCTGGAAGTGCCTTCCAGAAACAAAGCAGGGTATTACGACAAATTTAAAAAAATATCAATTCCATTGTGAAAGAACTAACTAGTTTCGCTATTTCTACACAATAGTGATTTTCCAAGCGTACCTTAGATGTGGCGAAAGTACGGGGAACCAAGTGAGGATTGAACTCACGACTCAGTCGTATTTGTTCTAGCGAGACAAGTTTGCTAACCATTACACCGCTTCGAGGTGCCCAATTCCTACACAACAGACCAAGAAGTTAGGGCCACCCACTGGGTTTCAATGAATCACCTAAAATTTGAAAGTTTCATGCCTTTTTCAAGACTAATTTACCAGCTCGCTTCGGGTCTAAGTGACTTTCTCTTCCTGAAAGGTATTATTATATATTCAACAACAACAACAAAAGAAACACTATAATAATAATAATAATAATAATAATAATAATAATAATAATAATAATAATAATAATAATAATAATAATAATAAAAATACTCCACATGCGCAGATGACCTTGAGTTTGAAACACTGTAGGACGGGGTGGGTGCGTCGATGACCAACGAGTCCGATCTTCGCCCTGAAAAATCTCTTGCAACTGTGACATGGGATCCTGGAGGCTGAACCAGGCTGGAAGGTGGAACCCTCTTGATTTGTCCTTTTCTGGCGTCTCTGTTCTTTGTCCCTGATACTTTTCTCTTCAAAACCAGACACTCCAGACCTTACAAGAGAGCGCCAGACGGCACGGTCCTCATCAGACTCTTCCCAGGTTGGGGATGGGGAATGCCATAATGCTTGAGAGACTCCTTCAGTGTGTCTTTGTAAGGTTTGTTTGTTCTGCCAAGTGAGCGCTTGCCTATGGATAGCTCGCCATCGAGCAATATTAGTAACGAAATTAACTCATTACTGAGTGAATCTTAATAACAAAATTATCCCATTACTGAGTAAATCTTAATAACGAAATTAAGCCATTACTGAGTGAATCTTAATAACGAAATTAACCCATTACTGAGTAAATCTTAATAAAGAAATTATGCCATTACTGAGTAAATCTTAATAACGAAATTAACTCATTACTGAGTGAATCTTAATAACGAAATTAACTCATGACTGAGTGAATCTTAATGACGAAATTAACCCATTATTGAGTAAATCTTAATAACAAAATTATCCCATTACTGAGTAAATCTTAATAACGAAATTAACCCATTACTGAGTGAATCTTAATGACGAAATTAACCCATTATTGAGTAAATCTTAATAACAAAATTATCCCATTACTGAGTAAATCTTAATAACGAAATTAACCTATTACTGAGTAAATCTTAATAACGAAATTAACCCATTACTGAGTATATCTTAATAACAAAATTATCCCATTACTGAGTGAATCTTAATAACTAAATTAACCCATTACTGATTAATGTAAACACTTTCCTCTCATATCCATTTCTTGCAAAAATTATCGCAAATAAATAAATTATAAGTATTTTAAAGCGGTAAGTTACTTTTCAATTACCCTGTATATCACATATTCTGTCCATGCTATTATCAGAATCGTTCTATCGGACCAACTTTATGTCGCCTGATATCTCTTCGTCTGCCAGGAGGCTGTCCAGCATTCAGTGCCATGTACGAAGACCGCTGAATATTACATTGTGAATTATTAACAAAATACATAAAAACTTACATTCACTTTATAGTATTCAAATACAGAAAATACTAAAAACTTTTATAGATGTTCCATCGAAAATTATTTTACTGTAGAAATGTATTACAATTACTCACTATAAATTTGAATTATAAATGATGAAAAATGGGTCGTCAGAGGACATGAATTCTTCTTCTTCTTTTGTGCACCGTATTCCTTCGGGATGTTGGCGATCATGACTCACCACAATTTCCTTCTCTTTGTATTTCTTAATACTTGTTGTCTTTTTGTTATCCTTCGAAACCCTGCCCTGTCATTCATTTACTCAAGCTCGCTAGCTAGGTTTTGTGTAGTTTTCCTCTGTTCCTCTTGCCGCCAGTCTGTTCTGTAAGTATCAAATTTTCCAAGCTCTCTTTCCTCATTATCTGCCCTAAAAATGTCAACTTTTGTATTCCTCTGTAAACCTTACCTTTACTATGACCTGTGAGTATCAAATTTTCCAAGCCCTCTTTCCTCATTATGTGCTCCAGAAATTTCAACTGTTCCTTCCTGGTAATTTCTTTAGATGCTTTTCCTTTTATGTGCCGTGTCCATTCAGAACGTTAGCGATCATGGCTCTCCACAATTTCCTGTCCTTTTTCAGCTCTTAATAAATGTTGTCTTTTGTTATCTCTCCTAAACTTTGCTCCGCTATCCATTTAATCAAGCTCGCAAGGTAGGTTATACATTGTTTCCTCCTCTCTCCCTTGCCTTCATTACGTCCCATGCGTGTCAAATTTTCTATGCCCACTTTCCTCATTATTTACCGTAGAAATCTAAACAGTTTCTCCCTGGTGTTGTAGTTCGCTCTTGCCTTAAATCAAAGAATGCGTGAAACTTACTAATTATTAATTTCAGAGGGTGGCCCCAAACATTTGATCAGTAAGCGACGTGCTTCCGAATGTCTGTGTTACATTTCTCTTTGTCTATTACAACATTATCTAGATCGTTAAAGTTCTACGCCTGTAGGGTTTTGATTCCCACAATACGTAGTTCAAATAATGTTATAAACGTTTGTCTGCATTTCGTGATCATCAGTCAGACAGACTAATTTTAAGATTTTTTTCTTTCGTAGGAAAGACATTTTGAATCTGAGGTCATTGAATTGGTTAATTTGTTGGTACCAGCAACGAGAAAACTGTGGCAGAAAGTTAAAGTTAAAATGCTTCCAACACCAGCAAAATTTCACTATGTGTTTAATTTACGGGACTTGAGTCGTATTTGGCAGGTAAGAAAGTTGCCATTCTGTTTTTGTTTGTTAAATGCTTCCAACATCATCACAATTTCACTGTATATTTAATTTACGGGACGTGAGTCGTATTTAGCAGGTAAGAAAGTTGTCAGTCTGTTTTCGTTTGTCAAAATCCTTCAGATTTTTACGATATCGTTCACCCAATCAAAAGTCCAAGACCCACTCAATTACTAAATGAAGTTGCTTTATGGACGCATAGATTGAGGAATAGGTGAGCAAAGTTCTAATTCCAGTCGGGTTCTTTACATTCACTTACTTTGGGAAAAGTAGGAATCCATCTCTTCTCCTCTCAGTTATGGGATAAATAGCAGGGCAGATATAGTCTTGGCCGACAACCGGTCTAGGAGAAGGAAAAACACTAAATTCAAAACCAGCCTGGAGAAGTTTGGGTTCCGTCATGTTATCTAGCCCAGGAAACACTGTTGTTACTGCAACTGTGATACATGTATGGTACCCCTTTGACCATAATGGGTTACGTATCTTTTTTTTTCGTGAAAGGAGGAACTAAGAAGTGTAGATTACAAGAATATATATATATATATATATATATATATATATATATATATATATATATATATATATATATGGGATGGAGTTTCCCGTCGGATTCGACACAGCAAAGTTCCTAGGAACCGACAACCCAGACACAAGCGCATATGATTTCATTATAGTTGTGCAGAACCATCCGCACTTTTTGAAGGACCGAATACATCATACCCCAAACGACTCCCAGAGTTGTCCTTCTCCTAGACCAGTTGCCTTCCAAGGCTATATAACCAAGTCTATCCTGCTATTTACCCATAGCTGTAGGGAGAAGAAGAGGATTCATACCTTACACAAAGGTATGAATCCTAAAGTGAATGTAATAGATTCAACTGGAATTCGAACTCGGCTATCTGATTCCTTAATCGGAGACGCTATCCACTACTCTACTATATATATATATATAATGGACTCTCCCGTCGGTTTCGACGTATGAGGATCTGACAATTTAATTGATTCAGTTATGAAATTTTGTGCGATAGTCTTAAGAGGCACTTAAGACCCGCTAGTGATAAGCAAAGGTGGCCGAATATGGAGCAAGAGTGGTGGGATGAGGTCACTGTTAGATTGGTTGACCTTTTAGATCTTGCTCTCGCTTCTTGAAGACGATTCAGACAAACTGATTGAAAACTGCTAAAACACGTTGATCTCCATTCTACCATATATATATATATATATATATATATATATATATATATATATATATATAAGAAAAAGTGGATTCATGCTTTTCCCAATGATGTTTGCACATAAGTGACTCTAACAAACCCAAATGAAATGTGAAGTCGGCTTTCCGATTAACAATGTTGATCCATTATCCATTACATCACATGCACACCCAACCTTACACCAACTCATCGAAGTACGTAAGTATGTTAAGCGTGTTTCACTTTTCAACAGTGAAGATAATCTGAATAAACCTATGAATTTTTTTGTATGATAACAATTTTTATGACTTGGAAATACATTTCGGAATAATTGAAATTAATTGCGAAATCTAGCAAAAGTCACCCATGAAATAAAAATAATTGTTTGCACGGAAAGTAAGAGCCTACGCACATGAAATTTTCTTTAAGTCCAGTGGCGACAGAAGAATTATCGTTGAACTTTTAAAAGGTAAGCTTAAATATTAATGCAATACTTAAATGCAGCGATCAATTTTGAGTTATTCTGTAGCTTATTGTTGCCTCTCGCATACAGCAGCATTACGCCCCACAAAAAGAAATCTCCACCAACAGAGAACCAGATTGCAATCAAATGAGCCAAGGCAGCAGCGAGGAAAAGAAAGTTCCGTGCAAATGAAAACCCAGATCAAACGGCAGCCAGGAGAGCTTCCAGTGAAGAGGATAGACTTAGGGACCCTGTATGTGGTGCAGTTCATACTTGATATTAAAAAAAAACTGATCTGACGTGCAACTTTCGGATAATAACTGTGACATTCCTCTATTTATTGAACAATTTAGTTCATGGCACATCGACTGAAAAAACCTACTACTACAAAAGAATTCTCCTATTATCATATTAGTACAAAAAGCACACTCTTAAATTTAAAAAAAAATCAACCTCAGCATTGCGACCGCACGCTCCAAAATTTCTTACCGTTAACAATAACATATTTCTAAAAAAAAACATATTTCGGATCACATCTAATCTTTCGTTGTCCCGTTATTACCTGTATGTAAAAAACAAATCTATTTCCATACCTGAGGATGCCTGTATGAACAGGCGGAAGTACTCGTATAAAAAGACCTTATGCAACTGGAATTTATTAAAAAACAGGGATCATAACATTCATCTACAGGTTCGGGGTGAATGTATCTTAATAAATTTGTTTGCGAAGATGTATTCTCGCCATTTATATCATTAACTTCACTACTGCTTTTTGCATGAATGATTCATGTAATATATATATATATATATATATATATATATATATATATATATATATATATATATATATATATATATATATAATAGGATAGGATAATGAACTAATAGGAAACGTTTATAAATTCACCATTCTGTCGGATTCTAATCTATATTTGATCTAAGTTCATACATATATATATATATATGCATTACTTCAAATTTATTTTCAGTGGATACCACTATTTGAGTAGACAATCCATTTTTATTTTAAACAGTATTTTTACATCATCTATTTGCCTGCATACTTATTAAAGAAAGGATTCGAACCTGCGTACATATTTGCCAGAGAAATTACTGTCTGATTTATGTCCTTTAACAACTCAGCCACGAAGATCTTCCCAATCAAGCAATGTTCTATTTGCCTTTAAAGCACACTCCCCCATTGAGATTTTCTTGAAAAGCATATCTGCCAAGTTTCAAATCCAAAACATAAACAAAGCAATTTCTAAATAATTATTAGATTTTATTTTTTTAATATGACATTTTTATTACTTCACGTATCCAACGTATTTTTTATTTCTTCTTAAAATAATCATTCAAAAATAAAAATGTACTTTTCAGGAACTTTATTTGAGGAAGATTAACTGATTTAAAGTTTTGATATCGCAGAAAACATCTTTTTAACACGGAGGTGGGTGTTTTTATGAGGTGTTGACACATTTATCGATAACATGACGTCTGAAAGATTTAAATAAGGAGGAAAAACCTGTATTAAAATTACATGACGAATACAACGCAAACGCCTTTTTTAGATAATATTTTAACTGCCAAATAAACTTATAAATTTAAAATATTTTAATATTGTACTGAATTTTAGGTACTTTGGCTTTATAGATTTACTTACTAAGATGTTTGTTGAGGAAATGTTAGAAAATTACTAATAAATTTTAAATTTAATATATTTACGGCTCTTGTTTTCTGATATATCGGTTATGGAAGTCCGTATTTACAAAAATCGTCACGTTTACGCACAAAGGAAAATTCAAAACTCTTTTTAAAATATGGGAGTTCACTGAATTGTAGGAAGCTTTTCCAGTTATAGTTAGTAAATATAGTTTTTATTTAAAAAACATATCACTTGACCGGTACAAATTAATACAGAATTTTAAAAGTTTACAAATTATTCAATTAAAGTTTTAAAAAATGCAAGCAATTCTTGTAAAACTTCATTATTCATCGAATTTTTTTCTTCAGACAATACTGTTCTTAATGTATTTTAAACATAAAAGCAAGTAAAAACTTTTCTAATTAAATAATGTCTTCGTTTTAGAGCGTTTTTTTATTTTATGATTCCAAGCAGATGTTCTCTAATTGGGGTTAAAAAGAAAATTGAAGATTTACATTTTCAGAGAATTCGTCCTAACTAATAAAATAAATTCTCGAAATTTCATGAAAGTAAATAAGTAGGGGTAACAGACATAAAAATTAAATAAGTGGGGGTAACAGATGTAAAAATTAAAAAAGTAGGGGCAACAGATGCAAAAATTAAATAAGCGGGTATAACAGATGTAAAAATTAAATAAGTGGGGGTAATAGATATAAAAATTAAATAATCGGGTATAACGGAAGTAAAAATTAAATAAGAGTGGGTAACAGATGTAAAAATTAAATAAGTGGGGGTAACAGATATAAAAAAATTAAATAAGCGGGTATAACAGAAGTAAAAATTAAATAAGTGGGGGTAACAAATGTAAAAATTAAATAAACGGGGGTAACAGATGTAAAAATAATATATTTTTTACAAAGATTTTCTGAAAAAGAAACGTTTAAAAAAATCGGACAATTAACTGGTTTTTGCGAAAATTAAAAAAATTATTTGGTTATTCAGCGCAAATTTCTAATACTAATTTATGGTCCCCTTTGTGAAAAGACAGTGAAACAAATTATTTAACCAAAATTTCGAAGTTTCTAAACAGTTTTAAAAAAATGTTTACATCAAAACATCCTTCATTACTTCCTCGTAAGAATAAGACAAAGTTTCTGACGTTAAAACTTTATTTTTATTAAGTTTTGATCACCTTGACCACCGGCCAAGCAGATAAGGTTCTATTTCGCCTTTAAAAGCACATTCATTGGTTCATATTTTCTTCGAAAGGCATATCTACTTAGTTTTGCATCCGAAACGTGAACAAAACAATTTCTAAAGAATTAATGGATTTTTTCTCAAGAGGCATATCTACTCAGTATTCGAAACGTAAACAAAGCAATTTTTAAAGAATTAATGAATTTTTTCTCGGAAGGCATATCTACGCAGTTTCGCATTTGAAACGTAAACAAAGCAATTTTTAAAGAATTAATGGATTTTTCCTCGAAAGGCATATCTATGTAGTTTCGTATTCGAAACGTAAACAAAGCAATTTTTAAAGAATTAATGGATTTTTCCTCGAAAGGCATATCTACGTATTTTCGTATTCGAAACGTAAACAAAGCAATTTTTAAAGAATTAATAGATTTTTTTCGGAAGGCATATCTAATCAGTTTCGTATCCGAAACTTTAACAAATTTTTAAAATCGAACATATTTTTATTACTTCAAACGTTATCTTTAATGGATACCCGGATTTGAGTAGACGTTGTAGTCTTTTAGGCCGGTAGACGAAATGAACACTGATGTTCAAGGTTTTCTATCCTCACGGACTGTTCGTAATTGTTATTTTGTTTGTTATATTTGCCTTCTTTTGTTGTTGCAGGGAATGCTGAACTCTGAATCATCAGTTATCAAATCTGCCGCATCGTTGATGGCTTTGTGGAAGCACGAATGTACCCGAGTGATGGCCGATCGATTTACAGAGTTTGAGGATCGATACTGGTTCGATAACAACCTTCAACAGGTGAGAGAGTCGACCTCCTGAATGAAACTTTTACCCTTTTCAAAATTAAGTGATTTCGAAATTTTGCCAGTTTTTAAATAAAGTTAAATTCAATATGTAAGCTTCCAGAAACATATACACTACAGGCAAAATGTTTGGTGCCAGCCCAGTCAGTAGGTTGCCATTTCTTTCTGCGGTAGACCAGTTGCCATCCAAGGCTATAGAACCCAGTCTGTCCTGATATTTACCTATAGCTGGGGGAAGAAGAAGAGTATTCACCCATTTCCCAAGGTTAATAGCACGTAAGTGAATGTGCATTTCGTTAAAAAACACACCTTAAAATGAGATATTTTCGTATTTTTTTTAAGTAAAAGATAAAATTTCAGTCATTACAGTGTATTTGCTTTTATTTTTCAGTCTTTCTACAGGCTTCTCTTATTAGCAAAAAATTCAAATTTGGATTCGTCACAATACATTTTATTAAATTATGAATATTTTGATTGAGAAACATTATATTTTTTACCATTTAACAGTAGACTTTTTGTGATTATCAAAAAGAGCCTGAGATTTGCTTCCGTTCAAGGGAATCAGAGAAAAAGAAGAATATTGTTTTATTTTGCAGACATGCTATACGATCTGGTTTATGCATAATCGGGGAAAAAATCATCTTTTAACAAAAGACAACGATCCAAAACACTTTTCTAAATGATGTCAAAATTATCTCGAGTCAAATAATAGGGACAAAATTTTGGAAATTATAACTTGGCCACCTCAATCTCCTCATCTCTCTCCCATTGAACTAATATGTGATGAATTGCATAGGAGACTTCGAAGTGAATACCCAAAGAGTGAGAGTGAGCTTTTTCTGTGATTGAAGAATGTTTGGAAAGGTATACCATCTACTTTTTTGGCAAAACCTTTTGAAAAGAATGTCAAGAATTTGTAAAGCAGTAATTAAGGCAGTTGATTGTTTCATTGACGAAAACAATATATCCTGTAATTACGTCTTTTCACTGCAATGATTTATGAGTTTTCAGAGAGGATGCAAACAAGGAGGAAAATTATACTTAACATCAGGAAAAGGCAGTTGAAATTTCTGGGATGCGTAATAAGAAAGGAGGGCTTGGAGAATCTGATACGCACAGGGCGGATAGAGGAGAAGGGAGACAAGAGAAAGCAACGCGTGACATATCTTGCGGGTTTAATAAAGTAGATGATAGAACAGGGTTTGGGAGGAGTAGCTAAAGGACAAAACATTGAAAACTACAAAGTATAGGGTGAGAGGAAAACTATGATCGCCTACGTCCTGAAGGGACACGGCACATAAAAGAAGAAGAACTAAGGTGGGACCATGGTTGAGTGATAGAAAACTGCGTCTAGAATTAATTTAACTTTTCATTCAATATGTAAGCTGCCAGCAACTACAGGCAAAATGTTTGGTGCCAGCCCAGTCAGTTATATTTTTTTTTTAGTAGATTTCAGTGTTTAAACTCATTCGAGAAGTAATTACGTCTTTCGCCGCTATGAATTATGAATCAACTTACCAAGGTAAGACCAAGGCAAGACCAAAGCTAAAATGATAGCGAAAATAATTTTACAATGATATTCACCCTGTACAAGTCCCAAGAGCAACTCAAAGTAGAGGATTACATAAAGTTGCGCCTAGAAATAACTAATCATCTCTGCTATTGTGTTCGGGAAGTAATTACGTATTTCACTGCGAGGAATTTTGAGTCTATCAACCAAAGAACCAAAGTAGAAAAATTTGTCTGGAATTAGTTTATCATCTCTTCTGTTAGAAAATTCGGAAATTAATTACGTATTTCACCGCTAAGAATTATGAATTAACCAACTTAGGCGAAACCAAAGCTGAATGATAGTCAACAGTGTCTAAAATAATTTTATCATCACTACTCTGTAGCATGTCGTATTTTTTTACTAGATTTCATTGTTTAAACTTTTTTTAATTAAAATTTTTAAATTTAAATTTAAATTTTTAAAATTTAAACTTAATTTTTTAGTACATTCCAATGTTTAAACTTAAATTAAATTAAAATGAAATTTTTCAAATTTAAATTTAATTTTTTAGTAGATTTCAGTGTTTAAACTTTTTAAAATTTAAATTTAAATTTTAAAAATTTAAACTTAATTTTTTAGTGCATTCCAATGTTTAAACTTTTTTAAATTAAAATTTAAATTTTTCAAATTTAAATCTAATTTTTTAGTAGATTTTAGTATTTAGACTTTTTAAAATTAAAATTAAAATTTTTAAAATCGAAATTGTTTAAGTAGATTTCAGTGTTTAAATTTTTAAAAATTTAAATTTGAAAAAATTAAATTAATTTTTTTAGTATATTTCAGTGTTTAAACTTTTTTAATTCTAAATTTAAATTTAATCTTTTATATCTGACTGATGAATGTAGGAGTCTCGAGTCCTCATTATGCAATAACCAAATCATTTCCTCATTGGCCGATTGTCGGTATTTTTGTTTTTTCGACTGGTTCTAACTGTTTTGGATAATGATAGAGTAACGATTTAGATTTGTAATTTTATCGCTGGCCAACCGTATGGGGAAAAGGTTACCTTCACTTGCCATCACGTACCACATGTGAATAAGCCCGTAGGTTGTCAATATTGCAATTATTAACCTTTTGCCTGATTTATCCCGCAGGTAGCTGAGGAGGAGTGTGGCGCTGAACTGGCGAAAATACTCTCAAGGGAACCTTTTTTTGTTGACTTCTTACGAGATGCTCCTGAACCTACAGGTAGTTTATTTGTTTCCGCTTTTAACTTTAAAAAAAAAAAAAAAATTTCACCCCAAGCAAGGCAACAAAGTCACTAAGACGCAGGAGGTTACTGTGTGTGAAAGAATATAAGAAAGACATTATTATGGAAGGAAGACAATAAAAGAACAATAATTAAGAAAAAAAAGAACATAATGATAGATATTGCGTTTAAATGTTTAAGGATCAAAATTGACTTGGGAACCAGAAGCCTGAAGAGAGTTCCACACGCGAGAAGTGCGAGAGAAGAAAATGTTAGCATAGAACTTACGGTTGAATCTAACCATTTCAACTGTAAAATGATGAGATATTGCCGCTAATCTAGTACTGTGTTTAAATGTATAAAGTCTATGTACCATAGAGGAAAGTAATATTTATTTCTGAAATAAAGCAGAAAATATGACACAAGGCCAGAAGGTGAATGGGGAAGGTTGGTTATCATCCTGTCTTATATTAAACTTAGCTAGCTACAATCACTGACCCAAACAAGATTATACCATATTCCTTACAGGAAAACACCACATTCTTACTTATCATTCTAACTACACCCACCATAATACCTCAGGTCTCTACAAAGTCCGAACTAGACTATAATGATTATTTATTGTATAAAAATATACAATTAGGGCACAAGGCCGAAAAGAGTTGAGGCTGATCTTCACTGACTATCTCATACCTAGTTAATCCGATTCACGATCCATTCATTTATTACAATTTGCACATTCACTATAAGAACTCTTTCGTCACCAATCAATCCTCCATATACCATAATGCCGCATCCGCTCAGGGGGACGTACAAAACGCACCTTGTGATATAAAAATTTGATGATCATAAAAATTTATACATAAAAATTTATAGATTATTTACAACGAGAGACGAAGGGATGAACCCCAAATCAAACTAAATATCAAAATAAAGCAAAATAAATATAACTGATGTTAGTAGGACCCGTCCAATCCTCAAAAAAGAGAGGCCGCTGTGTCCTGCCCTACGACAGAATCAAGAGGCGCTCTCGCTAAGGGAAAGGGAAAGGAGAAAATATAGACGGACATG
>OZ038495.1:82060719-82228219 GCA_964036315.1 Acanthosepion esculentum
CTCTGGCTGCTGACGTTTGTATACATTCGTATATAATACGGATGTCTGACTAATGCCAAAATCGATCGGGTTTCGATCCCGGTTTAAAACAAACTGATGAGCTGTGATACAGCGAAACAGGATTGTATGCCGATGACTATATATGTAGCTATGTATCTCGGCGTCGCTGTTTTCTCACCCAATGATAATAATAATAATAATGTGCCGGCGTTTTGGGGAAACTTGATGTCACTTGATTTGAAATCTTCAGTTGGGATCAAGTGACAACAAATCTACTAAAATTATTGCTCCCATGACCTGAATTATCGCATGTTTAAATCCGATGCCGTTGTTATTTGGACCCTTCCCGTGGACCTCTTAAACACGTTGATGACTTGTGGGCATTTTTCACCAGGTGAAGAAGCGGAGGACGCAGAACTAGAGACGCCCAAAATCTATGAAGAGATTCATTCGTTTGAAGAATTGTCCGAGCGCCTGAATATGTTCATGCAGCTGTACAACGAAGCTATCAGAGGAGCGACATTAGATCTTGTCTTCTTTAGGGTAAGTCTTCTTCGTTTCATCACATGCTCTATCCATGGTATTCTCAAATATACCTCCCGAGAAATACATCTATGTTGCGTCAGGTTACGCGATGTATTATTTCCTACCCTAGAACGCTTTTAGTACAGACAAAACGACGCAAGATTCTCACGAATCTATGGCTCTTCCCATGGCAACTGTTCAGACGAGCTAGATTCATTAGTTCAACCAATTCAGAACTTTACAGCTAAAACCACGTATGCAGGGTGGCGTGCTAACATTCCCTACACATCAAAACTCTCAGTAATCTATCGCTATTTCAATGGCAAATGTTCTGATCAGCTACATTCATTAGTTCCACCAGTTCAGACCTTTACAGCTAAGAACACATATACAGGGCAAATCGCAATGTCTCAGTTATTTCCATTTAACTCAACTCTCCAAATTTTGGTTCACTACTACTGAGACCTGGTATTGAACTCACAACTCTTTGGGTTTAGTCACTGGATCTAACCAACGTCTTTATCCATTGGGCCATGGTATGGCACGCATATCTAGAACAATCTACCCCGGTGAACGAAATAAAGAGTTCAGTTCGAAATTCCAATCAGCTGAAGAAGGCCGGAGCGTGCAACGGCAGAAACGTTGTGAATATGGCAATGAAGATGAGGATAACAGTTCGAATAATGTAAATAATGCAAAAAATCATAATACCTCATCTAAGAGATATAGAGGCCGAAACGTTGTGAATATGGCAATAAAGATGGGGATAACAATCCGAATAATGTAAATAATGCAAGTAATCATAATACCTCATCTCAGAGATATAGACAGAAGCTTGCTTTATATACTCTGTAGATATACATCCGGATCCCCTTTCTCAGTTGTTCGCCAACTGGACAAATGGCCCCCATGTTGTTAACACAATTTCAGTTTGCGTTGGTGCGCATAATAATTCGAAAATGTCTGGTGTACGCCCCTAAGGAAGCGAAAAGAAAAGAAAAAATTAAAGACGAAAAATAAAAACGCGAATCCTATTTCATTATTTATTCAGGTGGTTCATTTTGAAGAGTCTGGTTGTGATAGGTACGAAATACTTGGGACAGCTGTTGCTTCTGTCACGACAGACTAACGAACCAGATCTTCTTTTCGCTCAGCGAGGACCCAGAATCTCGTCTACCACCCCTCTCACAATGTGTACATCGCTACGAGCGGCTTGCAACTCCCTAACGAGTGTTCTTGAAATAATCTTACTTTTAACTGGTTTTGCTTACATAAACCTGCAACTGGAACTCGCTAACTTCCGGTCAACTGGCACTTGATCCCGAAAGCTTTTATTTATCTATCTATGGTAGGTAGTTGTTTTTGAAGATCTTATTTCTAGAGTTTACTGTCAGTGCAGTCACAAAACTGCCGCAATTCGGGTCCAGATAAAATCATTCACAGTCCACTTCATGTAGGTTCTAATTACATACGGGGCCCTTTGTGCCACAATGCTATAAAATACAGTGATTTGTAATGATCTTTTGAAAAAAATATGCTTGCTTTCATCATTAATAATAGCTAATCAGTGTATTTTTTCATGCAGCCAAAATTTGGCAAACCAATAAATGTCTTCATACGATTTCACACGCATATAATTAATACTTCTTTTTTGTTTTTGTTGTTTTTCAGGACGCTATGATTCACTTGATAAAAATATCTCGTATTATCCGGACAGTGCGGGGCCATGCGCTTCTGGTTGGAGTGGGAGGTTCAGGCAAACAGAGTATGACACGCTTGGCTTCTTTCATCGCCGGCTACACAACATTCCAGATAACCCTCACCAGGTATGGCCACCCTAAAAAATGAGTTCACTGATCATCACCTAAATTTTTTACAGTAAGGTTCACCCTTTAGAAGGCCCGGGGCCACTCGAGGTAGAGGGTTTCGTTAAGGGGTAGTTTATATGAATAGAAAGGGAAGGTTACAGTTGACTCTAGACTTGAACAGGTTAAGATTGTAGTGATCGAGAAAACATCTTGTGGGTATGTTCCATATGGCTGTGGTTTGCAGGAAGTGACTGTTTGAGTGGGACTTACTTCTCGCCGATGGAATAGGGAGGGAATGAGAGTGGTTTGCTACTATGTAAGTGGCGTGGCGGGTTCGAGACGTGAAGACCAGGCCTGGTGGAACCAAGATTTGCAGTTCGTCCGTGCACTTTCCAGCCAGCTTACGAAATTTTTGTGGCCTAGGATATACGCTGATTCCTTATGTTTACATACCTTCCAGTGACGATCTCCGTCTATTATTTCAATCTCTTCCTACAGAGGGCGGTGATCTCCCTTTTCCTCCTTTTTTTCATATACAGTGTAACCCGGATATGAGAGACCCGGATTTAAGAGAAACTCGGATATAAGAGAGATGTTATCTGATCCCAAATTAGAGCCTGTGTTAATGTATATATAATAGACCAAACCCGGATATAAGAGACTTCTTCTCCGGTCCCGACAACTCTCTTATATCCGGGTTACACTGTATTTGTATTCAACATTTTTTACTTTGGGTCTAGTCACTGGATCTAACCAACGCATTTATCCCCTGGGTCATATTTAATATTGCGAGAACGACTCGAGTTTGTGTTGCCTTTTTCTGTTTGGATAGCCTAAATGATAACCATTTTAAGTTATTGCTGAGGTAGGCGTTTGCCTTTTGGTCTTATTTCTTTGTTAGTTTGGGATTTTTTTCTTGTCTACGGTTTTAGTTGTTTTGGTGGATAGTTTGTTGGTTGCCCCAATATTTGTAGGTGTTTTAATCAAAAGCAGAATTGTTTTTCTTTGCGACAACAGTAGCTGAAAATTCATAATTAGCCATGCAGAAAAATAATATATAAAACTTTGTAACTTATGAGACTGAAGGTATAAACTGGTATATATATATATATATATATATATATATATATATATATATATAAATATATATATATATATATATATATATATATATATATATATATATATATATGCGTGTGTGGATAAATATGTTACCATACTCGATAATATTTGATAATAAAATAAGAACAAATCTTAATGAATGATCATGTCATCATGGGAGATAACTTGTAGGTTTTTTAAAGTTGTCTCCCTTTTAATGAATATCAAAATATTCGTGCAATTTTATAATAAATTTTTAAATTGAAATATGCAACTTCATGTCGTTCTTTCCTATAGTGTAATTCTCGTCCAGCACTGGTCAAATGTCGTCGTTTCACTAAAATCGAAGATTTTAGTCTTGATTTAGGTTTGCAGTAATTCGCTGCTGTAGTTGGCTTAAGTTAATTTTGGTTTTTCCATTGGCCGTAGGCAATGATGGCTCTCCTGACACTGGTAGCTCATAATAAGTTTTACCTTTTTTTTTCTTCTCCTAAACCCTATCCTGCCATCCATTTGCGAAAACCCATTAAGTATGTTACGCGTTGCTTTCCTCTGTCTATCTTTCCCTCTATCTTTCCAATTCTTCCTTCCTCATTACATGCCCCAGAAATTTAGCTTATTTAAATGAAAGCAGCACAATATTTATTAATTAATTTATTTTTTCCTCGAAAATGTCTATATTATTTTATATTTTCATTGCAAACACAAACTTTTGCTGTAAATTCTCAAGATCAAAAAATGTATAAATTCGCTTTCTTATGTTTAGGTTATACAGTGTAACCCGGATATAAGAGAGATTTTCTCTGGTCCCAAATTAGAGCCTGTGTTAATGTATATATACAGTGTAACCCGTATATAAGAGAGTTTTCGGGACCGGAGAATAAGTCTCTTATATCCGGGTTTTTCTTATATCCGGGTTTGGTCTATTATATACATTAACACAGGCTCTAATTTGGGACCTGATAAAATATATCTTATATCCGGGTTTATCTTATATCCGGGTTACACTGTAATAGACCAAACCCAGATATAAGAGAAACCCGGATATAAGAGACCTCTCCGCTACCGACAACTCTCTTATATCCGGGTTACACTGTATATACATTAACACAGGCTCTAATTTGGGACCAGATAAAATATCTCTTATATCCGGGATTATCTTATATCTGGGTTACACTGTAATAGACCAAACCCGGATATAAGATAAACCCGGATATAAGAGACCTCTTCTCCGCTCCCGACAACTCTCTTATATCCGGGTTACACTGTATTACAATTCTTATCAGCGCTTTTTTAAAACAATAAACATTGCTGGGGAGTGAAAGTAGGTAAAATAAAAGCGTTGTCGGGGAAAAACTATCATATTGACACTTTGATTAAAGATCCTTGAATTTTCATTAATGGAAGTAAATCTCTTCTTTTTAAGAAATTATTTTTAAAAATAAAGTTAATATAACTATATAAACTTGTTTTCGTATTTGAATTTTCTGATTAATCTTAAGTTAGTTATTGAGTAAGCTCGTAGCGAGTTCTGTGGCAATAAATACCCGTAGAATGTCCCTTGAGGCGTCGTTAAATATTTGAGCTTGACAACTTTAAGAAAACATTGTATACCAATGATAAAAATGAATGCTGGCTGTTATTTTAAGAAGGTAGGGAGTGCAAATGAAAAAAATATTTTTCGTAATCTTTTTCACTTTTATTCCCTTTTTTTTCAGATCGTACAGTATAAGCAATTTAATGGATGACCTTAAGTTTCTCTACCGAACGGCTGGACAATACGGGAAAGGAATCACTTTCTTATTTACGGACAATGAAATCAAGGATGAAGCCTTCCTGGAATATTTGAACAACATTTTGGCTTCAGGAGAGGTAGATCCAGATACATTGAATTAATTTATTGAAATATTCCAAGATTTGTTATATATATATAATACAATTGTGGTACCAGGTCAAAAATGGGGTGGGGATGGTCCGAGGAAGCTCATAAATTAATATCCTATACCTAGTGAATCAGGTTTGTAGCGGAACGACAGGTCAGCAATAAAAATGTGAAGCATTTCCAATCAGATGTAGCTGACTCAACCATATTTATTTAACTTAGATTAGGAATGACGTGGAAAATGACAAGCAAAGACGCTGGAGGTCACCTCAAATATGGCGGTCAAATGCAATTTATATTTGACGTAAAATAGCACATAGCATAAAATACAAGAAAGAACGTAATGGTTCAAAACATAACATTTGAATTTATTTGTGTTTTGATGTACATGCATATAAGCTAAAGGTTTGATAGAGTTACGTTTCTTAGATTTGGGAAATATTTGTACCGGAGCTCACAAAGTTGAATTAATTATTAAACTGTAGTTTTAGAAGAATAAAGTTCTTGTTGCATGTTAAGAAATGTGAGTTGGAAAAAATGTTGGTAATGTTCTTTAACGTCTGACCGCAAGGTCAAGACGAGAGTTCTCGAAGGTCACATTTTGGCAGCAAGGAAGGAGATGAAAGAGAAAAAGGAGAGAGAAGAGGCTTGCTCGTGTTTTGTTTATATAAGGTGATCTCTCACGTGATCGGCTCCCAGCTCAGTGCGCGGGAAATATTATTCCTCACGTGCAGGATATCTGATTGGTCGTAATTGACCAATCAGCGAGCTGGTTTTGAGGAGATTAGCCAATGAATGCTTGTCGTATGTATGTATGTATGTATGTGTGTGATGGTGATGATAATCACCACAGGTTCACGACCCATTCACTCATTACAATTTGCACACCCACCAAAAGAACTTATCCATCATCATTCAATTCTCCATATACCACAATACCGCATACTCTCAGGGGACTTACAAAAAACACCACATGACATAAAGATTAACAATTATAAAATTCTATATATAAAAATCTGTCGATAATACGCAATGAAGGAGGGAGGGCGAACCCCAAAATATCAAAACAAATACACAAAATAAAAGGATAACTGATGTTAGTTGGACCCGTCAAGCACTTAAAAGAATTAAGAGAAGCCGCTGTATTCTGTCTTTAGACAAAATCAAGTAGCTCTCTAGCTAATGGAGAAAGAAAGGATAAAATAAATACTGCCATGGGGAAAGAAAAAAGATGACCCGGTTGAGAAAAAAAATAATGAATTATTGTCTAGGAAGCCCTTTGCCCAGTGGTCCCGTGTCATCCATCCCTGGATATAATGTATTGTAAAATGTGAACTTTTAGTCAATTAAAGGCAATGAAGTCACTAAGACACAGGGTGTTACAGGGTGTGGAACAATTAGGAAAAGAAACATTAATAATGAGCAGGTTTCTGCGTTTAAATAACTTACAAAACACTGATAAACCGTAGAAAACCAATCAATACCATCATCGCCGATCTGACCACGTGAAACGGAGGTCGTCTCGGGGAAGCACCGTGCCTTGAAAGACTGTTGAGCTTCAAATCTCACACCCGACCTCGTGGAACTCGTACATACCATCCCAGCCATTGCTAAGGATGCAGGTAAAATGGTCGGCTCTCTGTATCACTCCAGAAAGTACCTGACTCATCCTGCTATCCCCTGCCTTTACAACAACCAGATCAGGCCAAAATGGAGTACCGTTGTCATATTTGGGAGGGAGATGCCCAGACGTCACTCTCCAGCCTTGATAGATTTCAAAAGCGTCTCCGCATCCATGTGAATGGCAAATTATTCTCCACCCTTCAGCTTTTCTCGCACAGGCGGGACGTGGTAAGATTCTCGCTGTTCTACCGCCACATCCACGGAAAGTGCTCGGACGAACGACATTCCCTGCTACCGCCAATTCAAACCTTCACGGCAAGAACACACTATGTCACTTACCTAATAGCACTTACCTATTCTCTCCCTATTCCATTAGTGAGAAGTTCTACTCGAACAGCTTCTTCCCGCGAACCACTGCCCTGTGGAACTGACTCCCAACAGTATGTTTCCCAGATCATTGCAATTTTAACCTATTCAAGGCTAGGGTTTACGGTTATCTTGCACTCCTATTCACACAAATGGCCTCCTAACGTAACCTCTACCTTGAGTGAGTCCCTAGCCTTGTAAAGGGTGAGCCTGTAAAAAACAAAACAAAACAAAAAACATCTCTGCCATAAGGTTGTAGGGTTACTTTCCGCAGTGGAAACTGTATTTGGACTAAATTCGGTCCTAAATAGGTTCAACGTACAAAAACGTTAGGAACTTGTTATAATAAGTATTACGCAGAGTAATCTAGTTGTGGTAGCTGACTACTTTCGTATTCAACTGCCAGTCGACCCTCACTGACTCCTACTTATATTAGGTGGGAGAGTCTATTATCTATAGACTAGGTGTGTTTCACCATAACATTATCACAACGATTCAGGCTGATGTCCTCGTCTTCGTTGTTGTTATCTGTTGTAGAGTTACTTTCCGCAGTGGAAACTGTATTTGGACTAAATTCGGTCCTAAATAGGTTCAACGTACAAAAACGTTAGGAACTTGTTATAATAAGTATTACGCAGAGTAATCTAGTTGTGGTAGCTGACTACTTTCGTATTCGACTCCCAGTCGACCCTCACTGACTCCTACTTTTATTAGGTGGGAGGGTCTATTATCTATAGACTAGGTGTGTTCCACCATAACACATAATAAAGCTAAATATGTCAATGTGTAACACTAGTAACACTTCAAGTGAGAAATATAAAATATTTGTACGTATTATGCCATTTCAGGTCTCGAATTTATTTGCTCGGGATGAAATAGATGAAATTCTTCAAGAATTGATATCGGTTATGAAGAAAGAACGTCCAAGAGTTCCTCCAACCAATGAAAACCTTTATGAATACTATCTGAGCCGTGTCCGCACCCACTTACATGTTGTGCTCTGTTTTTCGCCGGTAAACTTTTACTTATATATATATATATATATATATATATATATATATATATATATATATATATATATTGTTTTGATATTTCTGTTGCCGTTTTTATTAATTCAGCTTGCCTAAATTTTCTCTGTGTGTCCCTCACCACCTTACATCAGAACAAAACTGTCTAGCTTGTATTTTAATAAATATTTTATCTGGGATAATTTTTTTAATTCAAATTCAAAACATTGACATATAGATGCAACGCTGCTGTCAATAAATTTATTTTTTAATTCATCCTGTTTGTATAAATAGAATTTATATCTATCTTGTCAAAATTCAGCGTTCGTAATAAGCATTGTGGTCGTCTAATGAGAAAATAGTAAAATGGGGAAAAAAACAACAACAAAAAAACATCATGTAATTATTTAAATAAGTCTAAATAATTAGTTTAATTAAATTTTCTTAATACTGCACAGAATCATTTAAACAAGCGAGTTAAGTTTTATAAATCATTGATAAAATCATTAGAAAATTATTCAAATTTTTCTCTCCTCGTCCAATGTCGCTTTGTCCAGTGTAGGAAATTCAAGCAGACATATGCATACTGACAAAAGGAAAACTTTTTTTCTCAGTGCAATAAAGTCACTAAGACGCAAGAAAGTGTGAAATAATCTGATAAAAAACAAAATTATTGAGGAAAGGGAACAGCAAAAGAACAGGAAAGAAAGAAACAGAAAATGACGATCGGTATTGCATGTACATTTTTGAAAATCAAAATTAACTGGAAAGCAAGATGCCGAAAGTGAGTTCCATAAGCGAGAAGCGAAATAAAGGTTACAATTTCAACTGTAAGATTATGAGACAGAACAGCCAATCTAGTACTGCGCTTAAATTCATGAAGTCGCGGTACCAAAGAGGAATTCCCATCAGAGGAATTACTTTGGAAAGATTTATAAGAAAGGTACAGATTTAGATAGGTTATGGCGATGAAAAAGTGACTGAAGCCGAAATGCCAGATTATTCTTTGGATTTTTCTAAAACTACTTATTTTTTTACACTTTTTACATTATTCGGACTGTTGTCCTCATCTTTATCGCCATATTTATTACAACGTTTCGGCCGTTGTACGCTCCGGCCTTCTTCAGGTGGTTGGAATGTCGAACTGAACCCTTTATTTCGGTCACTGGTGTAGACTGTTCTAGTTCCACGTGTCATGTCTAATGGATGTCAATTATCAGTTATCTGCTGTTAATTGCCCTCTCCAAGTTCTCCACCGCCTTAACGAGGTATTGAACTCACACTCTTTGGGTCCTATCAGTGGATCTAACTAAGAATGTGAGTTCAATACTTCGTTAAGGCGGTGGAGAACTTGGAGAGGGCAATTAACAGCAGATAACTGATAACTGACATCCATTAGACATGACACGTGGAACACTCTACCCCAGTAAGCGAAATAAAGGGTTCAGTTCGACATTCCAGTCATCTGAAGAAGGCCGGAACGTACAACGGCCGAAACGTTGTAATAAATATGGTGGCAAAGATGAGGACAACAGTCCGATTAATGTAAATAATGTACATAATACCTCATCACAGAAATATAAACAGATACGGAAGTAAAGTGTTGTTTTTTTATATTTTCATAATTCTTTAATCTGCGACAATCCTATACGGTACCAAGTGATGGTTCATCAATAGCAGTGAGGAGTTGAACTTTCAGACAGGGCATCGCTCGTTTCCTTATTGTAACTACCTTCCTGCCCCACCGCAGTAAAACATACATGCCTCAGTGTATCCAACGCCTGTCCCAGTGCAGCAAAACATATGGTTCAAGGTAGTCAGCCACACCCCTACGAGTAGCCAACCCCATGTAGACAACACCACGCCCAAGTGTAACAAATGCCATGTCTCAGTTGAGTCATCACACAGTACCTAACTCCATGTAAGTGTAAGCAAACCAATGCTTCTGTGTCGCCAACACCCAATACAGAAAAACATGTCTCAGTGTAGCCAACAACATTCTCCAGTCTAACTAACACGATGTCTCTGTGTGACCAACCCCGTGTTTTGTACTTCCTATGTTAATTATTTTAATTAATTCAATGCAACATTTTGAAAAAAAAATTCTCCTATTGGATGTATAAATACACACGTAATTATTTAAATTAATTCAACTTTTAAAAATGCAACTTTTTCTTACAGTGGTTTAAACGCGTTGACACCAATTTGAAAGTCATTTCCTTCTCGAATCCTAATTTTATTTCGCCAGGTCGGAGAAAAGTTTCGAAGCAGGTCCCTGAAGTTTCCAGGTTTAATCTCTGGATGCACAATGGACTGGTTTCAACGCTGGCCAAAAGATGCCTTGACTGCCGTCTCAGACCATTTCTTGGCAAACTTTGATATTGTCTGCACAGCTGAAGTCAAAAGAGCAGTCGTAGAGACAATGGGGGTTTTCCAGGTAATATCATTCAAATTTTATTTAGTCCTATGCTTTTACATAAATTACATAGTCCTATGCTTTTACATAGATTACAGTGGGTCGGAAAAGATTTCGTCCTGTTTTTAAATGAAGGAAAGGCAATATGTAGATATTTGTACATAAATTGATTGAACCACTTATTTTTATGACTTAAACGTTATTTTAAATGGATATTCGTATTTGAGTAGACGCACCGTTCATTTATTAAACAGTATATTTATTTATCTTCGTCTAATGAACTGAATGTTCGAAAAATCTCATTAGAAAAAAAATTTTACACGCTTTCCAGCTGGATTCGAACCCGGGTTCCCCTAGGGGAAAACCGTAATTAGATCTGACCTCTCGGCTACGAAGAGCGTCGATGACCAAGCAAAATTTAATAGTGCTTTTAAACACAGATATTTCTCTAAGTCAGTTTCATATCTTAACGTAAACAAAGAAATTTGTAAAGAAAAGGGTGGATTTTTTTATTTATTAACCTGACAGATTTTTTTATTATTTAAGCGTTATTTTTAGCGGGGTAGCCTGAATATTAGAGAATTCTTATTAGACGCAAGTTCGAATCCAGCCGGAGAGCGTATATTTTTCTCTAAGATTTCTCGAATTTGTACATGCAATTATTCAACGATATATGTACTATTTTGTTCCGCTAACTTTCGCCATGTTTATGACAGCTCCATGATTCTATCGTCCCAGATCTTGATATCTTTCTGGGTGATGATCTAGGTAAATAGGTTTTACAGGTTCCCAGAAAAGTTCTTATTCAGAGAATTTTGTGGGGTTTGAAAGAAGTGGAAATCCAAAGGTTCAAGTTCACTTGTGTCACAGAAAATGTAGCAAGGGAACCCAGTTAAACTATATCAATTTCAGATGGCTCATCAAAGAGGTTTGGATGACATATTCATGAGTGATCAATGCCAAGTAATTTTCATCAATTGCTGCCAAAAATAAGCGTCTGAAGCGAAATGTTGCGAAGAAAATTAATTTAAGCATTGGAATGGTTTTCAGAAATTCCTCCTTATATATATATATGTATATATATATATATATATATATATATATATATATATATATGAAGAAAAATAGTCTTAAGGTGTGCTATATTTATGGGATAAAGTGCTCAATATCATAGATAGAGCGTGTGTAAATATAAAAGTGAAAATTTAAGTCAACACTTAGAGGCGACAGGCTGTTTCATGCTAGACGCAATATATATATATATATATATTATTAATTATAGTTAATATATACTACATATATAGTTAATTATATACTACACTAAATCTAGTATATCCAGCTCAATTATTCGCAATGATTCTTCTCCCCCGGTTAGCGATTTGAAAAAACCCAACATAGTTTACAAATTCAGGTGCCCTTTGGGAGATTGTATCTCCAACGAACTAAATAATATCTATGTTGGTCAAACCACAAACTCGCTTTCACGACGCTTGACACTACATTTGAATGATAACTCTAACATTTTTAGGCATTTAAAACAACATGCCTGGCCGCATACACAATTCCGGAAAATCCTCGTCGAAAACACAACTATACTTAAACATGAAAACAATAAACAAAAACTAAAAATTCTTGAAGCTATATACATAAAACAGTTGAAACCTAACCTGAACAAAATAAACTATGAAATCTCCACAAATATCCTTAAATGCCTATAATTAGTAACAGAAGCCATTGGTTCATACCAACGGCTTTCCATACTCAATACTCATCGGATTCACTCTCTCGTGGTCATGTGTGACGTCATGAGCTGTTGTGCAATTTTCGCTTTCAGTGTCTTATATGCACGTGTTTATCGTAGCTTGGAAATTATTCATGTAAACAAAAACAGACTATCCTCAATTTCTTGTTCGTCGTGTATTGCTTAATATATTGTGTAATTGTCATCTTTGATAATGGCTTATGTAAGCCGAAAGCTTAGATTGGATTAAAAAATATGTATCAATATTGTGATTTTCTTTCATTGTTTAATGATAATGTTATTAAGCTTATCAGACGATATGAAAAGAACTTACATAAAATAAATAGACAACACTTGTCTATATTATTTAATGAAACATGTATGAATATATATATATATATATATATATATATATATATATATATATATGTTTTTGAAATAGGAAATCCTGACAAAGTTTTTAAGAAATTTGACAAATGGAAAACGTTTCATTGAAAATAGATTTGATTACGTGTTTCGCCTTTCTAGGCTTCATCAAATCCAAAAACGAAAGAAAGAAATGTGCGTGTGTGTATATGTGTATATGCGTAGATAATAAATCATAATACTTTTTCCCTGAGATGGCGTTTCTAGTGATTAACGAAAGATAATGGGTAACTTTTAAAAAAGCCGATAATATTTATTCTGTATCTTTTCTTTTCAAAATTCTGTCGAAATTTTTCCCAGCTTTTTTTGTCTCGAATTAAAGGCAAATCCCCATCTCATTTTCAGAATGGCTCGAAAGCAGAATATAGGCTTTTTTTAAAATGAATCCAAGGCAAATTCTCATCCAGTCCTTCAAAATGGGTTGAAAGTAAAAGACTTATGTTTTTTGGCCCGTCTATGTGTTTTCCGTGTCACCAATATGTGTTTGCAATAGGATATAGAAATTTCGACAAAGTTTTAAAGAAAATTTATAGATGGAAAACGTTTTATTGAAAATAAATAAATACAAGTAAGTATCAAAAATTTCCATAACTAGTTATATTTAATATATATATATATATATATATATATATATATATATATATATATATATATATATATATATATATACTAGCAGCATGGCCCGGCGTTGCCCGTGCTTGATTAAAAAATCGTACGACTCATACAGCAATCGTTATCACTTGACTTAAAATATTTTTGCCCTTCCTTGCCTTTAAAGGAGTGCCCTTTGCCGTGCTGATGTTGCTACATGCCTTACTTCTTGCCTATCTCACACTGCGAATTTTTTTCTAAGTTCTATACTAAACATTAAATCTGTTACGAAAAAAGAACTAAACAAAATGAACACAAAACGATCAGCCTTAAAAAAGGACTCGTAATTGGAAAAACCGAATGAAAAAAGAATGTTAACAACAAATACTTTTTCACATCCAACCCAGTTCTGCGGAATCAGAATTAACGTTGAGTTTAAGCAAGCGAATGAGCCAATTGGAGTAAAGTGCCATGCAGATTTAAATTTTTCCCACTTGTGACGAATGCAGCTATCGGTTTTTTTTTGCATGCTAGTTAACATTCGTGTCCGTCAGCTGTTGGCTTTCACGCTGGCCAATAGAATCTTCCTGCCTATTCGTGGCAGCCAGCTATAGGCTCTCACTCTGGCCAGTAGAAAATGGCCGCAAACTACATGAAAACTGCCGTAGAAGCATGAAAAAATCGATTATTTCCACTATCGATAGGAGTTAGGAAATGCAAAGTCGGTCTTGGCCTTCGCACTAACTTGGAGCATGTGCATGTAAATGTTGGTGCAAATCACACACACACACACACACACACACACACACACACACACACACACACACACACACACGCGCGCGCGCACGCGCTTGGACTTCTAATTCTCTCCTGGTCTCTTCCCTTTAAAGACTCATTTGTCTTAGACCCATTTATGCTTTTTTGTATTCATTGAATTCATTTTCATTCCGCGCGCAGGCGGTTTGCTCCCGGTGCATGTTCGGAATTATTCGGGATTATTTGCAAGATTATTAAATTAATAATCTTCTAAATAAAAAAAATCGAACAATTAAAGGGGTGCAGAATTAATTTCAACTTCACCCACCGTGACGCGAATGAGTTCGAAATGTTATTGTCGATAACTCCAAAACGGTAGATTTTATTTTTGAATTAATCATGTACATTTACACTTAAATGGAACTATTCGAGAAGTTTTTATTTGAAACCGAGCGCGAGGCTTTAACTGCAAATTACTTTTTCGAGGTTCCGAGTTGAAATTAGTTCTGTCACCCTAATTAAATAGTGCTTAAAGTTTTTGTTAACTGTTCTCGAGAGAAAAATGTATCAATAAAGTTTCATGTTTGGGTTTTGTTAAAATTCTAGCGAGAGATTTTTAAAACAATTACAATTATCGAAGTGGTATATGGTAATCGCAGTGTCAATTAAAAAAAACGTCAAATTGACAGATCTTTTTGGCGAGTACGTTTGTTAAGGAGTCATGGCGGATTGAGGAATCGGAATCCATTATATTCACTCATGTGCTAATACCTTTGGCAAAGGTATGAATCATCTTCTTCTCCCTCCAGCTATAGGTAAATAGCAGGACAGACCTTGGATGGCAACTGGTTTACGGCAGAAAGAAATGGGAAGCTACTGCGGGAAAAAATCTGCGTCGTCGTCGAAAGATACATGATCGCCTCTCTGTGTATCACGCATGGCACATAACTGACTGAACATACTAAGTTATTCTTTGTTAATTGGAGGACTTGTTGAGCAATGGTTAGCAGGCGAATCGTGATGAATATTGCTGTGACTATAACCCTCACTGGGTGCCCTACACGTGTAGTCTTGTACTATACTAAATTATGATACCTTAATACAACTTTCTGTGGAGTAATGGTTTGTAAACTCATCTCATAAAACCACTGTAGTGAAAAAAAGTCCTCTCTGGGTGCTCTGCATTTATGACCTTGTATAGCGTCTCGGGTTGAGGAATTGGAGAGCAGGGTTCGAATTCCAGTCGAATCCATTACATTCACTTACGTGCTAATACCCTTGAGAAAGATATGAATCTTCTTCTCCTTCCAGCTAAATAGCAGGACAGACCGGGTTCTATAGCCTTGGATGGCAACTGGTCTACGGCAGAAAGTAATGGCAACCTATCGCGGGAAAAAAAATCTGCCTCGTCAGTCATATATCGAAAGATACATGATCGCCTAAGTGTGTATCACGCATGGCACATAACTGAATGGTGCAGAATCATGATCGCCTTCACCCTTAAAAGATTTGGCGTATAAAAAATCGTTTTTTTTTCTTCGTAAACTTAGATTTCTTTTCTCTTTTGAAGGACGTTGTTGCAGAGATGTCCGTGAATTATTTCCAGCGATATCGGCGCCAGACCCACGTGACGCCGAAGTCTTATTTGTCGTTTATTTCCGGATACAAACAGATTTATGCAGAAAAGAAAAATGAAATTGGACTATTGGCAGAAAGAATGAACACAGGTGAGATAATTGATACGCCAACAAGATCTTATTATTAATCTCTCTAAGAGTTTTCCATCTTTTTTTGTTTGTTACTAATGTTTACTCAGTACAAGGCCCAAGTACCACTCAAGGCAGAGGGCTACAGTGTGATATTGTACATGTGCAGGAAAGTGCAAGAACTTCACTTCTTGTGGCTATGCGGGAAAGATAACGCCTAACACTAGACAAGAGGTCAAGATTTAATTAATAACATTTCAGGGTTCATACGGAGAGGTTAGAAGTATAGAGTTGAAGTAGACCTTAAAACGAACTGGAAACACAATCCTAAACAGGAAACAAGAGATAAACATCTATTCAAATTCAAAAAATGTGGAAGAGTGAACCGGGCGATAGGCGAACGTATCTACTCTTATTGGGGAAGGAGAAAAATAAAATTAATAATTAATATATAAAATGTCAGCGTTCAAGCGGAGACGTTAGGAGTATAGAGTTGAAGTAGACTTTAGAAGAAACCGGAAAACCAACGTCAAGCAGGACACAAGGGATAAACCTCTAATTCTGTTGAAAAGAACGCGGGCGAGTGTGAACCGGACGATAGGTGGACCTATGTATGTTTTGTTGCATTTTATCGCAATGCAAAATTCATAATACACACACGAATAAAAGAAATCGGATCAAATTCTTGATGTCTTTCTGAGACGAATTGTAACTGAATATGATGTTTGGATTTACCAGAACGATGCCGAAGACAAACCTCAGTCGAAATAATGGTTATATCCCCAGAGGTGGTAAGGATTCTGTCAAAGCAAAAGGAAGATGGTCTAGGATAGGTACCCTCATGAGATAAAAAAAGAGCATAGCATGATGAAAAAGACGCCAAATTTGACGAAAACAAAATGTTATCGTCTAAATGTTTATGTTATTCTTAAGAGGAAAGATCAAAGAATTTTGGTGATATTTTTTGTACATTTTTTAATCGTTCCTAGCATGTCCGAAATTTTCGTTCAATATCTTGTTTTTTTTTAGTCAGAAAAATTGACAGATAATCAATCATTTCAACCATTTTTTCCAATTTTATAAAAAAAATGAAATCTCATTTTTAAATTTTTTAAAAATTCAATCATCAATTTTGTCAAAAATTATTTTATGAAAATTAGAAATTATAATCTTTACTTAAAATATTTTGAAACAAACATTACTTATTTTCTGCGCCGAAAAGAAGTAGTTTAAAAATAAAATAAAGCATGCATAACATTTCGCGTCACTTGATAGGTGATGATTGATGATTTCATCGCGTTACGTGAGGAAAATTTATCATACGGGAGGACAGAAGTGATATTTAGAAGTTTAGATTTAAGTGGATAAATTATTTACCTCGTTATTTTTAAGGAAAACTTTCAGCGCTCTATTTTTTTTTGTACTTAGCTTTCACCTTTACGTTTACGATGCTTTATGGAAAATATATTATAAAAAATTAAAATAAAACTGCTTCGAGTGAAATTAAATTTCATTAGAAAGGTACCTATAAATTAATTAGATACCTTTCTTATGAAATTTTATCAGAAGTGTACATAAAATACTATAATTTTATGTACATTTATTACATTTTACTGTGTTATTTGTATTTCGATTCGTTTTATTATTAAATTTGATATTTCATTTATGGAAACATGTGATAACTGTTATTATTATGAGGAAAGACCGAAGTATTTTTAAATTATTTTAGAACATTTTTCCTACTTTTTACAACATTCTAAAGTTTTATTAAAAAAAAAAAACTTATTTCTCTTTGTATCACCGGAACTAGTAAAATATCATATAAATTTTTTTGCATGTTTTTTTTTTTTTTGTATGACAGACATTAATTTGGAAAATCTTGCAAAAATAAAAGATTATAATTTCTAATTTTCTTAAAATAAGTTTTGAAAAAATTATAATTGATTTTTAAAAGAATTTAAAACTGAGATTTTCATTTTTTTTTATAAAATTGGAAAAATGGTTGAAAGGATTGATTATCTGTCAATTTTTCTGACTAAAAAAAAACAAGATATTTAACGAAAATTTCGGCCATGCTAGGAACGATTAAAAAATGTAAAAAAAATACCGCCAAAATTCTTTGATCTTTCCTCTTAAGAATAACATAAACATTTAGACGATAAAAGTTTGTTTTCGTCAAGTTTGGCGTCTTTTTCATCATGCTATGCCCTTTTTTTAGCGATCTCATGAAGGTACCTAGTCTAGAAGGAAAGGTTTGTGGAAAAGAATGTTATAAGAATATTATACAAATACTGTAATGTGTTTTTGTAGCAAAATAAACTTGGTATTACGTGTTATGAACTGGAAGTATTTTGAGGAGGAAAGCGTCACACCAAGTGTACCAACGTTGTATCGCAACGGTCCGGGTTCGACTCTCGGTAGTGGATGCGCACTACTGATGTAGTCGCAAATAGGACGAAACGGCCGTCCAGCGCTTTCTGCATTCTGATGAATTACTGCATTGATTATTCTAATTCTTCAAAATTCTATCCTTGCTTGACCCAGCTAGTGCTCTGCGATGGAGCAGCTAAGGGGAAAGAAAACCCGTTGGGTTCTGAATTATTGGATGAGGATCACAACGGAATTTGTGAGTAGCGGCGTTATATCGAGTCTATTCAGTTTTTTCTTCGTCACCGCGGCCCGTTGGCACAGTTGGTATGACGCTTTCATTGTATTGGAATGGTCCACGTTCAATTCTCGGTAGTGGATGCGCATGGCTGATTAATCCCAGATAGGACGAAACGGCCGTGCCGTGGTTTCTGTATTCTGCGGAGGATTCTTCTAGACTCGTTGAATTAAAAGACTGATTATCCTAATTTCTCAAAATCACACACACACACACACACACACACACACACACATATATGTGTGTGTGTGTGTGTGTGAGAGAGAGAGATCTTCAAATGTTTGTGGAAAAGAGAGTTATAAAAATATTTTGGCATTTGTTTGCAGCAAAATAAACATGCTCTTATGTGTTATAAAATCTCGGAACCGGAAATATTTCGATGATGTAATAGACTGAATTTTACGAGGCTTTAAACACAAGCTTTATTAGAGCAGCACAAATCCTGTTAAAATTGAAGTATGAACTGAGATTAGATTTAGGCTGAAACTTGATTGGATGATTGAGGTCATTATAGTTTCTTTGGGAAAAGTTTAGGGAGATAATTCCCCGAAAAAAAAAAACAACAGCAATTTACAAATGGATAATTCGTTTCAAAGAAGGACGAGGCTGAGTCGAATATGACGAAAGGATCTGTAAACCATCAATATCAGTTTATGAGGAAAAAATCGATGATGTTCGAGAATTAATTGAGGGTGACCGACCATTAGGAGCAGAAATAATAGCTAAAATCCTAGCCATGTCAGCTGGTTCAACCCACACAATATTATCTGAAAAATTAGAATTGATTCAAGTTTCTAATCGTTGAGTACCAAAACTGTTGTACCGAGATCATTAACAAGCCAAAGCAGAGTATTTACTGGTAATGTTGACCAAGGGAGGTTAAATAATTCATGTCTTTCTGAGACGAATTGTAACTGGAAATGGTATATGGATTTACCAAAACGATCCCCAGTCAAAGTAATGGTTATGTCCAAAGGGAGTAAGTAAAAGTAAGATGGTCTGGAGAAAATCTTTCGAAGTCAGTTTTCCCGAACTCTTGGAATAATATATACAGGGTGTTCCAAAATGGTTGACCCCATTCTAAATGCCCATATCTCGGAAACTACTTGATGGATCTTAATGAAACTAAATACACTTTATGTTGAAGGTCATAAGTTTTATTGGTTAAATTTACAAAGAAAGGTACAAATATTTGTTGGTTCTATGACAGATTTTCATAAATGTTCAATATCAGTCCCTCTCGTGTTCAACTGTGCCATGAGGATTTTCTTCGCCCCAAATGCGAGCATTATGTTTATTAACTTTGCCACTCGCGTGAAACGTGGCTTCATCACTAAAAACTAGCCGATCGTCGAAATCGTCTTCTTCGAGTTTATCTAGCATTTCAACACAAAATTCTTTACGTTTTCGCTTATCACCTTCCCTCAAGGCCTGAACGAGCTGCAGCTTGTAAGGTTTAAATCGCAATCGTTTCCTCAGAATCCGCCAAACTGTTGTTTGTGGAATGCGGGTTTCCACACTTGCTCTTCTAACACTCTTCCGAGGACTACGCAGGAAGGCTTTACGAACCTGCTCCACTGTCTCTGCTGATGTTGATGGCCGTCCTGGCGATTTAGGTATGCATAAGCAGCCCTTTTCTTGACATTTTTGGTACCAAGTCCTAATTTGTTTTGTAGTTGGTGCCTTCTTTGCAAAATTTGTGAAGAAGGCACGCTGCACTGTCTTCGGTGACTGAGTCCGAGCATACTCTAACACGCAAAATGCCTTTTATTTTGAAGTGAACGGCATTTCTTAACCTGAAAAGATAGAAATGCCAAACGTTCCACACAAAAACTTGAAACGTTTCTACACAAGCTGTGAAAATTTGAGGTCATTCCAACGAAAATTGTCAAAATTATTGGCCTACGAAATGGGGTCAAACATTTTGGAACACCCTATATATATATATATATATATATATATGTGTGTGTGTGTGTGTGTGTAAGCTGTTTACTCAACACCCACAGAGCCCACCTGTGGTTTATACTGCAACTATGCTGAGCAGGCCTTAGTTACAATTTCTGTGAGAGAGCGTATTATCTAGCGTGGTCAACAATTTGAACAAGGCCAGCACGTTCAAGTCCTCGGCCATGATGACTTGTGGCTTCATGCTATCACAGCTATCGACGGCTCACAAGAGTTCTGTCTACCCAATTTCACTCACAAAGCTCGGGTCAACCCGTGGCATTTTTCAGACACTTTCCAAAGGTGCCGCACGCTGGGATCGACCTCGCTCCATTCCGATAACATCAGGAAGTCTCCTTCCTGACAAATCGATGTTGGTGAGATTCGGGCCCGGGTCTCATGGTCAGAAAGCGACCGTTCTAACCAAGCGTGTGTCACGTATAGCACTTAACTGAAATAGTCAACAGTTATTTAGGTGAGGAAGTTGTGGAGAGACATGTTCGCCTAACAGTATATCACTTATGGCACTGAACTTTGGAAGGTTCCTTTTATTTCTACGCAACACTAGAATAAATTTTCATTAAATTTTCATTTATAAGATTTAAAAGGTTACGCATATTTTCTTGCTGTTATACATTGTGAGGAAGGTCGGCTTGGAAAATTTAATACGCATGGGAATGTCAAATTAATTAATGTCGAGGTAGGTATAAGGAGGCATAGCAAACACTCAAAAACTCCTTATAAAGGACAGGACGTTGTGGAGCGTCATAATCATTCATGTCCTGAAGGGACACGGTACATCTCAACAGAATCCATCTTTGCATTGAAAATTGATGCTACATCCAGTATTGTCCCCCTGATATAGATCTAGAGATTGTTGACAAAAACAAATAAAAATCTGCAATCCTAATTTGGTATCTCGTCTTCAACGACTTTTCTTTTCGTTTTCTATAAATATTTTCCATGGTATGTCTCTTCTTTGGTACTACGACAACATGAATTTAAGCTTAGTACTAGATTGGCAGCTAGGTCTCGTCATTTTATTGTTGAAATAGCTACAAGTAGCCGTAAGTTCTATTTTAGTAGTTTCCTCTCGTATTTCCCAACTGTGTAACTGTTTTCCAGATTGCCGTTTTCCATTCAACTACGATCTTTAGAAAATTAAATATAACTTCACTCGCCATCTTCTATCATTTTGAAACCTGTTCTCTTATTGCCATTTCTCCTCGGTAATCTTTTGTGTCTTAGTGGCTTTATCGCCTTGCTTGGGGTAAAATTATTACATTTCCTGTTCAGCTGTTAGAAAACGGTCCAACCTTCACTGCAATACAGGATATATATATTGCGTCGCAGTTCCTTACTCTTTTCTTAGCTTCTAACAAAGATTTCCTATTTCTTGCTACTTTGCTTAGTTTCGAGGCGGCTTTTACACTATACCGATGCACCATCGGGTTTCTCTGTTACATTTTCCGGATTACGGGCTTTTCACCTTGAAATGCCGAAATAGCAGTTGCTACATTTTGCAGGTTGTGTAATCTGTAAAGGCTCGGAATTGAGCCGAGTTTCAATTCCAGTCAGGTTCATTATATTCATTTACGCACAAATACCCTTGGGGAAGCATGAATCCACCTCTTCACCATCCTCTCCCCAGCTATCGGTTAATTAGTAGAATTTGTATCAGAAAAATCATTATCTCCAAAATAATTCTTACAATCTAAAAATATCTTCTGGCTTTAAATAACTTGCAAAAGGTTGATAAACCGTAAAAAAACCCAAATCAATGTTACATATCCCGTCATTTGTAACTACACTACAATGATAGATTTCGGAATCTACTCGATTTCGATGTTTCCAATTTGAAGCTTTTGACTGTTTCTCTTGTATTCCTACAGTTAGCAGCTAGTTCTTTCGTTTCACTTTCTTTGTGTAGGATTACTTGCAGTTTTCAATACACACATAAGGCATATGAAAACAATATCTTATTTCATTAAAGGTTTGACGAAATTAGTAGAAGCCGCTGAGTCTGTGAATGTACTGTCCAAAGAATTGGTTGTTAAAGAGAAAGAACTGGAAGTAGCCTCTCAGAAAGCAGACGAGGTTTTGGCACAGGTGACCACCAAGGCAAAAGCGGCTGAAAAAGTGAAGGCTCAAGTCCAGCTGGTGAAAGACAAGGCTCAAGCGATTGTTGATGCTATCACTGTAAGTATACCTTTTACTTACCTAACAGTGTATAATATATATGTCTTATTACTATAAGCGTCTATACCTCTCTGGCTTTTGCCGGTAAATTTGAAATTAATATTTGTGGTTGATTTTGTTTATCGGCATATCAAATTCTATGGTTTACTGTAGTTCCTCATGGAAATACGCCTTCATCCATAATACGCACACCTAAAATTGTGACGAAAGTGTTGGAAAATGCTTCCACTCACGCATAATACGCACGCCTTGTTTGGTAATCAAACCCTATAAATTGTACCTCTCCAATTTCATTACGCCCAGTCACTTTCTCACAGAAGTTCTCTGGATTCCTTTTGTCTTTTCTACAGGTATTTTAATGGCAACTGCTCTGACGAGCTACTTTCACTGGTTCCCGAACTGCATGAATTTAAACGTGCTACTAGGTTGGCATCTCAGTCCCATCCTTTCACAGTCGAAACGGTTAAATGTAACCGCCTCTTCTACTCCAACAGCTGCTTATCTCACACTTCCCGACAGTGGAACTCCCTTCATCTTACTTGATTCCTTGATAGCTATAACCTTCAAATATTCAAAAGTAATGTCAATCGACATCTCCTGATGGCCTGATCCTGATCACCGTCCTTCTCTATATCCTTTCCTCAAACACCCCTGTTTACTCTTGCTCTCTGTAACCCGTTGCTTATATATATATATATATATATATATATATATATATATATATATATATGCACAACATACTACAACATGTTTAACACGAAGACTTACTCTACATCTTTCTGAACATCGCTCAATTAGATCTCATTTAAATATTCATGGAAACCTACTGGACCCCTGTTCGTAACATACTTGTTGACAACACAAATATAATAGCATCATCTAAATGCAAAAAAAAGGTTAAAAATAATGGAAGCCTTATTAATAAAACAAAAATAAAACAAGATTCAATAATATCAACTATGAACATGGACACAATATCTTGACCGTGTTTTGAAATTGGAAAACATTATATAAATACATACATGCAACAAACTATTTCTTATTTAACTGTTAAAATATTTCAACCTTGAAAATGGCTAAATGTATAGCCGAAAGTTCTCGGATAAAAAGAAAATTCGGACAGTTTTTATATAATTTATCATCTGAAAAGTAAAAAAAAATATTAGATCGCATGAGAAATTGTATATAAAACTAAATCAAATCACCTTGTCTGTCGTATTCAATGAAATGTGCATGACAGAAGGATTACTGCCTAAATACACAGACACACACGCACACACACACACACACACACACACACACACACACACACACATATATATATATATATATATATATATATATATATATATATATTGCACTGTTTAATGAAAATAAGCATCGAGAGCTCTATGTGAGTCAGTTTTAACATTTAATATTTAAAATTTAAAATTCTTCATTGTGTTAATTGGATTGCTTGGATTATACCAACAGATTACTATCTATCTATCTATCTATCTATCTATCTATCTATCTATCTATCTATCTATCAAAGTCTGTTCATTATCTATCTATCTATCTATCTATCTATCAAAGTCTGTTCATTATCTATCTATCTATCAAAGTCTGTTCATTATCTATCTATCTATCTATCTATCTATCTATCTATCTATCTATCAAAGTCTGTTCATTATCTATCTATCTATCTATCTATCTATCTATCTATCTATCTTATTTGCGCGGTAGTTTTTGGAAAGTGCTTAATATCAGTGATAGAGCTAACATATGATGCTTGATGATCGCAAAAGCGTGAAACCCAAGGTCACAAAGTCCTATCCATACAAATGAATATATATATATATATATATATATATATATATATTATAAATTAATAGATTTAAAATATGGTTTTACCGCTACACAGTGATGACCATGTTTCAGAAATGGAAGCTAAGGCCTCTGAATTTAATTTTGTTATTAAACCAAAGACATTAGTTCCATTTCCTCATCAAGCGAATTTTGGAGTAACTTACTTTTTAAAATTTACGGTTGTTAACGGCACAGGAAAGATTCATAGTTTGAGGGTTTCCAAGGTTACCGATAAATCCATTCATCTAGACAAGGGGTGGTAGAGGGTTCAATTTTTAATTTTCGTTGTCTCAGTTAATAGTTACATTTGAAAGCGGGGTTATGTTTAGAGATGGGTAGGGATGTATCTTTTAACAAATTCTGACATCCGCTAAATTCATGTCATCTGGGTTTATTTCTAACGGCAAAAATTCTTATGGTATTATTTCTATTTGTATATTTAAAGATTTTGAGGGACTGTTTAGGTTAGAATATGTTTTATCCACCTTTCTAAAAAGTTATTTTTAATATTTAATATACTATACTCCTAGTTAAAAACCAAGTAAATGTATTAGGATTATTTACAGTATTTAAAATTATTTATTCTTATCGAGTATAAGTAAATATTATTTTATTTTATTTTATTTTATGTAAACTTTATGGCAATGACGGCAAAGGTGGTTAAATTATTTCACTAATTCAATAAACTTTTATTAATAAATTTAGTATTATAAATGTATATATGTATGTATAAAGGACATTTAATGTTCAATATTATATTCTAACTTATTAATTTCATATGACTTTCGGTGTTCACTTGGATTCTTTTCAGTGTTTGAATTGCTTTGAGAGAGGTGTTATGGTTAGAGTACGTTTTATTTAATTACAATTTTAAAAGATATTTAGGTTAGAATCTGTTTTATTTAATTTCAATTTTAAAACATTTTTAAAAATTCTACTTTCAAATTTAATTTTTTAATTTTAATCGGCTATATTTCTTTATAAACCAAGTAAATGTAATATAATTATCTACATTATTTAAAATTATTTAAAATTATTTATACCCATCAAATATGAGTATGCATAATAATCAGGTAATTTTTATTTTTTTTTTTTTATTTTTTTATTATAGATTATTTAAAGATTATTTAAAGAAAACTTTTGGCAATGACGACATAAAATAGCTATTTCATTTCTCTGATTCAGTAAATTTTTATTTTTTATATAAACTTAGTAATATATAGTTTCTCATGTATGCATAAAGGACATGGGTCATTTAATGACCTACATATTCTAGCCCTTCTTATTAACTTCCATTTCACTGTAGGTGTTTTATTGGATTCTTTTAGGTGCCAAAAGTACTTCGAAAGAGATGTTTGACTTTTATACTTATTTATCCTAAACGAGGATTGATGTTGGTTGAACCTCTTTTTGAACTCATGTCTAGTGCAACCTATATAAATTTTTATGTTTTCAGGGTTTTCAACAGAAGATATATTACATTGGTATACTACTGATTCTATGCAACATTTATTTTGTAAAGGACAGTTTTGAGGGTTTCTAAAGATAAAAGATAAAGATAAAATAGGCCTCAAACTTTGGATAAATACCGAAGACGTGATAAACTGGTTCACCTGTATAAAAGCAAAAAACAACTGTACACTAATGCAGTTCGATATTGAAAATTATTACCCATCAATATCTAAAGAACTGTTCTTGAATGCGTTGGACTTTGCCACCCAGTACACGGATATTACTGAGGATGAAAAGAACATTATAATAAATGCGAAGAAATCGGTACTGATCCATAATGGTGAGCAATGGGTAAAAAATTCATATGACCACTTTGACATCACAATGGGATCACTAGACTCAGCTGAGTCTTCTGATCTCATTGGTCTTTTTATTTTATACAACCTAACAGCGCACCGTGATATTGATTCAACTGACATTGGTCTATACAGGGACGATGGTCTCATGGTTATTAGGAATTCTACTAACTTCAGAATAGACAAAATTAGAAAGGCATTATATAAAGAATTTAAAAGCATGGGTTTAAAAATTACCGTTAGCACTAAAATTAAAAAAGTTAACTTCCTTGATATAACATTACATTTAAAGAACAATACATACACACCTTATAAAAAACTCAATACGAATCCTGTATATATACACCCTAAATCAAATCACCCCTCATCTATAATTAAACATATACCTTTATCTATCCGAAAAAGAATTAGTACAAATTCAGCAAATGACAAGATTTTCGACGAACATATTAATTTCTATAATAAAGCTCTAAAAGATAGTGGCTACAAAAACCTAAAACTAACTTATATTAAAAATGAAAACGGTAAACATAGGAAAAACAGAAGCAGGAAAATAATTTGGTATACACCCCCATACAACCAAATGGTAAAAAACAAATTGGGACAAAAATTCCTTGAATTAATACTCAAGCATTTTCCCGGTGGAAGTAAACTTAGTACGATTTTTAATAGAAATACACTAAAATTAAGTTATAGCTGTACTGATAACCTAGAAAAGATAATTAAGAAACATAATACTAATATCTTAAATAAACACTTATACCAGAACCAAAAAATTGTAGACAAGGGAAAAATACAAACAACAACTAATGAGGGTGAACAAAAATTATGTAATTGTAGAAACCCTCAAAACTGTCCTTTACAAAATAAATGTTGCATAGAATCAGTAGTATACCAATGTAATATATCTTCTGTTGAAAACCCTGAAAACATAAAAATTTATATAGGTTGCACTAGCCATGAGTTCAAAAAGAGGTTCAACCAACATCAATCCTCGTTTAGGATAAATAAGTATAAAAGTCAAACATCTCTTTCGAAGTACTTTTGGCACCTAAAAGAATCCAATAAAACACCTACAGTGAAATGGAAGTTAATAAGAAGGGCTAGAATATGTAGGTCATTAAATGACCCATGTCCTTTATGCATACATGAGAAACTATATATTACTAAGTTTATATAAAAAATAAAAATTTACTGAATCAGAGAAATGAAATAGCTATTTTATGTCGTCATTGCCAAAAGTTTTCTTTAAATAATCTTTAAATAATCTATAATAAAAAAAAAAAATAAAAAAAAAAAATTACCTGATTATTATGCATACTCATATTTGATGGGTATAAATAATTTTAAATAATGTAGATAATTATATTACATTTACTTGGTTTATAAAGAAATATAGCCGATTAAAATTAAAAAATTAAATTTGAAAGTAGAATTTTTAAAAATGTTTTAAAATTGAAATTAAATAAAACAGATTCTAACCTAAATATCTTTTAAAATTGTAATTAAATAAAACGTACTCTAACCATAACACCTCTCTCAAAGCAATTCAAACACTGAAAAGAATCCAAGTGAACACCGAAAGTCATATGAAATTAATAAGTTAGAATATAATATTGAACATTAAATGTCCTTTATACATACATATATACATTTATAATACTAAATTTATTAATAAAAGTTTATTGAATTAGTGAAATAATTTAACCACCTTTGCCGTCATTGCCATAAAGTTTACATAAAATAAAATAAAATAAAATAATATTTACTTATACTCGATAAGAATAAATAATTTTAAATACTGTAAATAATCCTAATACATTTACTTGGTTTTTAACTAGGAGTATAGTATATTAAATATTAAAAATAACTTTTTAGAAAGGTGGATAAAACATATTCTAACCTAAACAGTCCCTCAAAATCTTTAAATATACAAATAGAAATAATACCATAAGAATTTTTGCCGTTAGAAATAAACCCAGATGACATGAATTTAGCGGATGTCAGAATTTGTTAAAAGATACATCCCTACCCATCTCTAAACATAACCCCGCTTTCAAATGTAACTATTAACTGAGACAACGAAAATTAAAAATTGAACCCTCTACCACCCCTTGTCTAGATGAATGGATTTATCGGTAACCTTGGAAACCCTCAAACTATGAATCTTTCCTGTGCCGTTAACAACCGTAAATTTTAAAAAGTAAGTTACTCCAAAATTCGCTTGATGAGGAAATGGAACTAATGTCTTTGGTTTAATAACAAAATTAAATTCAGAGGCCTTAGCTTCCATTTCTGAAACATGGTCATCACTGTGTAGCGGTAAAACCATATTTTAAATCTATTAATTTATAATATTAATGCTCTGTAAATTTAAATTTACATAGAGTACTATTGTGTAAAAATAAAAATATCTATAAGAACACCGGATTTTATATCTTACTGTTCTTTCCTTTTTATTTATATATATATATATATATATATATATATATATATATATATATATATATATATATATATATTGAGCTTTCATCACTTTTAAACGATTTTTTTTAGTGGGAGGGACGTGTTACAATTGTGTTCTCGAAGAGTATGTTGTACATTGAAAAACCAACTCTTAACAGAATTAATTCTGAACATTGTCTAGATGTTGACTTCAGTGTCCACTTTTATATTTGCATATGCTCTATTCCTGATATTGAGGACTTTAACCCATAAACAAGCACACTTTAAAACTATATTTTGATTATATATATATATTTCATTAAAGACAACTGACAAGGTACTGTATTTAAAAATGTATTTATTTTTGCCTTATGTTAGTCTAAGCTTTTTTTTCTCTTTTCTGGACATACATAAAATTAAGTATGGTTAATATAAAAAGAAAAGCCAACATTCAATAACATCAATTTTGAACACGGTCACAATGTGCTGACCGTTTTTGGAATATAAAAAAAAAACATTTCTATGAATGTAGATACATACATAAAAATCTACACATTCAGTTAGAATTAAAAACAAACAAAGAAAACATCCTTGATAATAGCTTAAAGAATAGCCGAAAGCGCTCGGACATACAAAACATTTGGACAAGTTTTACACACTTCATGTCCAGAAAAAGAAAAACTGTTTGAACACAAGAAAAATTAAATAAAAACTTTAACACAGTATTATGTCAGACGTCTTTAATGAAACTTGTTAAAAAAGTGTTTGCTGCCTAAATACACAATATATGAGGTGAATCAAAATACTTCTACAAACTTTAGGAGCGGGTTCCAAAACATAGACAAAAACCCATATAAACATACGCCAGCAAATCCTTCATTCTTGAATTATTAAGTTAAAAGTTTATCGTAGATGCTGTTAAATGTACCATCCAAAATACGATCTAAAATATTTTTACAGACTTTGGGGCGGGTTGCTGGCACCAAAACAAAGTAAACTGTCCATATAAACATATGTCCAAAAGGCCATCTTTGTACCTCAACACAGCAACTCACAACAAATTTTTAAAAAGTCTTCCGCTTGCTTTTACACACGGATCATGGACTGGCAGTCCCTTTCAAATACTCCCCCCATGGTGTCAAATAGTGTCGCAGGCCCCCATAATACTCCCCCAAGGTATCAAATAGTGTCACAGGCCTCAATGACACGTTGATGAAACGTCTCAACATTATTAATGTCTGTTAGATAAACCAATTTTTTTAGGTGGCCCCACAGATGTCGGAAGGACATGCAGGCCATGGAACTGGTCCTCCCCTACCTAGCCATCTTTCATGGACTTTATATGGTCTCTTGCCTTTATTTTGGTGTGAGGACACCACCAGCAAAGTTTGAAAAAGTATTTTTGATACACCCTATATATATATATATATATATATATATATATATATATATATATATATATATATATATATTAAGTTTAAAGTTTACAGTAGGCACTGTTAAATGTACAATCCAAGATACAATCCAAAAATACTTTGGGGGCTCGTTTCTGACACCAAAACAAAGTAAACTGTCCATATAAACATATGTCAAAAAGGCCATCGCGGTATCTCAAAAACAGCAACTCATAACAAATGTTCAAAATGTCTTCCGCTTGCTTCTACACATGCATGCACCCGTCGGATCATTGACTGGCGGACCTTTTCAAATACTCCCACAAGGGGTCGACTGGTTTCTCAGTTACCTATGGCGCGTTGAGGATGAAGTGTCTCTGCATTATTAATGTCTGTTGCATAAGCCAATTTTTATGGGTGACCCCACAGATAAAACCCCAAAGGATTGAGGTCAGGGAAACATGCAAACCATGGAACCGGTTCTCCCCTACCTATCCATCTTTTTGGTAGATGTCAGCCAGTGTGACTAAAATATGCAGGAGTCCCACCATGCATGAACCACGCGCGTCTTCTTATTAGCAGGGATACATCGTCTAGCAGGTCTGTGGTGTGTTCGAAATAAAGTCCCTGTAGACGTCTTCTGTAAGATATGCTGCGAGAACACATGGATCTACCAGACAGTCACCTACAATTCCAGCCCACATATTAATCGTAAACTGATGCTGGTGTCTAGCCTGTATTGTACCCAGGGGATTCCGATCCGCCTACAAATGTTGGTCGTGTAAATTTGTTATTCCGTCTCTTCCAAATGTTGGCTCATCCGTAAACAAGACTGAAGAGACAAACAAAAGTTCTCCAGTAATGAGCGATCAGAGAACGAATGACCCTGCACACGTTGCAAATGATACAGATAAAGGAGCTGCTCTTGAAGTACCCTCCATGCTGTACTATGAGACTTGCGACATGATAGGGCCAATTGACGCGTACTGATACCTGGATCGTTTCGACAGCCTGTAAAATGTGGTTTTCGTGGTCAGGCATACGAGCGGATCTCGGTCTTTCTTCTTGTGGAGTTACGGATCATATGTAAGCAAAGCGACGATAAACAGCAGCAAAGGTTGGATGACTCAGCTGCCTTCGGTCTGGAAACGCAGTCTGATACAACCTTACAGCCTCGAGTACATTACCATTTGTGCGGCTTTATGTAAAATTCATATCAGCCTGCTTCCGATATAAATATCCTGGCATTGTTAAACAGAACACTTCTCAGTTAGCTCACTGCTACACGCGTTAAACATTGACGACAAACTAGCTACAAATGTACACGAATGAAAAATGTAACCTAGTCTTCAACACAGCACAATCCACCGTAAACTTTCTTTAAACTTAACTCAGAAACGAATGGTTTACAGAAATATGTTTATATAGACTTTGGTCCTTGTTTATGGGTGAGGGACAAGCCCCCAAATTTTGTAAAAATATTTTTGATACACCCTGTACATATATAAAAGTGAACGTTCAAGTCAGAACCCTGAAAAGCGGAAGATGAGGGTACTCAACGTAAAAGAAAATACAGAATCCAGTACCTAAATTTGAAGAGAAATTATTTTAATAATATAAATGAGAATGAAATAAATTAAACATTTCTGGAGTGAGTAGCCATAGTCAAATGCAAAATAAAGAAGAGAAATGTCCAACAAACAGAATTAACAATGTTTGCAATAAAAAGGAAAAAGGAACAGGGCAAAAATGAAATAATATCAAGCAAACAATATATGCAAGGGAAATTCACAGTAAGATGGCCACAAACTAAGAATTGTCATCGACGCACAAAAGCAAGTTCGGACAAGCGAATGTAGGTTTCTGATTCTAGACAAAGCAGATCGGGACTGAGGTTATTTACCTCGCCTCCCTACAAGACAGAATGTGACATAAGCCCGTTTTTTACGTGGTGCGATTCCGTGTTCGTAGGATTGGGCAGAAATTGCCCGTCGACCCGGCATACACGGGGTCGGGCTTGTCTACCTTCTCAGACATGACTTTTCCCCTCGGCATATCCCGGTTTGGGTTCTTCTCTGCCCAAATTTAGAGAGTTCGACAAGTCAGCCCGAACCGCCTGGAACGGCAGGTTGGGACTGAGTCATATCAAGCTGCAAACCAGGCTATTTTATTGGATAAGAAAAAAGCCCCAGCATGCATTTGTGTGCTTTTGCCTATAAAAAGGGAGGGGCAAGTGGTCTGCAGTCATTCCCAACGATTTAAATCAACGATATTAAATTTAGTACTACTAATAGTTATTAAATAAATTACACATTACAGTTATGAACGTTTATGGTCAAAAAATAAATTAAATATTATTTCAAGTAGTAGTAATGGTCATTTAATTAATTATTAAATCTTGTAGTTATTAAATAAATTAAATTTTGCATTTAGTATTTGTAATAGTTATTATATTAATCCATCTGCCTTCCCAACATCTATGGTTTGAATAGCAGAGCAGACTGGTTGCCTTGGTTGGCAACCAGTCTACCACAGAAAGCTTTTTGGATAAATAATTCCGAACTAAGGTAGATGAATAGATATGAAATATACACCATAGTCAACAGGTGTTTAAGATTTACAAATAATTGTTAGATAGAAAAGTGTAAATTTTATCTATTTTTATTTGTTTTTTGTTAACTATATCTTTTTCTTTCTTCAGGTAGACAAAGCTGTGGCGGAAGAAAAATTGGAGGCCGCCAAGCCCGCCCTTCTAGAAGCTGAATTAGCTTTACAGACTATTAAGCCAGCACACATTGCTACAGGTAAATTATTCCTACTTGAATGACTTTTGTTGCTAACCACTGTGACGTGCCAAAATCAGGCGATAGGACTCTGTAAAGGTAATGGCATTTGGCACATCCTATTTTCACATTATGGAAATGGCCTGCACTAGTTGTGTTCTGAGGCAAATATGGAAGCTACTAAACCCGCCCTTCTATAAGGTGAATTAACTTGACATACTATTCATCCAGCTCACATTGATACAGGTGAAATACCTCCTTCTGGATTAACTCTTGTTGTGAACATTTGCGTTATATATACCGTGACGTGCCAAAAGCCAAGCGATAGGACTATGTAAAAGTAATAGTAGTTGGTACTGCCTACTTTCACATTACAAAAATGGCCAGTATCAGTTGTGCTCTGAGTCGAACATGGAAGCTATTAAGCCCGCCCTTCTATAAGCTGAATTAACTAAATTAAGTAAAATACTTCCTTCTTGATTTACTTTTGTTGCTAACCACTGTGACGTGCCAAAAATCAGGCGAAAGGACTATGTAAAGTTAATGGTTGCTGGCCCCTCCTACTTTTACATTACTGAAATGGCTTATACTAGTTGTGCTCTGAGGAGAAGATGGAAGCTACTAAGCCCGCCCTTCTAGAAGCAGAATAACTTGACAGGCTATCCATCCAGCTAACATTGCTACAGGTGAAATACTTCCTTCTTGATTTACTTTTGTTGCTAACCACTGTGACGTGTCAAAAGTCAAGTGATAGGACTATATAAAGTTAATGGTAGTTGGTAGTTAATGGTAGTTGGCATCTCCTTTGCTACAGGTAAAGTACTTCCTTCTCGATGTACTCTAGTTGGTAACATTTTTGTTATATATATATATATATATATATATATATATATATATATATATATATATATATATATATATATCCTGACAATCCGAACCTAAGGAATTTGACTGTATAAGCGTAATGGTAAGTGGCACTACTCTAATTCGATGTCATGCGCATGCCCAAACATATCAATTGTGCTCCAACATCTGGTGAGCCAGTGTGAAAATCGGCAAGATTGATCATTACTGGTGAAATACTTCCTTCTTGATTTACTTTTGTTGCTAACCACTGTGACGTGCCAAAAGTCAAGTGATAGGACTATATAAAGTTAATGGTAGTTGGCATCTCCTACTTTCACATTACAGAAATGTCTTGTATTAGTTGGGCTCTGAGGCGAACATGAATGCTACTAAGACCGCCATTCTATAAGCTGAATTAACTTTACAACCAGCACACTTTGCTACAGGTAAAGTACTTCCTTCTTGATGTACTCTAGTTGGTAACATTTTTGTTATATATATATATATATATATATATATATATATATATATCCTGACAATCCGAACGTCAGGAATTTGACTGTATAAGCGTAATGGTAAGTGGCACTACTCTAATTTGATGTCATGCGCATGCCCAAACATATCAATTGTGCTCCAACATCTGGTGAGCCAGAGTGAAAATCGGCAAGATTGATCATGGTAACGCGATCGTCAAAGTTTAAACGGGGCATGATAGTGATTTTCCAAGCTTAGCTTAGATGTGGCACAAGGCCGAAATTAGGGAGCACTCAGTGAGGATCGAACTCTCTACTCAGTAGTAATTGTTCTAGTGAAAACAAGCTTGCTAACCATTACACCGCCTCGAAGCTCCCTAAACGGGGCATGATAGTGGGTGCTAGAGAGACGGGATAATGTATTTCTGAAATTATAGGGACATTAGAGGTTCCTCGATCTGTAGTATTACTTACGTGTTTACAGGGAATAGCCAATGAAAAGGATTATCTGCCGCCTTAGATATTACAGTGAGCAACTGCGAATATTTAAACAAGAATTGGGGGTGGGGGAGATAATAATGATTTAGTGAAACAAGTTATGCTAATTAACCCATAGCCGAGGGAAGAAGAGGTAAATCCATATCTTTCCCAATGGTATTCGCGCGTAACGAACCCAACCGGAATTGGAACACGGATCTCTTATTAACAATTCAGACAAGATCATGTTTCGACAAGATGATGTCCTTCATCAACGGTACGAGGAAGAAACACAGAAATGGGAATTACTCACCGACAGATGTTTTTGTACACTAGGAATTTTCTAGTGGGAATGGTATTATTAGCAAAAAACCAGATCCCTGTCTGATTCCTCGATGTGCGAAACATTTTATGAAAATAAAATAAAATTTAAAATTTTGATAAAAGCGTGAGGCAGGTTTATTGTTACAAGTGGGTGTCGTGGCGCTGGGGCGTGAGACTGTAAACATATATGAAGAGATTTATAAATATATAAATACGGGAAACCTTCAAAAGATTTGTGGTAAAGAATGTGATAAGAAAACTATATAAATATTTTGCTATTTACTAGCAAAAAAAAAAAAACAACAACTTTCTTTTACGTGCCTGAGCCGGAGGTATTATGAGGATGTCATATATTGAAGTTTACGAGGCGCTTAAAACCACCTTCTTTAGAGCAGCACGAATCCTGTTAAAATTAAAGCGAGAATTGACATCAGATTTAGGGCAAGACTTTATTAGATAATTGAAATCATAATTGTTGCTTTGGGAAAAGTTTAGGGAGATAATATCCCCCCCCACCTAAAAAAAACACAGTAGTTTGCAGATTGATAATTCGTTTCAAAGAAGGACGAGGCTGAGTCGAATATGACGATCGGATCTGTAAACCATCAATATCAGTTTATGAGGAAAAAGTCGATGATGTTCGAGAATTAATTGAGGGTGACCGACCATTAAGTTCAGAAATAATAGCTAAAATCCTAGCCATGTCAGCTGGTTCAACCCACACAGTTTTATCTGAAAAATTAGAATTGAGCCAAGTTTCTGCTCGTTGAGTACCAAAACTGTTGTACCGAGATCATTAACAAGCCAAAGCAGAGTATTTACTGGTAATGTTGACCAAGGGAGGTTAAATAATTCATGTCTTTCTGAGACGAATTGTAACTGGAAATGGTATATGGATTTACCAAAACGATCCCCAGTCAAAGTAATGGTTATGCCCAAAAGGTTGTAAGCTAAAATTATCTGAAAAATTAGAATTGAGCCAGGTTTTTCCACAATCTTTACGTTTTTCCGTTTCGTTGGATTAAAGGAATAAAAAGATTTTCCATAATTTTCATTGATCCAAATGATTTCGGCCATTTTAGAGTCATTTGCAAGAGGGCTTTTTTGTCTCTGGTGTTGTTAGTTTTTTCCTTATATTTTGACTGTTATGTTGTAATTTATATATATATATATATATACGTACATACATACACAAACAGACACACAGACACACACACACACAGACATATATATATATATATATATATATATATATATATATATATATATATATATATATTATAATAAAGAGAAAGAAGAGTAAGATATATAATCCGGTGTTCTTATTAATATTTTTATTTTTACAAAACAGTGCTCAATGCAAATCTACAGATATATTATAAATTTACTTATTTAAAAATATGCTTCCATCGCTTGAAAATGAAACAGAACTAGGGACTTTAATTTAATTTAATTCTAAAATTGAATTTGAAGTTTTTAGCTTCTGTTTTTGAAACACGGTAATTCCTGTGTAGCGATGGAACCATATTTTTAAATAATAAATTGATAATATATATATATATATATATATATATATATATATATATATATATATATATATGCACATTTCATTGAATACAACAGACAAGGTTCTTTTATTTGTTTTTTTATACAATTTCTCATTCAATCTAATAAAATATTTTTTTCTTTTTAGATGATAAATTATATAAAAACTGTCCGAATGTTCGGATAAAAAGAACATTCGGACAGTTTTTATATAATTTAACACCCGAAAAAAAATTTATTAGATCGCATGAGAAATTGTATAAAAAATTAAATAAATGCACCTTGTCTGTCGTATTCAATGAAATGTGCATGAAAGAAGGATTTCTGCCTAAACACACACACACACACACACACACACACACACACACACACACATATATATATATATATATATATATATATATATATATATACAGATGAGATACCTTCAAAATGTTATAAGAAGTCTATAAAACATGTCAGTTGTTTGCAGTAAAATAAACTTGGTCTTACGTGTTATAAAATCTCGGAACCAGACGTATTTCGAGGATGTAATAGATTGGAGTTTACGAGACTTTAAAACCGACCTTCTTTCGAATAACGCGAATCCTGTTAAAATTGAAGCAAGAACTGACATCAAACTTAAAGCAAAGCTTTATTGAATGATTGATGTCATTATTGGTATTTTGAGAAAGGTTGAGAAAGGTTTAGGGAGATAATTCCCCGAAAAAAAAAGAAGGACGAGGCTGAGTCGAATATGACGAAAGGATCTGTAAACCATCAATATCATTTTATGAGGAAAAAGTCGATGATGTTTGAGATTTAATTGAGGGTGACCGACCATTAAGATCAGAAATAATAGTTAAAATCCTAGTCATCTCAAGTGGTTCAACCCACACAAATTTATCTGAAAAATTTCACAAAATAATTGGCGGGGAAAGAATTAATAAACCTTATCTTTTCGTTATTTCTACTAATCCCTGTTCCATTTACTCAAGCTCGCTATGTAGGTTATGCGTTGTCTTCCTCTGTCCTTCTTGCTTTCAATCTGTCTTGTGAGCATCAGATTTTTCAAACCCTCTTTCCTCATGCGCCTCAGAAATTTCAACTCTCTCTTCCTGATGTTGGGTATACATTTCCTTTTTGTTTCCATTCTTCGTCGGTTCATGGTAACCCCAGAATTCTTCTGCAGTACCACATTTTTATTGCTTCAAGTCTCTCCTTCATCTTTGAGGACATTGTCCAGCATTCATTGCCATTACAGGAGGACAGATATCATGTATTAGTTTAGTACTCTTTTCTATGTTTCTAACAAAATTTTTCTGTTCCTTAATACTCTGCTTACTCTGAGTACACACACACACACACACACACACACACACACACATTATATATATATATATATATATATATATATATATATATATGTGTGTGTGTAATTTGGCAGCAACTTTTCTTTTAAACATGTTGTGTTGAATGTTAAAGACAACATCGTCCTGCATATTTTCGTTTGAATTTTCTCATATTTTCTAATGAAACTTTTTATTTGAAAATGATATCGAAATAAATATTGTCCGTATGATAACTTAGTACTTTCGAACATCATTGTTCATCTTCAGGGTCAACATTTTGACTAAAAAAATGTTGACCCTGAAGATGAACAATGATGTTCGAAAGTACTAAGTTATCGTACGGACAATATTTATTTCGATATCATTTTCAAATAAAAAGTTTCATTAGAAAATATATGCGAATACAAGGTTGATATAAATGGAATAAATGGAATAAAATTCCAGTAACCAAAAACACTATTTTTGAAAAAAGTAGAGCGAATAATATCTATTTAAAAATTATAACATGAAACTGTTAGATGTAGACGTCTCTTCTACTCCAATAGCTTCATTTCTCGCACATCTCGCCTGTGGAACTCCTATCCTTATTCATGTTTCCCTGACAAATATAATCTCCAACTATTTAAGTGTAACGTCAATCGACATCTCCAGTTGCCTTGATCTATCCACTTCCCTTCTCCACATCCTTTCCCCTTTCAGTCCTATCCGCTCTCGCTCCAAATGTTCTGTAAACCCTTGCCTTGATTGATCGATCCACTATCTTTCTCCACATTCTCTCCTTTACCACTCCTACCTGCTCTTCCTCCAAACCTTCTGTAACCCCTTGCGTGCTAGTGGCTTCCAGCCTTGCTTGGGGTGAAAAGCTTAAAAAAACAAAAACAAAAAATCAGTTCAATACTTTTTTCTTTGTTTCTAAATTTTTTTGGTTTCTTAATAATTTCCTTAGCTTCTGGATGGCATCTTTCGCTATCCTAAGTAACTGTTCTTTACTTTATTTCTAACGAAATCTTTCTGTCTCTTAATCCTCTGCTTAGCTTTTGGAAGGCATCTTGGCATTTCCGTGTAAAATTTTCCGTCCCCTGTTAGAACACTTCCAAAGCTTTGTACTTGTACTTACCAAAACCATAAAAATTGATTCCTTAACTCGTTTAGATTATAAAAATGAAAAAGGGAACTAATAAAAAAGAGCTTTAATGAGAAAAAATTATGATACTCTTTAAAGAAGGTGACCTGTTGAAATTAGTATCTGTCTATATTTCTGAGATGAGGTCTTACGTCCTCATTTTGTCGCCATGTTTATCTCAACGTTTCGGCCTTCTTCAGTTGGTTGGAATGTCGAACTGAACCCTTTATTTCGCTCACTGGGGTAAACTGTTCTAGTTCCACTTGTCATGTCTAATGGATGTCAGTTATCTCCTGTTAATTACCCTTTCAAAGTTCTCCACCGCTTTAACCAGGTATTGAACACCTTGGGTCCTGTCACTGGATCTAACTAAGAGTGTGAGTTCAATACCTGGTTAAGACGGTGGAGAACTTGGAGAGGGCAATTAACAGCAGATAACTGATAACTGACATCCATTAGAAATGACAGGTGGAGCTAGAACACTCTACCTCAGTGAGCGAAATAACTATCTAACCAATGCCTTTATCCACTGTGCCATTTATCTTTGAGGACATCTGTGTATAAATTTCTGGCTATTATAAACCTAATGTCTTCAGTTGCCATTTTTTTACCAGTGCTCATATTGCAATTGTTGTTGTTATTATCGCTTTTCTCTGGCACTCTTTATTACTGGTTCCCATGTTGTATTCATTTCTATGCTTGGTCGGCTCAGTAGATTTTTGTGGCTCAGCATATGTGCTGATTCCTTAAGTTTACGAATTTTCCAATGATGTTCTTTGTCTATGATCTCAACTTGATCCCACAGAGGGCGGTGATCTCACCTTTTCTCCTTTTGTGGCCAGCCACTCCTGATTTTTTCACTTCCCCTCGTGTTACAGTTTTCTGGTGTTCTTGAAGTCTTACCTTAAGGGGGCGGCCTGTCTCCCCTTTATATTTTTTTCCGTAGCCGTTGAAATTAATTGTCAAAAAGAAACAGCAGCCTCTTTTTGAAACAACCCTCATCAAAGAGGACCGTTGATGAATTTTAAAATGTTAAAGCATAAAGCAGAATTTCTATTAGGTTGTTGCATAAATTTGTTCGTTTTTTTATAATTTATTTTAATACATATTATTTATTAACAATGTCCTGACCTTCATTGTTTATGACCTCCTGCCAACGATCCACTAATTTTTTAATATCTCGACGATAGAAATCACTAGGTTTTGACTCGAAGAATTCATTAAGCCACGTTTTAATCTCCACATCGTTGTTGAACGAAACACCCCTCAAATAGTTAGAAAGCTACCGAAAAGGGAGGTGTCTGAGAGACAAAAAATAGAGGAATATGGTGGATGTTACAGAACTTCCCAACTGAGCTCTTTAATTGAATTCAAGTTATCGTCGATGGAGGTTGAATATTGTCATGTTGAATAATCACACTGAATCGTCGGTTAGGTCTTTTCAGCTGAATTAGCTCTTTGAGTCCGCTCTTTGAGTCCGTTCATTTGTTCAACGTACGGCTCTGCATTGATTGTTACGTTGTTTTGCACATTACCCATTGAGTGAAGATGACAAGCGACAGTAACATGAGGTTCTGCCATCTTCTGAGTCAATTCCGTAGGGATCTGGCGCGGTTCTTCTTTAATCAGCGCGTCCAACTGGTTCTCAACAAACTGAACAGGTTGGCCAGAACGCGGAGTGTCTGTGAGTTTGAACTTCCCCTCCTTGAAACTGGAAAAGCATTTCTGTGCCATTCTATCGGTAATGGAGTCATCTCCGTACAGAGCATCAATGTCACGAGAAGCTTTTCGTAGCTCTGTGACATTGATTAAACGAAAAGTGAAGATGTCAAATGGACCCATTCTTGTCTACATGATATTCCACTTCAAAGTGGTGTCTAATCCGAAATACAACTTCAGTAATGTTAGACAACAGTTTCATAGCCTTGATTTTCTTTTTTTTAGGTCTACCTAATTCATATCAGGGTGTTTTCCTGTACAACCCTCCCCTGGTTAGGATAGACAAGATTTGTGTACCTAGTTAATGTGAGTAATTGTGGCCTGCGACCAGCTGCATCTTTGGTTATGATCCAAGTTGAGATTCTCAACCTCCCCAATTTGGTTTTGGCCTCTTTTCATCTCGACTGGGTCAGATTTCTTTACTCCCCATGTCCGTATTTATTTTCCCTTTTCCCTCTCCCTTAGCGAAAGAGCCTCTTGATTTTGTCTAAGGGCAAAAGGTCTCTCTTTTTTTAGGGTTGGACACGGGTTCTAGTAAAATCAGTTACCTTTTATTGGTTTGTTTTGATATTTCAGTTTGTTTTTGGGTTCATCACTTCCCCTCTCATTGTGAATCATCAGATTTTTATGTATAAATTTTTTATAATTATCAAATTTTCATGTCACTGAGTGCGTTTTTTTTTCTTCCCTGAAAGTATCTGGTATTATGGTATATGGAGGATTGATTGGTGAAAGTATGTGGTATTATGGTATATGGAGGATTGATTGGTGAAAGTATGTGGTATTATGGTATATGGAGGATTGCTTGGTGACGGATGAGTTTTTGGGGTCAATGTGCGAATTGTAATGAGTGAATGGGTCGTGAATCGGATTATAAGAGTTGCAGTGAAGACCAGCCTCAACCTTTTTCCCCCTTTTTAGCCTTGTGCCATAATTGTATATTTTTATACAATAAATATCGACAACAGTTTCATAGGATGAGCAGTGTTACTAAGAAACAAAAATGCTGCTAAAGATTATTTTCTGAGGTCATTCGCATAACATCAGAAAAAACCCAAACGAATCTCTGGAACAACCTAATAATATAAACGAGATAAAGTTGAAAAAAAAAAAAACTTTATCCGTCATCTGAGAAAATAAAAACCCAAATAGAGCTATATAGTCGATCAATTCCTGTCTTATTTGCACTACGGCTCACTCAAGAGGGTTACTGAATCAGATAGTTGTAAGGACGTAAAGAGTGGAACTAAGAAGTGCATATTATGCGGAGATGTAGGCCAGGTGTTATATAGGAATGAAGTGTCACTGCCGACATTTGAGTTTGAACATAGATCGCCAATGAGCAAAAACAGGCGATCCCATTATTGAATTAAGTGGATCACGTGAGCATAGAGAAACGCATATATAAGAAGTCGCGTGACGTCTAGATTGATCGTTATTTCTATTCTATCCTCTATTACTATTCGGAACGCATTTCTATTTTATCCTCTGTTATTATACGGACCGCTATTCTTTACTCTGTTCGCTACAATATTTCTGTATTCAGATCACTATACAGGTTACTTTTCGAGCGAGTATTATCGAGCAAGTACTATTAGTGCAAGTGATACTCGATGGCGTCTGACACCAGTATTGTTCAACGGCGTTACTATAGTTGTATCTGCGATTACAAAGTCTCTACTACAACGAGCATTACGAAAGTGACAACGACTGTTCGTTGACATCACAAAAGTGGCAACGAGTGTTCGTTGACATTACAAAACCAAATAACGATTGATCGTAGACCTGAAGAGTTTAAGATTGTAGTGAGCGAGTAAGCATCTCGTGAGGCAGTGATTTCCAAACTTTCTTTTCTCTGGGCCATATTTTCGGAATTAAAATTTGCTCGCTCCTCACCAAATTTTATGCGATGAAAAGTACATTTAAAGAACAGTGATGGAGATTAAAGGGAGATAACCGTGGATTCGAAGGAAGAATGTTATTATTGATAACTCTCTCCTCCAATTTGCGGACCATAATTACTATATTCTTAATCATTGATATAATGCAAAAATATCACAATTGAAATCGGTTAATAATAATTTATAACTATTTATACTCGGGCTCATACAAGTAAGTCATTTTAAATTTTGCGATCATATTTATTTTTGGCTTATGAATGTTTTGAAACAGCTTTTAAAATTTGATTGTCTTTCAATCATTCCGCCTCACCTGCTATCCTCTTCCGTCACAGCGATGAGATGCCCGTCGTCGGGTCATCGAGCCAGTGCGAATGATCCTTTCTTTAGTTGGATAGTACGTGATAAGCCAGGACTACATACAGTTTTTGAATCCAGAGTTATTTTTTTCAGGACCGGTTGCTAAGACTATTTTAACTATAGCTGGGGGAGGGAGAAGAAAGGGATTCATACCTTTCCAAGGATAGTTCATACCTTTCCAAGGATAGTTCATACCTTTCCAAGTAAGTGCTGATATCTTTGGGAAAGGTATGGATGCCGACTGCAATTCGTACTCAGCCGAACTCTATTACGGTACCCTAAGGAGTTCGTTCCACAGTTCTGGGGAAGAACCAGGCTAAGTAGAACCTCCTCTTTATCCATTAAATAAGAAAGGAATAGGGATGTCGAACCTGTTTACGTGGTATGGCTGGTTCTAGCTGTGAATGTCTGAACCGATGGAACTAAGGAATGTAGTGCAAACGCTTTTTGAACACGGTCAGAGCAGGAAAGTGAAGCATGGGCAGCTCCAACCCAGAGATATCAGCAATGTCCCGTTCGTGGTCTGGTCGGACAGTCAGTTATTTTCTGTCAGTTAATGTCTGGAGAGGTAGACAGAACCGATCATTTTTTCTACCATCTTTAACGATGGCATAAATATTTGAGTTTCAACAGGCGTCCGAGGCAAAGAGCCTTATTGAAAATACAACTGCTCATCAAGATTGGAATATATTTACGGTCTTCTCAGTTGTGCTGAAGCGTTACTAGCTGGGGGGGGGCATTTAAAGATACAAGATAGTCTTTCCCTCATTGATTAAGGGCAGTGGAGAGATCAGCTTGGACAGGGACGAAGTGAATTATACCACAAGTATTTTTATGACAATTGATTCCAATACGTCTCGGCTTCATCAACCCAAGATGCGCGGATGGTACAATGGATAGTGTCATAGAATGAAAAATTGGAAAAACCGAGTTCGAATTCTAGTCCAGTTCATTAGATTAATTTACGCACAAATACCCTTAGGAAAGGTATGAATTCGAAGTTTCTCTCCCCAGATATGGGTTAAATAGTAGAACGTTTATCTGGTATATTCACTCTTATTTTAAAAAATTATTAAAAAAATATTTTTACAATCCATAAAATATGTTTCGAATTTAAACAAGCAAAAAACATGGTTGGTCACTCAGTTCTTTAAGTTATGTTTGGGTTTTGTACAATTAACAAACTGTTCGAAGAATAATTTTGAAAAATTTTATTTTCAGTTCGAAAACTTGCCAAACCGCCACATTTGATCATGAGAATTATGGACGTTGTGCTTTTGCTCTTTCAACGGAGACTGGAAGCACCCCAGATGGATCCAGAACACCATTGCGCTAAACCTTCTTGGAGTGATGCCATGAAACTTATGAGTGGACAATTTCTTCAAGGGCTTCTCTCCTTTCCAAAAGTAATTCTTTTAATCTAAAAATTCGTAATAATATAAATTACGAGAGCCTAATAATTACATATATAATATATATCTATATCTATATCAGTCTATCTATCAATATATATATATATAATATGTCTGAACCGATGGAACTAAGGAATGGATCCAGAACACCATTGCGCTAAACCTTCTTGGAGTGATGCCATGAAACTTATGAGTGGACAATTTCTTCAAGGGCTTCTCTCCTTTCCAAAAGTAATTCTTTTAATCTAAAAATTCGTAATAATATAAATTACGAGAGCCTAATAATTACATATATAATATATATCTATATCTATATCAATCTATCTATCAATATATATATATATAATATATATCTATATCAGTCTATCTATCAATATATATATATATATAAAAATAAAAATTTTATAAAAAAAACCCAGACGACATGCATTTAGGGGATGTCAGAATTTGTTGAAAAATACATCCCTACCCGTCCCTAAACATAACCCCGCTTTCCAATGTAACTATTAACTGATACAACGAAAATTAAAAAATTGAACACGCTACCACCCCTTGTCTAGATGAATGGATTTCTCGGTATCCTTGGAAACCCTCAATTATGAATCTTTGCCGTGCCTTTAAAACTGTAAATTTAAAAAAAATAAGTTACTAAAAAATTCGCTTGACGAGGAAATGGAACTAATGTCTTTAATTTAATAACAAAATTAAATTCGAAGCTTTTAGCTTCCATTTTTGAAACATGGTTATCACTGTGTAGCGAAAAAAACATTTTAAATCAATTAATTTCTAATATATATATATATATATATATATATATATATATATATACACACACACACTCCTGGTAAAAATCTTAAGACCAGATACAAAAGGGTTAAAAAATATAAAATACTGTTACTTTAATCAAAATATATTTGCGAAACATTTACATTTAATTAGAAAATGTAGTTTATCAACAAACAAGTGAACATTTTAAGCTTTTAACTGATTAATTTAAACAAACATTGAAAAACGGATTTTTTGGTTGGTCATGAAGATAAGACCATGTGTGAAAAAGGTGGCGGAGATTTGGTTCTACAGAAGGATGCTGAGGATAGCATGGACCGAGCATGTGAGCAAAAATGAGGTCTTGGAGATGATCCAAACAAGGAGGAATCTTATGCTTAACATAAGGAAGAGGCAGATGTAATTTCTGGGACACGTGAAGAGAAAGGAGGACTTGGAGAATTTGATACTCACGGGACGAATAGAGCGTAAAAGAGACAGGGGAAAGCAGCGCTTGACATACGTGGCGGGCTTGGGCAGGTGGATGGAGGAACGGGGTCTGGACGAGTTGACAGAGACACAAAACCTGTTGAGAGCCACAAGGGATAGGAGGAAATGGAGGGCATAATCGCCTACGTTCTAAAGGACACGGCACATAGAAAGAAAAATATAACTGGAAAATACATTTAAACGCTCACATTTGAAAACTTTAATAATATGCCATCATTATTTTTGACAGCATGGGTAAGGAATGTATAAGTCATTAAAATGGGGGATCAGCTTTCTATTGTTATTAAGTAATAAACTGATCCCCCATAATAATTGCATATTAATATTCCACGTGCCATGTTTAATGGATGTCAGTTATGTTATAGTGGAAGACACCTTGTCTAGATAATAGACTCTCCCACCTATTATAAGTAGGAGTCAGTAGGTAGTCGAGGGAGGAGTAAGTTATCAGCAACCACAACTCGATTACTCTGCGTAACACTTATTTACAAGCTCCTAACGTTTCTGTACGTTTACCCCATTTTAGGACGCATTTAGTCCGACTACGAGTTCTATTGTGGAAATAACTCCACAACAAGTTATCAAACATGGCACGTGGAACTAGAACAGTCTACCCCAGTGAGCGAAATAAAGCGTTCAGTTCGACATTCCAACCACCTGAAGGAGGACGAAGCGTACAACGGCCGAAACGTTGTAATAAATATGGCGACAAAGATGAGGACAATAGTCCGAATAATGTAAATAGTGTGCATAATACCTCATCTCAGAAATATAGACAGATACTCAACGAACACTCGTTGCCACATTTGTAACGCCAACGAATACTCGTAGTCAATTTCGTAATGCTCGTTTTAGTAGAGACTTTGTAATCGCAGATGCAACTATAGTAACGCCGTTGAACAATACTGGTGTCAGACGCCTTCGAATATCACTCGCACTAATACTACTTGCTCGATAATAATCGATCGTATAGTGACCCGAATAGAGAAATAGTATAGAGAATAGAGTAGAGAATAGCGGTTCGTATACTATAGAGGATAGACTAGAAATAGTGACCCGAATAGTAATAGAGGATGGACTAGAAATGCAGATCGGTATAGTATAGAGGATAGGCTAGGAATAGCGATCAATTAGACACACATTTTGGCATAAGTAAATTAGTATTAATATAAGATTGTACAGGATACAGATGTCACAGTGTTGATGACAGACACAGAAATGAAAGTACAAAAGTTCATACGGAGGGTAGCGATGGTAAGCGAGATGAAACTACAAGAATGACTAAACGACAAGAAGACAGGAAGCGTGGCACTCAGCAAAAGGACGAGCCTAAAATTAAAATTACAAATCGGGGATACTAAAATCAAACAAGTAAGAAACAAAATTAAATATCTGAGAAGTGTTCTAACTGGCGAGGGAAAGTGCTACACTGAGATCCAAAGACGTATTGGGATGGCCAAAAGTGCCTTCCAAAAGCTAAACAGAGTATTAAGAGACAGAAAAAATTCGTTCAAAACAAAGAAAAGAGTATTGGACTGTTACTTGATATGCAATGTAAATATCTGGGAAGTATTCTAACAGAGGACGGAAAGTGTGACACTGAGATCCAAAGACGTATTGGGATGGCCAAAGGTGCCTTCCAAAAGCTAATCAGAGTATTAAGAGACAGAAAAAATTCGTTAGAAACAAAGAAAAGAGTACTGAACTCTTACGTGATATCTGTCCTCCTGTATGACAACGGATGCTGGACAATCACTTCAAATATGAAGAAGAGACTTGGGGCAACAGAATTGTGGTTCTACAAAAAGATGCTGAGGATACCATGGTCCGAACATGAGAGCAACACCGAGGCTTTAGAAAGAATGGAAACAAAAACGAAACTTATACTTAGCGTCAGCAGTTAAAATTTCTAGGGTATGTAATGAGGAAGGAGGGCTTGTAAAACCTGACACTCACAGGATAGATTGCAGGAAGGAAGGACAGAGGAAAACAGCGCGTAAAATACTTGATGAGCTTAAACAAATGCTTAGTAAAAAAAGGTTTAGGAGAAATAACAAAAAGACAAAACTTATTAAGACCAATAAGGGTCTGTGGAGGGCTGTCATCGCCTACGTTCTGAAGGGGCAGGGCACATAGAAGAAGACTGGATATAATGTGGAAGATCAGTTTTATACTGTTATTAAGTGATAAACAGATTCCTCTAGAGTTATTACATTTTAATATAACTGGAATATATTTAAACGTTCCCATTTGAAAACTCAAATAAAAAAAAAACTATTAACATATGCCACCACTATTTTTGATTGGTTTGGTTTGGTTTGTTTTACGGCATATCAACCCCAATGGGTTATTCAATGCCGACAAAATTTTTATTGCTGGTAATATTTTTTCAAGAATATATTGTTGGTAATATTTTTAAAAAATGTATTACTGGTAAATTGCTGGCAATATTTTTTCTTCAAAAATCTATTTCTGGTAATATTTTTCCTTCAAAAATGTATTGCTGGTAATAAATCTTTCCTTCAAATAATTTATGGCTGGTATTAAAACCTATTTTTACATTTTCATAGTGTATTGACCCCAGTTTGGGACCATAACAGGCGCTACCACCCCGGGTCAGGGTGGACCTGATAACACCAGCAATTCAGAGGTGATTCCACGCTCCTGAAAACATCCTGATCAGAGGCCTTGCTGTTGGTTGAAGTTTATCTTTTTACCCAGGACGCCGGATATAGTTTATCGTCTTACCCAGGACGCTATTATTTTTGATTGCGTGAAAAGGAACAAGATAGAAAAACACTAGAAATAAAATAATAGTAATAATGAAGAGTGTATCGACCCAGAGGGTTATAATTGAAAGCATTAATACAATGAACGTGCTTGCTTTTTTTTAGGACTCAATTAATGATGAAACAGTGGAACTAATGCAAGTTTATCTGAGTATGGAAGATTACACATTTGAAACTGCCAAACGCGTGTGTGGAGATGTTGCCGGCCTTCTATCATGGACCTGCGCCATGTCTTCATTCTTTGGTATAAACAAAGAAGTCTTACCCTTGAAGGTATGTAGACAGTTTACATCAAATTCTAAAAGGTTTTCTCTATTGAAATTATTTCGGTTTTAATATAATTTTTGAATGTCAGCTAACTTACCAGATACTTTTTTAAAAAGTTTTACCGAAATTCTTGGCAAAGGGCACGAGGAAATCAAATATTTAGTTGTCAGGAAGGTGAGGCTGCGTTATCGAAGACTAGACAAAAGTTGTAGAAAATAATGACACAATTTAATTCTATCTATCTATCTATCTATCTATCTATCTATCTATCTATCTATCTATCTATCTATCTCAGTCTGTTCATATTTATCTATCTATCTATCTATCTATCTATCTATCTATCTATCTATCTATCTAAGTCTGTTCATATCTATCTATCTATCTATCTATCTATCTCAGTCTGTTCATATCTATCTATCTATCTATCTATCTATCTCAGTCTGTTCATATCTCTCTATCTATCTATCTATCTATCTATCTATCTATCTATCTATCTCAGTCTGTTCATATCTATCTATCTATCTATCTATCTATCTATCTATCTATCTATCTATCTATCTATCTATCTCAGTCTGTTCATATCTATCTATCTCTCTATCTATCTCAGTCTGTTCATATCTATCTATCTATCTATCTATCTATCTATCTATCTATCTATCTATCTATCTATCTATCTATCTCAGTCTGTTCATATCTATCTATCTATCTATCTATCTATCTCAGTCTGTTCATATCTATCAATCTATCTATCTATCTCAGTCTGTTCATATCTATCTATCTATCTATCTATCTATCTATCTATCTATCTATCTATCTATCTATCTCAGTCTGTTTCTATCTATCTATCTATCTATCTATCTATCTCAGTCTGTTTACATCGATATACTATGGATAGTAAATGTTACTAGAAGTGAAAATAGTAATACAATCAAGATCTGCATTTCCGTAGTACCTGACCCAAAAGGCGACGAAGTAAACTCCGCCCAATCCTGGGAAGAGCAATTAAAGTGATGCCGAGGAGTCTGATTTCATAGAAAACTGATTTAGTGTGATTAGATGACAGGTTAGCGATAGTAAAGGTAAAAAGGTTAGGAGCAAAAAAGGATGTTGTTGAGGGCCATAGCCACCTTGTCCCTTAAAGCTATACTCAGATGAAAGATCCATCCCTAAATAAATAACCCAATGCAGTCGTGAGAATCTGGTAAGAATCTCTTCATACCTATCTATTTCAGTTTGTTAATAATATCTATCTATCTATCTATCTATCTATCTATCTATCTATCTATCTATCTATCTATATATCTATCTCGGTCTGTTCCTTATCTATCTATCTATCTATCTATCTATCTATCTATCTATCTATCTATCTATCTATCTATGTCTTTGTTTTTTTATTAATATACGTATATCATTGTATTTCAGGCCAACCTGGCGGCACAAGAAGCTCTACTCATAGTGGCTAATGGGGATCTTACTAAAGCTGAAGCTAAACTAGATGAAAAACAAAGCGAGCTTAACGCTGTCCAAGCCATCTATGACGATGCAATGTCGAAAAAGCAGGTAATTTCTTAATTCGAAAAAAACAAACATAAAGCGAATTAAGATTAAGAAAACAGCAGTGATGATGATGATAATAATAATAATAATGATAATAATAATAATAATAATAATAATAATAATAATAAAGCCAACCGCCCAGACATTGTTATTAAAGACCACAAACAAAATAAGTGCCTCCTTATTGATATGGCAGTCCCTGCAGACTGCAATGTATCTTTGAAGATATTCGAAAAACTGTCAAAATACGAGGACCTTGAAATAGAAATCTCAAAAATGTGGCACATGGGAACATCAACAATTCCTGCTGTAGTTGGAGCCCTTGGACTGGTTGGAAAAGATTCCAGTAGGCTGATTGAAGGGATCCCTGGAAGTCCATGCCTCAAAGAGATACAAAAAATTGTTCTGACAAGTACAGCCCACACTTTACGAAGGGCTTTATCTATGTAATTATTTTTTTAATTTTTTTTGCAGTGGAAAGTGTCATGATGCCATTTCTAACCTTAGGTCCCTGGGCGGGACCCGGAAAGAAATGTGTAAACGCCAGATATCAAAGGAAATAAAAATAATAATAATAATAATAATGTATAAACACCACCCAGACCCGGTTACAGAGATATGTCCTGTAACAATTTCATGGGACTTTACAATACACGCAGAAAAAACGATCAAAACTAATCGCCCAGTCATCGTGACATTATCAATTCCAGTCATGGGGACATTATCAATTCCAGTTGTTTTGGAGATCTCATTGAAGGAATCCCTGGTAGCCCATACCTTAAAGAAATACAAAAATGGAATTAACAAGTACAGCCCACACTTTACGAAGGGCTCTATCTATGTAAAATATATGCGATTTTTTTTCAAAATTGATTAGGGGAAAATGTCATGATACCTTAGCTCTCTGGTCGGGACCCGGAACGAAATGTGTATACATCAGAAACCAAATGAAATAAAACAACAACAAAAACAATAATAATAATAATGATAGCCCAGAGTGTATCAATTAGCAGCACCAATGATAAAATGGAGTAATAAAATAATGAAGAGTGTATCGACTCAGAGTGTTGGGATAAAAAATATCGATAAAATGAACGTGCCAATGATTGCTACAAGGGATACATAAAAGAGTATGGCCCCTTTTTATCTCGTCTGGGTCAGCTTTATATTTTCCCATGCCCGTATGATTTTTTTTATCTTTTTCCCACTCCCTTAGCGAGAGAGCTTCTTGATTTTGTCCCATGGGCAGAATACAGCGGCCTCTCTGTTTTTGAGGGTTGGACGGGCCAGACTAACATTAGTTAGATTTAATTTGATTTGTGTTAATATTTCAGTTTGTTACTAGGTTCATCTCCCGCCCCTCTTATTTTTTCATCACAGATTTTTATATATATTTTACTATCATTAAATTTTTATGACATGGGGCGCGATTTGTAGGTCCCCCTAGAGAGGATGTGGTATTATGGTGTATGGAGGATTGATTGGTGACGGACGAGTTCTTGTAGTGAATGGGTAAATTGTAATGAGTAAATGGGTTGTGAATCGGATTAGCTAGGTATAAGATAGTTAGTGTGGACCAGCCTTAACCCCTCCCCTTTTTTCGGCCTTGTGTCATAATTATGTAATTTTTACATAATAAATATCTAGAAGAGTAAGTTCGATTATCACTAAGTGCTCCATAATTTCGGCCTTGTGTCACATCTAAGATACGTTTAGAAATCGTATGGGCGCTTTGATGTGGTGTAATGGTTAGCAAGCTTTTTTCCCTAATTACGGCTGAATAGTGACTTTGATCCACACTGAGTGCTTCATAATTTCGGCCTTGTGCCACATCTAAGCTATGGATTAGAAAATCACCATAATTTCGATGTAAAAAATGCTAAAAGAGGAAGAAATCTCTTAAGGCGAAAATATATAGAAAGTGCTTTAATTACGAAATCATTCACGGTGAAGGTGCGTCCGGTCTCTTATAGTATTTCATCTTTGTTGGTACACCTGTTATCACAGATATACGATACTTGAAAATAAAAACAAAAGTGTAGAAAAAATGATGGAGATCAGCTGGACCATATGTCCAGTAAAGTCTCAAAAAACAAAACAAAAAAACAAAAAATAAATAAATAAATAATTTCAACGTTTTCCCTTGGTACATGATTATAAATGTCGTTTGCGTTTTTACATCTCCCCTAATGTCTAGTTTCATCAATAAAAACATTACTTTAGTTGGATGAAGACCTTCTGGAGGTCTCGAAGTGTGTTACACAGAATTTTCCACTAGTTCTCTTTCATTTGGCTGACATTGTCCTAAAATATAGAAATCACACACACACACCCGCACACACACACACATATATATATGTGTGGATATATATATATATATATATATATATATATATATATATATATCAAGTATGTGGTGCAGTTCAATTTACATTACAATGAATCATTCATACAGAAAACAGATATAGAAGTTAATGATAAAAATGGCGAGAATACATCTTCGCAAACAATTTACTAAAAGACATTAACCCCGAACCTGTAAATGAATGTTATGATCCCTGTTTATAAATTCCAGTTGAATAAGGTCTTTTTTTTATATATTTACGAGCTTTCATCTGTTCCTACAGATATCATCAGGTAAGAAAAATATTTGTTGTTTTATAATTCCAGGTAATAACAGGACATCGAAAGGGTAATTATTATCCGAAAAATGCACTGTGACATTCCTGTGTATATTGAACAGCTTAGTTCATGCCATGTTGACTGAAAAACCTACCAGTACAAAAGAATTCTCCATTACCATATAAGTACAAAACGCATAATTTTAAAATTTGAAAATAATTCGACCTCAGCGTTGCGAGCGCACGCTCAAAAAATCTCTTACAAGTAACAATAACACATTTCTAAAAACAAATATATATATATATATATATATATATATATATATAGAGAGAGAGAGAGAGAGAGAGAGAAAGAGAGAGAGAGAGTGTATCAAAAATACGTATACTAACATTGGAAGCAGGCTCCTCACATCAAAATGAGTGTAAAAGCCCATATAAACATATTTCCGCAAATTCTTTGTTTTTGACTTACAAAGTTTAAAGGTTGCCATGTAGACAAGGTTACATTTGTTATTCGTGTACATCTGTGGCTAGTTTGTCTTCAACGTTTAACGTGTGCAGTAGTGAGTTAAGGGAGAAGTGTTCCGTTTAACAATGCCATGATATTGATATCATGTGCAGGTAGATGTGAATTTTACATACGGCCGCACGAATGGTAAAGAACACGAGGATGAACGGCTGTACAAGATTTCGATTCCGGACCGAAGGAAGCTGAGTCTTCCAAATTTTGATGCTGTTTGTCGTCGCGTTGATCAGACAAGATCCGTGGCCCTATAAACTATGTCCAAACTCGTACTCAAACGAAGAACACATTCTACAGGCTGTCCAAAACGACCCAGGTAGCAGCACACGTCAAGCGGAACTAGCATGTCGCACATCTCATAGTACAGCATGGAGGGTACTTCAAGAGCAGCTCCTTTGTCCGTATTATTTGCAACGTGTGCAGTGTCTTTCACCGACTGATCACTCACCCCTGGAGAACTTATAATAACTCAGGATAGTTTATTGCACAAACTGCCGATTCGATGTTCGTCTCTTCAGCCTTGTTTACGGATGAGGCAACATTTGGGAGAGATGGAATAACAAATTTACACAACCAACATTTGTTGGCGGATCAGAATCCCCATGGTGCAATACAGGCTAGACACCAGCGTCAGTTTACGATTAATGTGTGGGCTGGAATTGTACGTGACTATCTGGTAGGTACATATATTCTCCCAGCATGTCTTATAAGAGCTGTCTGTAGGGACTTTATTTTGAACACACTTCCAGATCTGATAAAGGATGTACCCATGCTAAGAAGAAGACGCATGTGGTTCATGTATGGTGGGGCTTCAGCACATTTTAGTCACATTGTTCGCAATGCACTGGATGACAGCTACCAGATAGATAGGTAAGGAAGCCATATAGTATAGCACTATATGGCGGTTCCGTGAACGATACAGGTTCAATTCCTGTCGGAGGACATATTTTCTCTGAGATTTCTCGGACATTCAGGCCGGTAAATTTTGTTAATACTGTTTAATATAAACAGAATTTACTTAAATATTTTATCTATAAAAATAACGTCTAAACAATTATATATATATATATATATATATATATATATATATATATATATATATATATATATATATATATATATATATATATATATATATATATATATATATATATATTTAGTTGGATTGATGTGAGTTTATCTCAATGTTAGCTCTATCACGGATATTGAGCGCTTTCCAATAAGTACCACGCATATATAATATATCTATATAAAAATTATATATATGTATATATATATATATATTTATATCCATACACATTTCACACACACGCACACACACACACACACACACATACATACATACATATATATATATATATATATATATATATATATATATATATATATATATATATATATATATATATGCAAGCATTTATTCAAATGTATATATAAATGTGCAAACAGAATAATAGGCAATAAACTGAAAGCGTGCCACTCTCCGTAGGCAGCTATTAAGAACATAATATTAAAGATTCTAATCAAATCTAATCTAATAGATACATGTTCATATTTATTTTGATTTTTGCAGGCACTAGTTGATGATGCGGAGGCTTGTCGTCATAAAATGAGTAATGCGACCCAATTGATTGAAGGTCTTGGTGGCGAGAGAGAACGTTGGACAGCTGCAAGCAAAACTTTTCAAAACCAAATCGCCCGTCTCGTAGGAGACGTCCTCTTGGCTACAGGGTTCCTCTCCTACACAGGACCATTTAATCAGGAATTCCGAAACCAAATGCTGAAAACTTGGAAAACAACGATGAAAGCAGCTGAGATTCCATTCTCAAAGGAAAGTATTCGTGTTTTTCAAGTTTCTATGGTTTTTTTTTTACGTAAAATCATTTTAAATATGCTGGTGCGAGAGAAAATAGAATTGAAAATTTTCGTGTTAAACTATAAAGGACTTGATTTAATTCTAAACATGAGAGAGAGATAGCGTGAAGAGAGAGAGAGAGAGAGAAAAAGGAGAGAGAGATAGAGAGAAAGGAGAGAGAGATAGAGAGAAAGGAGAGAGAGATAGAGAGAAGGGAGAGAGATAGAGAGAAAGGAGAGAGATAGAGAGAAAGGAGAGATAGAGATAAAAAATAGAATTGAAAATTTTCGTGTTAAACTATAAAGGACTTGATTTAATTCTAAACATGAGAGAGAGATAGCGTGAAGAGAGAGAGAGAGAGAGAAAAAGGAGAGAGAGATAGAGAGAAAGGAGAGAGAGATAGAGAGAAAGGAGAGAGAGATAGAGAGAAGGGAGAGAGATAGAGAGAAAGGAGAGAGATAGAGAGAAAGGAGAGATAGAGATAAAAAATAGAATTGAAAATTTTCGTGTTAAACTATAAAGGACTTGATTTAATTCTAAACATGAGAGAGAGATAGCGAGAAGTGAGAGAGAGAGAGAGAAAGGAGAGAGAGATAGAGAGAAAGGAGAGAGAGAGAAAGGAGAGTGAGATAGAGAGGAGGGAGAGAGAGATAGAGAGAAAGGAGAGAGAGAGAAAGGAGAGAGAAATAGAAAATAGAATTGAAAATCTTCGTGTAAAACTAGAAAGAACTTGATTTCATTCTAAACATGAGAGAGATAGAGAGAAAGGAGACAGAGATAGAGAGAAAGGAGACAGAGATAGAGAGAAAAGAGAGAGAGAGAAAATAGAATTGAAAATCAAAATCTTCGTGTTAAACTAGAAAGGACTTGATTTAATTCTAAACATGTGAGAAGAGAACTGATTCTATCCTGTTTGTTACACAACTGGAGGGACTAAGTATAAACAGTTTTCCTCAAGAGTTGACCTATGTTTTTAATGAGGAGAATAGTTTTAACACCAAGTTAACAGTTTGTTTCATGCTTGAATGCAGTCTTGATGGCATATATGATGTGTTCAGGGATCGACTGTTTAAAATTGTTGGACAATGTTGCATTATGGGTATCATGGTATATTTTATTATTGTAAACCTTATTGACCATAATGCACTATTGACCAGCTCTGCAAGTTTGGTTTCCTACTTAAGGTTGAGTACTTTTTAACGTGTACGATTTTATCAAATATTTCGCTGTTTGTTTATATATGGGCACGTAGCCGAGTGGCGAGAACGTTCGCTTTCTGACCATGAGACCCGCGTTCGAATCTCACCATAGTCGATTTGTCAGGAAGAAGACTTCCGGATCCTATCAGAATGGATTGAGATCGAGCCCAGCGTGCCTTTGGAAAGTGCCTGAGAACGATACCACGGGTTGATCCAAGCCTTGTGAGTGAAATTGTGCAGACGGATCTCTTGAGGGCCGTCGATAGCTGTGCTTGTTCAAATTGGTGTTCCCGCTAGATAGCACGCTCCCAGAAACTGTATCTAAGTTTATACTGCAACTATGCTGTGGGTATTGAATAAATACAAATATCTCTATTGCGAGCGTCTGCAATAGGGATCGTAAATGTAATATATATATATATGTGTGTAAATATAATATATTGGACATTGAGTTCACAGCAAGAGGAAACAGTCCGTTTCATGTTTAAATGCAATCTTGATGGCATATGTGGTGTGTTTAGGGCTCGACTGTTTATAATTGTTGGCCAATGGTGCATTATGGATATCAAGGTATATTCTATTAACCTAAACCTTATTAACCATAATGCACCATTGACCAGCATATATAAATAGTCGAGACAAAGCACAGCACACATGGCCCAAAGATTGCGTTCAAGCAGAAAACCGACTGACGTCACTGGTTGTTGACATCAGTGTTCAATTTTATATATGCCATTATTACTCATAATGCACCATAATGAGAGAGATAGAGACAGACAGACAAACAGACAGACAGACAAACATAAAAAATGAAATTGAATATCTTGGTGTTAAAACTAGTTTCCTCGTTAAAAACACAGGTCAACTCTTCAGGAAAACTATACTGTTTAGGCTAGGTCCCTCTAGTTGTGTAACAAACAGGGTACACTGGGTTCTTTACTCTTAGTTAGCGACCCGCGTCAGAAATGACTTGCTTTCTTTCTAAACAAGCATGAGAGAGAAAGACAGAGTGAGAGAAAGGAAAGAAAGGAGAGAGAGAGAGAGAGAGAGAGAGAGAGAGAGAGAGAGAGAGAGAGAGAGAGAGCAAATGGAAAATTTTGGTGTTAAAAAAGTTCATTCGATTTCAAGAAAATTACATATCTCAGTTCCACTGTGACGAAGGTAGTTCAAAAATTTTTAAGCCTCACCCAGAAAAGAAAGTAATTTTTGTATATTATACTCTATTTTCCTCTTTCACTCAATCTGTCCTGTGAGTATCAATTTTTCCAAGCTCTTCTTCCTCATTACGTGCCCGAGAAATGTCAACTGTCTCTTCCTGATGTTAAGTATAATTTTTTTTTGTTTCTATTTTTTCTAAAACCTCGTCGTTGCTTACATGTTCGGTCCATAAATAGGCTTACATCGCGCCTTGTCGATAGAGGTCAACGATATGCAAACTGTATAAACCTTACAAAAAACAGAAACCTGTTTACTATGCCTATGTTTACCTTTATAAACTCAGGTATTTACAAAATCTATACCAATCTATGTATAGCCGTATTCGTCGTTAAATGACCTGGAAAATAGAATGTTTATCTTGTAAAATTAAAAAATTGTGGCGCAAAACTGAGGGGGAGAGGAAAAGGAAGTGGGGGGTTCTTCACTAATCCTAGTTAAATTTACACAAGGCCCATGAATTCATTATAATTTATTCATTCCCCAAAAGAATTTAAACATCACCACTCAATCCTGCATACACCAAAATACCGCATATTCACAAGGGACCTACAAAAAAAACCCCATGAGATAAAAATCTATCCGTTATTTAAAAAAATATATATATGACAATTTCATGATTCATGAAATGATGGGGAGTAGATGTGTTATAAAAAGGGTTTGAGAGGAAGTGAAAGAAGGCTGAGTCCATATAGCTTGAGTGAAGTTTTATTCCACTAGAAATCTACTCCGGTAGCGAACCGTAAGAAGAAAATGGCCGACTACCTCGTGAAGAGAGAAAGACGAAAACAGGGGGAAATCAATCAGTCCTGGAAAGTCGGGGAAAGATTAAAGAGTTCCTTTATTTTCACTACAAGATGAAACCCCAAAACAAATTTAAAATTGTAATTCAAAATAAATTCAAATCAAAACAAATGTTACTAGGATATGTCGAACCCTCAAAATAATAGAGACCGCTGTATTCTGCCGCTATACAGAATTAAGAAACGCACCCAGAAATGGAATGAGAAAGATGAAAATTAATGACCGAATAGGAAAATCAAAGGCTGACCCAGCCAAGATGAAAACAGGGGCAAAAACAAACTGGGGAGATTGGGAATTATCGAATTCGGTCATGACTAACGAGAGAGGCGGACACAGGCCGAGAAGAACACTTATTCACATTAACTAGGAAAACAAAATAGTGTCTAACTTAAGCAGGGGAGGGTTCACAGGAAACCGCTCCGTTGCGCTTAAGGGGACTTAAAAGAGAGAAAATCAAGGCTATCCCCGTCCTCGAGAATTAGGCTCGCCTCAGTCAGCCACCTTTTCGCTTTCGATCAGATCAGATTTTTTACCCTAAGCTGATACTTGAAAACAACCAGATCCTGATTCTAATAACGTTCATCCCGCAAGATTCCCTCCTTTCGCGACGTCCACACCACCATTCTTGTCACGGCTAGAAACGTAAAAAAACACCATCCGTTTTACCCCCGGAGAACGGGGCGACATATTGTCACGCGCGTATGCGAGATCAATGAGCTGAAAAATAGTGATGTGACGTAAACGAAACAAAACATTCTACATCTTTGCAATAAGATTTGCGTGGTCGATTTCTTAACTTCGACTGCATATATATATATATATATATTACAAAGAGTTAATCATACCTTGAATCAATTAGGAATATTAATGCAATTATTGGCGAAATCCCTTCGCTAGTAGACATAATTATAAGCATTATACTACTAATAATCCACTGAATGATGAGATCCTTATGTATAAAATGTATTTCACGTACGGTAAATACTAGACCCGGCTTCTTTAACATCTTTCCTGGCAAGATTAATGCTTGACAAACGTACTGATAAGCTCTAGATTCAAATAGAGTTCCTCTTTATCACTTTAGATAAAGTCTCTTTCTTGGGAGCGCGTTTTTGCAGCATCGCCCGCGACGCCAACCTGACGCCAACGTGACCGAATCCATGACTTTAGAATTTTCAGTTGTTCCGTTTCTGACTAGTCTTGTGTCTATCGTCTCTTCCTGTTGACTTAACTATCGTCTAATCCTAAGTATGTTTCTAATAACCATGTCCTGAAGATGGTCTACTAGACCGAAACGTCTGACGTCGACAGCAAAACAACATCAAAACAATAAACTTGCATATTCGGATTTTGTTTTGTCTTTTCCATATTTTTCATCATATATATATATATATATATATATATATATATATATATATATATATATATATATATATATATATATATATATATATATATATATTGAATTGGACATAGTCCGACAATTTATTTAAAGACATTTATAATATGTTTAACGTTCTTTTTATAGATACAAGTATTTAAGCAAATGCTCTGTTTTTTGAATTGTTTAATTGATTTAAGTTTAAAGATAGTAAAATCGATTTCTAACCAGATTCTCTGTGGCCGAACGGTTAAGGCACATCACGCGAAATGATGGTTCCGTATAGGATACAGTTTCGATTCCTGTCGGAGAACGAAAATTTTCTATGAAAATTTCTCGGACATTCAGGCCGGTAAATGTTATTTAATACTGTTTATTATAAAACAGAGCATTTGCTTAAATACTTGTATCTATAAAAAGAACGTTAAACATATTATAAATGTCTTTAAATATATATATATATAAAGATAGATAGATAGGGTGTGTATAAAATGTATGTAATATCTGGTGTCGCTTTGTTGCAGTTATAAATATATTATATTTTTACGTTCCTTCTGCTAATAATCTCATGTCAAAATGTATATCCCGGTGTCATGATATTATTTACAGTTTTGGTTACTTGAAATCCTAACAGATTTTGAAATAGATTTCTGAGCAAATGATGCTGTTTTGATATGAGATAAAATTGTGTAATTATAGAAATGACAGTCATAAACATGAAGACATTTGTTTTAATCAGACGTTCTTTTTATATATTCTGATTTGATCGATTCGTCATCTAATTTGGAAGGATTTCTGACACTGAGAAACATTTTAAGTCGGATAAAAGTGCTCTGAGAAAGAAAGAGATTGCTCACCGGAACATATAATTTGCCGACAATTATTGCGTAGAAGTCATATATTGGTATAATACTCGGCGATAAGGCAGGGATACAGGGATTTCGCTTCATGCCTTTCTATAGGAAATTAGTTCTAAGGGAACAGAAACAGCTTCAGACGGAATTCGAACTTGCCCAGTTCATGCTGATAACGGTTACAGAGGTTCAAAATATGCAAATATGCAAAATTCAAGCGGTGGTGAGTTCCTGTCCACAGAGAGCAAAGTAAGCGACTTCAGTTGGAATTCTGTTTCTTGATATGAGACTACCTCACACCTCCCTTCTATATAATAAATGCGAATGTCAGTGTGTCATTATGTCACACTTTTTCAAATTTACTCCTAGAGGTCGTAGGCTAACATATCATACCATTTTGTAACAAAGGCCGACTCCTTGAGCAAAATAAAAAACATTCCAGTTCGGATCCGGGACTGTAATCCTGAAATTTTGGATTCGCAAGTTTTCATTACGGTGATTCTTTTCAGATTCCGCCATCTTGGTTTCTGCTGATAGGAACAATTAAAGAGCTACAACTCTCTAACTTTCAATAGCTCATGTTCAAATGAAAAAAATACTGTTCTAAAATTACAGTGTTTCAAAATAAAATTGTCCGTATTTTCAAATTTACTCCTAGAGGTCGTAGGCCAACATATCATACCATTTTGGGATCAGGCCGACCCCGTGAGCAAATTAAAAACATTCCGGGTCAGATCCAGACCCGCAATCCTAAAATTTTGGATTCCCAAATTTTCATTAGTGCGATTGTTTTCGGCGATTTTTTACGTGATTTTTTCGACGAAATTTTTTTTGTACAATATTTTTTATAACTTGGAAATAAATTTTGGAATAATTGAAATTAATTGCAAATTTCAGTAAAAGTCACCTATGAAATAAAAAAAATAATTGTTTGTAGGGAAAGTAAAGACCTACATGCATCAAATTGTCTTTAAATTAAGTGGCGGCAGAAGAACTTTTAAAAGGTACGGTTAAATATTAATGCAATACTTTAATGCAGCAATCAATTTTGAGTTATTCTGTAATTTATTGGTGCTTATCGCATCTACTCCGCCCTACCTATTGTGATGAAGGCCCAATCAAGTGTTCTCTGCAGGAGCTAGCTTAAATGTCGCCCGACAAAGCTTTTATGTAGCTATGTAAAGTACCAGGTTGAGAACTGGCGCGGGCTAGCTGCCCTTGATGAGGGTGAAAGGAATCTCTCTGAGCTTTGGTTAGCAATACTTTTAGTGTTGCTTTCACGATAAAAAGAGTTCAGATGGGAAGGAAAACTTATGACAGCTTAACCCGGTCATTATATCGCATGTGTCTGCAGAGAGGCGTGTACTGGCTGATATTGACTGTGGTCCGGAGAGGTTAAAATCCACGATAATAGCACATGAGGACTGTCGTTTGGAGTTTCCGTGGCAAATCTTTTGCACCGTTACTTTTTTAGCGACAGATCCAAAAAGTGTGGATGGTCCGACACAAGTCTTCACCATTTGAAATAAAGCATTGTGTTGGTTTTCTGACAACTGCATCTAATTAGTTCCACACATATCCGGCTACTGCGAAAAACTCTACGAAACAACATCAACTTCATCTTGGCACTTGGAATGTACGAACTCTCCAGGACAACAACTCAGCATCAGAAAAAAAAACAGCTCTGGTTTCATTGGAGCTAAAGAAGTACAAAATTGATATAGCTGCACTGAGAAGTAAGCATCAGTCGACTGCATGAAACGAGAAAGCAAAATAAGACATCTAACAATGTTCCTGCTGCACTTGGATACAATATATTCTTCTGTACTGTTTGTGGTCTTTTGTGCAATTCTCGAGACATTGTCAAAAGTCATGCCCGTCATAGGCATGTAGATAATTAGTTCGTGGTCGTCTGAACCTCATACATCGAACTCGATGGGAGAGTCCATCATATATATATATATATATATATATATATATATATATATATATATATATATATATATATATATATATATATATGGATTCATGCCTTTCCAAGAGGGCAAGGGCTAAATAAACATAAGCAACTCCAGCTATTTCCATAAGACCAGCTATGTCACATACGAATCGGTGAAATCTTGGTTTAGAAAAAAGCGGCTGTGCACGCCATCTACCACTGTTCTCAGGTATTCTCTTTCTGGGATTATGCCGGCGGGTTGACGGCTTGTATCGATCTCCCGAACATCTTGCGTACATCGATCTCGCATACGCGTGGGATAAATTGCTGCCCCCTTGTGCTGGGGTTAAACGGGTGACGTTTGTAACGTTGCTAGCCGTGACAAGGATGGGTGTGTGGACGACGCAGATCGATTTGGATCAGCACAGGATGAAGATCAGAACTGATAGAAAGCGTTTGCTATCGGCAACTTCAGTGAAAGGTGAGTGAAAGCAGCGAGCCTGGTTCGCGTGAATGGTGTCAGTCTTGATTTTCTTTTTTAATCTCCTTTTGAAAGAACTGGGCGGTTTCCTGACGAACCCCTCCTCTGTATGATATGATGCAGAGTCCTGTTGCCAGATATATGGTCTTTCAGCAGCAACCCTCTTGACCCAGAGCAGCACTACCACCTCAAGGTACTTCATGTAGGCCTCCATATTGAGTCTCAGTCCCTCCCCAACAAATTCAAGAAGTCTTTTCTTATCAGAACGATCAGAGTGAATTTTCTGAGCTGCCGTACCTTCGTAATCACAATTAGATTCCTCTAATTCTTTCCGAATCATCTGCACTGTCCTCAGATTGACACGGAAACACATTGAATGTTTTACAGTTGAATTGGCTAGATATTACCGTAAGTTCTATACTAAGATTTACTTCTCTTGCTTGTGAAATTCTCTTCCGGCTTTTTGCTTTCCAGTCAAATTTGATCTTCGAAAATTTAAATGCAATGACCATCGTTATCTACTGTCTTCTTAATTCCTTATTCTTTCATTGTTCTCTCTCCTTAATAATGTTTTTCTTTTTCATTATTCTTTCACCCGTAGTAACTCCTTGCGTCTTAGTGGCTTCATTTCCTTCTTTGGGGTGAAATGATTAAACATACAATATAATAATAATAATAATCTCGAAGTAATATTTGCTTTAACATTTTAGGACCTGAATATCATTGAGATGTTAGTCGACAACGCGACAATTGCAATCTGGAACCTGCAGGGTTTACCGAATGACGAACTGTCCGTTCAAAATGGACTGATTGCGAACAAGGCTTCTCGGTTCCCTCTGCTGATAGATCCCCAGGGACAAGGCAAGGCTTGGATCAAAAAGAAAGAAAAAGATAATGAACTGCAGGTGGGTATTGAGAACCAGGAGAATGAAACGCGGTGGGTGTGGGGTGATTAAATGATAATACGAGACTTATTATCTCCGGGTTTTCGTCAGTTACTCCCGGTCAGGATGTAGTGTGAGCCCCCATCGTCACTCCTCGCTGTTCGACACGCGGACTCTACATTCTTCTGTGTTGTCTGAATGAGAATTCGCAAATCTTCTTTCGGGGCAGTCGTTTATATAACCGCATGTATTGTAAGTCTTTTCCCACGATTGCGAAACTCGATGTAGGCGTACAGTCGCGTACTTCTCCATTCGGCGGCCGAGAGTGACTCAGGTCAACACCCTGGTGAACCCGGCCTGGTATGAATTGCATGAAATATCTATCCGACATCATGCTACAAGATAAAAGTGATTGTCAATGGTCAAAGTTTGATTTAGGATAAAATGAGAGATTAGGTTTATAACAGATTTACAAGAGGAATGCATTGCAAATGAAGAAGAAAGGGGTCGTCTGGGATCAGGAATTAATCCAAATGTTGCTGACAGAACAGAGCTATTATGTATATAGTAGATAAACATTTACTGGAGAATTGCATTGCAAATAGCAACATAAGGGATTGTCATTGGTCAGGAATTAAAACAAACGTTACTGACAAAATAGAGTATTATATTTATAACAGATAAACATTTACTACAGAAATGTATTGCAAATAAAAACAAATGGATTGTCGTTGGTCAAGAAGTGATACAAACGCTTTTGCCATTATAAGGCTATTATATGTCTAATAGAAAAAAAAATTACTATAGAAATGCGTTGCAAATAGAAAAGGGATTGTCAGTGGTCAGGAATTAATGCTGTTTTTTTTTCTGATAGAATAGCGTTGTGATATGTACTATTTTTGATATTGATATTGATGTGATATTATTTTGGTACACTCAATGTAAGAATCGTTCATTGTAAAAAAAAAATCTGACCATAATCTCGGCTGCCGTTCTGGTTAAAGGTGAAACTAATTTATCAAGGTGAAAATGTATTGATAGTGAACTAATCCTCTTCCACTGAGACCTAGATTTTTAAAAACCTTTGAACAGATATCGGCGATTCGAGGATCCAACTGCCAATAGACTATAGATAGATTCTGGCGAGCTCAACGCGTCCATACAGCTTGACGTGTTCAGGCGCTGCTAGCCCCCGAGAAAACTTTGAAATTTTACCAATTACAGGGGAATTTTAAGGATATATTAAATGGGTATTAGAGACATATTGTAAAGCCAACATTAGCTTCTTCAACCCACTGACTTATGATTCTATCACTAAAATGACCTTATTTTAATAACAAGCACTAAAATAATAAAACTGATAGATTTTGTCGATTAATTCACTCATTAAAAAAAGTTGATCCAGGGGCCTACTCTGGGATAAGGGGCCCTGAAGGTTAAGCTTCATTAGTTTTATAGTTGATTCGCCACTGATCAGCTGCAGACAATTTACGTCCAGGATCATACAGTTTGATTCTTTTTCCTCAAAAAATTAGCAATAATACAATGTGAGAATTAAAATCAGTAACGATAAAAAATAAAAGCAATAAAAAGCTTAACGAGACAGATTGTGTCTAACATCGAAATACACCGGACTCCCAAATTTAAATTTAAACTTTAACCATCTCTATAAAATTTTAACATATTCGATTAATTCGAACTATTGTATTCAACTTTGATCGTTATCGTCGTTGTCTTGTCATGCTAGGGTGGGCTGGAAACTTCATAGGCTGACTATGAAAGAGTGATTCTATAGCTGTGACAAATGCATTAATTTCAACTCTTCTTGTTAATAACTGCATTGTTTCATTCCAAGTACAAGAGAGGGCTGAAAAGTTCAAAGGTTGTCTACGAATATCTGATGCTAGAGCTGTGAAATATTGCATGCATTAATTTCAACTTTTCTTATGAATAAATGCTTTGTTTCTTTCCAGGTAAACTAACATGTGACTGTCTAAATTTGACTTCAAAAGTAGCTAGTAGCGACTTCTCTTGAAAATGGACAATATTTGGCATCCTGGTGTTATCAAGTAGCCTGAGTGACATAGAAGACGACGTCATTGATACATTAGGGGCTGATGCGCCAGCTTTATCAACTGTGCAAAAGTGGGAAGCTGAATCTAAGAGATGATTGGAGAAACTTGAAGATGACCTAAGGTCTGGACGTTTTGTAACTGCTGACACCGAGGAGAACATTAAATGTGTTCACTACATGGAGATGGATGACAGACGATTGACTATGAATCAGATAACCAATACTCTTAGCTTATCATGTGAGGGAGTTGAGAATATTCCGTACAATGAACTTGGCATGACGAAGGTTTCTGCTCAGTGGGTGCTACGTCTTCTGACATCTGATCAAAATCGCACCAGGCTGATTACATCATGGGAAATTCTGACATTGTTTATGGCAGATCCAGCTGGTTTATTTGAACGTTTTCTAACCAAGAATGAATGTTTTGTTCATCACTTTGAGCTAGAGACCAGGAGACAAACCATGCATTGGACACACCACTCCTAACCTGCTCCAAAGAAAGCCAGGGAATGTGACAACGTTTTTTTTGGGATGGAAAATGTATTGTGCCTATTATTATTGTAAAACGGGACCACACTATCAATGGGGAGAACTATGCCAACTTTCTGAGGCAAAAACGAAATGTTATCAAGACCAAACGCCTAGATAAATTTAATCAAGACAATGCTCCAGCACAGGAGTCCTTGCTTTCAATAGCTACTCATCGTGACTGTGGCTTTGAACTGGTTGATCATCTTACCTGTTCTCTTTAGTTGACTATGACCAGTTCGCCAGCATGAAAAAATTATGGCAGGGAACTTGTATCACTGTGATGACGATGTCATATTTGCTGTTAATGATTTTTTTTTTACCAACACGATGAACGGTTGATGACTTTTTTGACCAACAGAATGAACGGTTGATGACTTTTTTGACCAACAGAATGAACGGTTGATAACTTTTTTGACCAACAGGATGAAAGGTTGATGACTTTTTTGACCAACAGAATGTACCACTGATGACCTTTTTGATCAACTAGATGAACCTTTGATGACATTTTTGACCAACAAGATGAACGGTTGATGACTTTTTTGATCAACAAGATAACACTTTGATATGTTTTTTGACCAACAAGATGAACGTTTAATGACTTTTTTGACCAACAGAATGAACTACTGATGACCTTTCCGATCAACTGGATGAACCGTTGATGAGTTTTTTGACCAACAGGATGAACGGTTGATGACTTTTTTGACCAACAGGATGAACAATCTCATATGTCAGTTTATCTGGAAAAAAAAAACAATGAAATTAATGCCTGCAAAATTTCACAACTCTGGAATCACTCCTTCATAGTTAGGCTATTAACTTTTCAGCACCACCTTCGTATTGTCTGGTTCAACGAGATTCCGAGTGAGGGTTGAACTCTCTTCGCCAGACACACAACCTGTACTGCTTGTAAACAATAGTAATTTAAATGATTTATTTAAGTTGTTGCTAAAACCTCAAGAAAGATTATTTATTGTTTGTTGTGATATTTTGTGAAAAAATTTGAGAAAGTCTGTCGATTGATGTCTATTTTATTTTTGACACTTTCCAAAAGATAACTTCATTGAACCACAAATATTTCCGAAATCACGTGGAAGACAGCTTGTCGTTAGGACGGCCTCTTCTGATCGAAGATATTGAGGAAGAATTGGATCCAGCGCTGGATAACGTTTTAGAAAGAAACTTCATCAAGTCTGGCAGTTCGTTCAAGGTAAATACCTCGGTTATTTTTCTTTTACGTCTCTTTCGACCCTTAAAGGAAGTACGGTTGATTAGTGGACTGTGAATCGGAAAACAGAGATCGAATTCCAGTCGTGTTCATTACTGTTGAGTCTTGACTCATTGTTGAATCTCGCCTAATGCATGGAATAATAATGCAACACAAAATGTACTTAGAACAAGAATGTATTATAACAAGAAAGTGTACACAATAAGTACATATAGTATTTCTGTATATTTCTGGGAAGACGTTCCTGGAGAATGTGTTGACTAGTCGCAGTCGATCAGAGTCTCTAGTTGGATCTCGTGATTCCTCTTCCTCGTCTTCCGGTACCAACCACTATTTATATAGTTGGTAGTCACCTCCACAACAATTACAAATTCAACTTTTCTCTCCCCAGCTATAAATAGACTGGGTTCTATAGCCTTGCATGGCAAACGGTCTAAGAGACAGAAAACTCTGAATGGCGAAGCAGATACAATGCCGTTAAGGAAAGGATCGTCCCCAGTGACTCGATGATCCGAACTACGATCGCCACCTCGACTTTTACAATTACTCTTGCCTTTTCAGTTTTGAAACTTTGTGGTTCTACTTATTTATGTGCTCTGTCCTTGTGTGATCATAGCTCTCCACATCTTCCTGTCTTTTTCGCCCAAAGTAACTTTTGATTCTTTACTGTCTCTGTTCTCCCATCCATTAAATTAAGTAGTTTACTCGCTGTTTCACCTGCTTTTCTTGCCTTCCGTATGTTCTGTGAGTATTCGATACTCTAGCCCCCCCTTTTTTTCTCCTCATGTACCATTTTCAACTTTCGCTTTCTGATTTTCTGGAACTCTCCTCCTGTTTCTTGCTTTCCAAGCAAGTTTAAAATGATGCCAATCGTTAATTTTTCTCTTCTTAATTCCTGTTCTTTTATTGTTCTATCTCTCTAATGTTTTCATATCTTTTCACAGTCAGTAACCCCTTGTGTATTAGTGGCTTTATTGCCTTGCTTTGGGGGAAATGATTAAAAAAAGAAAAGAAAATTGTTCCTGTTTCCTTTAAGAAACATTATTGCAGCATGGGCTCGGTATCTGTCTCTCGGTTGGTTGGTTTGGTTGATTTATGTTAATGATATGGAAATTAATCTCATCTGAACATCTGCCATAGATTAGCGATAGGCTTGCTTGCAAGGTTGAGCCTCTGGGGAAAGAGGTTGCATAAAGGAAAACTATTCCTGAGAAAACCGGGTAAACGCGGAACTTTAGAACTCTATCAAGACTAAAAGTCGAGAAATGGGAAAGTTTTCTGATATTATTTGACCTTCTTTCATTTTCTTAGGCTTCTTTTTATTCCTGATTCGCGTCGACCGTAGATTGTCGATCTATCTATGAAAAGTAATTGAAATAAAGATGAAGTAAATACTATTGAAAAACCACAAAGAATCACTTATGCTGTACAATTCTCTTTCAGGTGAAAGTTGGTGACAAAGAGGTAGACGTTCTCACGGGCTTCCGTCTATACATTACCACAAAGCTGCCAAACCCTGCTTATACGCCAGAGATTTCTGCACGCACATCTATCATCGATTTCACTGTTACGATGAAAGGACTTGAAGATCAGCTTCTCGGCGTTGTCATCCTCAAAGAAAAACAGGTAAGCGCCTTCAAACATAACATATTTGCTTTCTCATTGAAGAGCAGGGATTCTCAAAAGGGAGACGGTTATTTCCAAGGGGAGGCAATTCAAACCTAAGATGGGGGAATTTTAGTCAAGGGATGAATCGAGAAAGAGTTGGAGTAGTATATTTCGTATTTCTCTGAACGTTATCGTCCTGGGTATGACGTTAAATTGCATCCAACAGCAAGGTCTCTGATCAGGAGGTTTTGAGGAAGCGTGGAACCACCTCTTAATAGCTGGTGTTCCCAGGTCCACCCTGACCCGGGGTGGTAGCATTTGTTAGTGTTCCAGCTATGGGAAAATAGTGAACTTCCAGGTCTTTTCCAGCACATTGAAACAATGATGTTGCCAGCTATACGTTTTTGAAACAATGATGTTGCCAGCTATACGTTTTTGAAACAATGATGTTGCCAGCTATACGTTTTTGAAACAATGATGTTGCCAGCTATACGTTTTTGATATATTTAGTAAATACTGGATCTGGCATTAAATAACCCATAGTGGTTGATATGCCATAAAACCCCAAACAGCCAACCAATTGAACGTTATTTTAGTGGATATGTCTGTTAGTAGACGCCCTGTTTAAGTTTTCAATTTATTTCAAAGAGTGTGATTTTTGTCGACCAGCTTGTAAATATGAGTATCAAGTCTCACAAATGTACAGGCCGGTAGAAGAAAATTATTAAGAAAAATGTGCCGGCAGTATTCGAAATTGGGTCCCCCTTTAGCAGGGGAAACGATCGTCTGATCCGGCGCGTTTTGGATCTCTCGGCCACAGAGAACGTCTCAGCTCAACCTGTTTTTAAAGAATGCAGATATTCCAGTTTAGATCTTTAAAGTCTATATCTGCTCGAAAGTCAATGTCTGATGCCTTTTTGAACCTTCGTATAAGAAGCGTAAACAAGGAATTAATTAATTTTATTAATAAATTGTATTATGAATAAATTTTATTATTAATGGATTATATTATTAATTGATTTTATTATTAATGTATTTTATTATTAATGGCTTTTATCATAAATTGATTTTATTATTAACTGATTTTATTAATGTATTATATTATTAACGGATTCTATTATTAACTGATTTTATTATTAATTGATTTTATTATTAATGGATTTTATTATTAATGGATTTATTTATTAATGGATTTTATTATTATTTGATTTTATTAATGGATTTTATTTGATTTTATTAAATATTTTAATGAATTTTATCATTAATGAATTTCATTATTAATTGATTTTTAAAGTTAATTGAGATTATTATTAATGGATTTTATTTTTTTAATTGATTTTTTTATAAATGAATTTTATTATTAATGAATTTTATTATCAATGAATTGTATTATTAATTGATAATTTTATTAATGAATTTTATTAATAATGGATTTTTTTACTGGATTTTATTAATAAATTTTATTATTAATGAACATTTATCATTAACGGATTTTCTTTTTAATAGTTTTTGTTAAAGACCTTATTTACTCTAAATCTTATTTTTGTGGTATGCACGTGTTTGAATAGACGACCAGCTTTTTTATTTATTTCAATCAAGCATTGGTTTCCTCTACAAAAGGAGGACGCAGTTTCGAACCCTGCAGTAGAGCATATTTCTTTTAAGTTTTTCGAATGTGCAGGAAAGTAGACGCAATTCACGCTGTTTAAAATAAATAAAAAAAGCGTTTTATTACCGCAGCGATTGTGTGGCGCATCGCGTCAAATATTGGAGGCGTTTGTGAATTAACATAAAAACTGAAATTCAAGGGTTAGAATTTAATTTCGCAACCCCAGTATTTCGCTTCGCGATCCCATTCGAGGTCGTGACCCATAGTTTAAGAAGCACTGCTTTAATAGATAATCATTATTAAAATATGAAATCATTTTCTGTTTATTAAATATATAACAGCAATAAGATGCACAGACTTCTTTGACAAATTAATAAAGGAAAGAAAAAAGAAAAGACTATTAATTGTAATATGGCAGAACGTATTGTTATCAGCGAGAGAAAAACCCTAACTCACGAAACACGAATTGGAAATGTCAGCATCAAACAAGTATAGAAATTTAAATATCTAGGAAATGCTTTAACAAATGGTGGAAAATATAACATTGAAATGCAGAGAGAAATTTTGATGTAAAAGAAATGCGTTTCTGCATAAGAATGCTGAGAATATGCGAGTAACGTCGAAGTTTTATGGAAAATTGTAACAAAAAGTACACTTAAAAATCAGAAAAAAAAACAGAGTTGAAATTTCTGGGACAAATAATGAGGAAAGAGGACTTCGAGAATTTAACACCCAGAGGGCATATTAAAGGTTTGGTTTGGTTTGTTTTGTTTTGTTTTACGGCATATCAACAGCTCAATGGGTTATTTAATGCCGACAAAATTAGTATTGCTGGTAATATGTTTTTCTTCAAAAATCTATTTCTGGGAATATTTTTCCTTGAAGAAATCTATAACTGGTCATATTTTTTTCAAAGAATCTATAACTCTTTGTATTGCTGGTATTTTTAAAAAAGTATTGCTGATAATTTTGCCTTCAAAAATTATTGCTGGTAATAATTTTTTTTATTACAAAGTATTTCTGGTATTAAAACCTATTTTTACACAAGTTTGGGTGTTAACTATTTTACCTCAGTTTCGGGGTTAACTATTTACCTATAGCTGGGACCCTAACAGGTGCTACCATCCCGGATCAGAGTGGACCTGGGAATACCAGCAATTGAGAGGGGGTTCCAAGCTCCTCAAAACCTCCTGATCAGAGGTCTTGCTGCTGGACGTAGTTTATCGTCTTACCCAGGATGCGGATGTAGTTCATCGTCTTAGCCAGGATGCATATTAAAGGCAAGAGGAACATCGAGTAACCTACCTAACGATCTTTTGTAAATGGATGGCCTCTGGGGAATATAAGGAGACAAATATTGCTTACACCTAAAAAAAATAGGAGGATATGGAGAGCCGTGATCACCCAGGTCCTGAACTGCCACAACATACAAAAAAGACAAGCAGATGCTTTGAGACTTATCGCTTTTAAATAATGAAAATAAATCGTAAATTAGAATTCCATTTTTTCTAAGTACCGTATATTTACGCGTATAAGACGATATTTAAAAAACAAATTGGGTGACATCTTATATTACAATTCTAAAAAAGAAACCTTAAATTCTGAGTGATGTTTGTTACTAGACTAACCTTGGCCTCGGTGCGATAACCAATAATGTGTATGAAAAGATTCACATTATCAAATAAACTGATAATAACGGTAATAAAACCATTTCTACCTTATATATTACTGGCATAACTTCATAATAAATTGCCTATTTGAAGAATAATTCCATATCAATGAAATTAACGTGTATCTATGCAAGCTCAGCTGAGAAAATATAACATCAAGTTATGATTGCGTTCACAGCAACCATTATGTTTTGCTAAACTTTCAATAAACGTGGAATGTACTCTTATCGTAGAGCACCGTACTGTTAATTTTTGTAGTATTTTGTGATTGTCAATGAAGCATAAGTACATGACCATTAGTACACCAGGTTGTTTGTAACTGTTTAGATATAGGAAAAGAAGATGAAGAAGAAAAAAATCAGTATTCACAAGAGATCACGTGATGAAACAAACAAAACGATCGTTTCCTTTTTAGGGGACGTGTGTAGAAAAACATGATATAGAATCAGTTTTGCAATTTCGTTTATTTTGAATTTCTAAGTGATGTTTGTCGGTAGACTAACGTCGACATTGGCGCAATAACCAATAACATACATGAAAAGATTTACATTATCAAATAAAAGTAATAAAACCCATACATGCTCAACTGAGAAAATGCAAACATCGAGTTATGATTGCGTTCACAGCAATCTCTATCTTTTGCTAGACTTTTAATAAACGTGGAACGTACTCTTATTGTACATTATCGTACTGCTATTAGCAGTATTTTGTGATTGTCGATGAACTATAAGTAAATGACCATTAGTACACCAGACTGTTTGTAACTGTTTAGATATAGAAGAAGAAGAAGAAGAAGAAGAAGAAGAAGAAGAAGAAGAAGAAGAAGAAGAAGAAGAAGAAGAAGAAGCTGTATTCGCAAGAGACCACGTGATGAAACGTAAAGAAAAGAATTGTTTCGATTTAGGGGACGTGTGTAGGAAAATATGATAAAGAATTGTTTTTGTTATTTCGTTTATTTTGAATTTCTAAGGATACAGTAAGTAACAACATTTCCAATAACATCATAATCAATAAGCAGTCGTCTTATACTACAGATATAGGATAAATTCATTAAGAATTACTGTGTTTTGACTTCGTCTTACCTACAGGTTGCCTTATACGTGGAAATATACGGTAATTGTTTTTTTGATCGCTTTTTTTTGTTTGTTTTGCCTTCTCTTAATATTTCTACTCTTCACCGATGATATTTTTTCCCTCTAGGAACTGGAAGCCGAACGTACTAAACTGTTGGAAGAAGTTGCTAATAATAAGAAAAAGATCCAAGAACTTGAAGACAGCTTACTTTACCGACTGACCACAACCAAAGGGTCACTGGTTGAAGATGATTCTCTCATTGAGGTGTTAAAAACCGCAAAAGCAACGGCTGAAGACATCTGCGAAAAACTCATTGTATCCGAGGAGACGGAAATAATGATCAATAATGCCCGAGAGGAATTTAGACCTGGTAAATCTCAGAACTTTCTGTATTTTGAATATTTTAAACCACCCCGAATTCTGACTAGGAACTTTAAATATTTACACTATTTACATTGATTGTTGTCCTCATCCTTGTCATATCCACGGATTGTTGTCCTCATCCTTGTCATATCCACGACGTTTCGACCTATTACGATCCGGCCTTCTTCAGGAGATATACGCTGGAATTTCGAACAGAACCCATTATTTAGTCTACGGGGTAGATTGTTCTAGTTCCACGTGCCATGCTTTTCTGGATGTCTCAGTTTCGGTTAATCTCCTTTAGTAACTCAACTCTCCAAATTTTATTCACTTCTACTGTGGTCAGGAATTGAACTCACAACTATTTGGGTCAAATCGCTTTTGGATTTCTTCAACCAACGTTTTTGTCCACTGAGCCATGTGTCGTGAATCTGACAATAAAGATGAGGGCAACAGTCCGAACAACGTTAATCATGTAAATATTTATAATAACTCATCGCAGAAATATAGATAGATTTTGAAAGATCTTTAAGGTTGGTGGGTTGAATTTGTTTAGCGGAATATCAACATCTCAATAGATCATTTGATGCCGAATTCTAAATATTTTGAACGCAATTTTATGGCTTCTACTAAATATATTTTGTATGCATTCAACTACAGATAAAATGTATTGTTGGTAATTTTGCTATCAAATGTATTGCTGGTAATTCTACAGATATTTTGTACATAATTTTATACTTTTAGAGTAAATATTTTTAGATATATAATTTATAGATCATAAAATGTATTGCTGGTAATTTTTTAAAATATGTATTGTTCGTAATTCCACTACAAAAGGTTATTGTTATACTTTAGCTGGTAATTTTACTATAAAAAAGTTATTGTTGGTAATTTTATTATAAACATGTATTGTTGATTTTGGTTTTGGAGTTCCCTAGTTGCTCATAGCCGTTTCCCAAACAGGTACTACCAGCCTGGGCCAGGGTGGACCTTGGAACAACAAGTGTCAAGAAGTAGTTCCATGCTCCTGAAAACCGCAGATCTCTTTATCAGATATCTCGCTGCCAGATGTAGTTTATCGTAATATCCAAGACGGCCGAAGAATTGTTGATTCTATTAAAAAATATTTTGTCAATGACTTTCTATAGTAAATTATTGCAAATCATGTTAGTAGAGAAACAGATTATAGTTGATATTACGACAGGAATCCAATGCAAATAATGTTACCATAGAATAGCATTATTCATAATGTTACTATAGAATTTTTATGAAAAATCTTACTATATATATATATATATATATATATATATATACACACACACACACATATATATGTGTACGAACGTCTTAACCACTCGGCCATATATATATATATATATATATATATATATATATATATATATATAGTCAAACCTAATGAGCCAGACACACCTACCAAGGTTTCACTTAGGCAGATCTGCCTAAGTGAAACCTTGGTAGGGGTGTCTGGCTCATTAGGTTTGACTAGGTTTGCTCTGCGCTTGTATTGAGCTCTTTAGTTAGTTGTTTACTCGTATCGGGGTTTTTTCTTTGGGTCTTGACCTGTATCTGTGCGATTATTTTCGACAGACTTTCATGTTCCTGGCTCTTTCTTTTTTTAAAACCTTTTTTTCCTTCGTGATTGATTTGGCTGTTGTTAAATCAAGAGTTCGAAGGTTTTTCGACACGAGTATAGTTACCTATATATATATATATATATATATATATATATATATATATATATATATATTACTATAAAGTTGCACTGGAAATAATATTATTATAGGATTGAAGTATGAATATTATTACTATAGATATGTATTGCAAACAATGTTATTTTAGAAATGGATTATGAATGATCTTACTAGAGAAATGCATTGCAAATAATGATATGATAGAAATATATTATGAATAATGTTACTATAGGAACATTATGAATAATTTTACTATAGAAACATATTAAGAATAATGTTACACTAGAAATACAGTCCTGATAATGTTACTATAGACATATGTTATGAATATTGTTACTATAGATTTTGTATTGCAAACAATATTACTATAGTATTACATTATAAATAGTGTTATTATAGAAAGGCCTTGTGAACAATGTTAGTATAGAATTGCATTATGAATGATCTTACTACAGAAATACATTATTGTGACTATAGGATTACGATCACAAGTCCTGCAAGCGATTAGTATCCAATGATGACCACATGCACTGTAGCCGTAGCAGCAGGGGGGGCTAGAACAAAGTATTCCTCTTTAGGTTGGTTTCAATTCAAAGTTGTTTTTCCCCCGTCTCCTTTCAAGACGTTGGTGATCATGGTTCTCCACAATTTTCCGTCCTTTAAAGCTCTTAATAAATTTTGTCTTTTTATTATCTCTCTTGTTTTCAATCTGTCCTGTGAGTATCAAATTTTCCAAGCCTTCTTTCCCCATTATGTACCCTAGAAATTTAAACTGTCTTCTAAATTTCTCATCATATTTATATGTGCCCTAATTATTCCCATTTTCTCCAAAACTTCGTCGTTGCTCACATGTTCGTCCATGGTATTCTCAGCATCCTTCTGTAGAACCACTTTTGTGTTGCTTCAAATCTCTTCTTCATCTATGAGATAATGTCCAGCATAATCCATACTTTGGAAACATTATGACTACAGCAATAAATTACAAATAATATTACTAGAGAAATTTACGATATACAGTTTTATTATAGAATCGCATTTAAATAATAATACTAAAGAGTAGATTACAAATAATATTAATATAGAAATTCATGATGAATAATCATATTATAGAAATATATAACAAATAATATTGATATAAAAATACATTGTAATTAAGATTATTAGAGGAATTAATTGTAAATAATGATATTATATAAGTACATTGTAAAATATCACTATAAAATGCATTTTAAATAATATTACTACAGAATTCATGGTCAATACTACTATGAAAATTCACTGCAAATAAAGTCCGTCCTGGGTATGACGATAAACTGCATCCGCGTCCTGGGTATGACGATAAAGTACATCCGCGTCCTGGGTATGACGATAAACTGCATCCACGTCCTGGGTATGACGATAAACTACATCCGCGTCCTGGGTATGACGATAAAGTACATCCACGTCCTGGGTATGACGATAAACTGCATCAGCGTCCAGGGTCTGACGATAAACTATATCCGCGTCCTGGGTATGACGATAAACTGCATCCACGTCCTGGGTATGACGATAAACTGCGTCCACGTCCTGGGTATGACGATAAACTACATCCCCGTCCTGGGTATGACGATAAACTACATCCCCGTCCTGGGTATGACGATAAACTGCATCCGCGTCCTGGGTATGACGATAAACTACATCTACGTCCTGGGTATGACGATAAACTACATCCCCGTCCTGGGTATGACGATAAACTGCATCCGCGTCCTGGGTCTGACGATAAACTACATCCGCGTCCTGGGTATGACGATAAACTGCATCCACGTCCTGGGTATGACGATAAACTACATCCGCGTCTTGGGTATGACGATAAACTGCATCTACGTCCTGGGTATGACGATAAACTACATCCCCGTCCTGGGTATGACGATAAACTACATCCGCGTCCTGGGTATGACGATAAAGTACATCCACGTCCTGGGTATGACGATAAACTACATCCACGTCCTGGGTATGACGATAAACTACATCCCCGTCCTGGGTATGACGATAAACTGCATCCGCGTCCTGGGTATGACGATAAACTACATCAGCGTCCTGGGTATGGCGATAAACTGCATCCACGTCCTGGGTATGGCGATAAACTACATCCGCGTCCTGGGTATGGAGATAAACTACATCCGCGTCCTGGGTATGGAGATAAACTACATCCGCGTCCTGGGTATGGCGATAAACTGCATCCGCGTCCTGGGTATGGCGATAAACTACATCCGCGTCCTGGGTATGGAGATAAACTACATCCGCGTCCTGGGTATGGAGATAAACTACATCCGCGTCCTGGGTATGGAGATAAACTACATCCGCGTCCTGGGTATGGAGATAAACTACATCCGCGTCCTGGGTATGGAGATAAACTACATCCGCGTCCTGGGTATGGCGATAAACTACATCCGCGTCCTGAGTATGGAAATAAACTACATCCGCGTCCTGGGTATGGAGATAAACTACATCCGCGTCCTGGGTATGGCGATAAACTACATCCGCGTCCTGGGTATGGAGATAAACTACATCCGCGTCCTGGGTATGGAGATAAACTACATCCGCGTCCTGGGTATGGAGATAAACTACATCCGCGTCCTGGGTATGGAGATAAACTACATCCGCGTCCTGGGTATGGAGATAAACTACATCCGCGTCCTGGGTATGGAGATAAACTACATCCGCGTCCTGGGTATGGAGATAAACTACATCCGCGTCCTGGGTATGGCGATAAACTACATCCGCGTCCTGGGTATGGAGATAAACTACATCCGCGTCCTGGGTATGGAGATAAACTACATCCGCGTCCTGGGTATGGAGATAAACTACATCCGCGTCCTGGGTATGGAGATAAACTACATCCGCGTCCTGGGTATGGCGATAAACTGCATCCACGTCCTGGGTATGGCGATAAACTACATCCGCGTCCTGGGTATGGAGATAAACTACATCCGCGTCCTGGGTATGGAGATAAACTACATCCGCGTCCTGGGTATGGCGATAAACTGCATCCGCGTCCTGGGTATGGCGATAAACTACATCCGCGTCCTGGGTATGGAGATAAACTACATCCGCGTCCTGGGTATGGAGATAAACTACATCCGCGTCCTGGGTATGGAGATAAACTACATCCGCGTCCTGGGTATGGAGATAAACTACATCCGCGTCCTGGGTATGGAGATAAACTGCATCCACGTCCTAGGTATGGCGATAAACTACATCCGCGTCCTGTGTATGGAGATAAACTACATCCGCGTCCTGGGTATGGAGATAAACTACATCCGCGTCCTGGGTATGGAGATAAACTACATCCGCGTCCTGGGTATGGCGATAAACTACATCCGCGTCCTGGGTATGGAGATAAACTACATCCGCGTCCTGGGTATGGCGATAAACTACATCCGCGTCCTGGGTATGGAGATAAACTGCATCCGCGTCCTGGGTATGGCGATAAACTACATCCGCGTCCTGGGTATGGCGATAAACTACATCCGCGTCCTGGGTATGGAGATAAACTACATCCGCGTCCTGGGTATGGAGATAAACTACATCCGCGTCCTGACTACGACAATAAACTGCATCCAAGGGCAAGGCCTCTGATCAGGAGGTTTTGAGGAGCGTGGAACCACCTCTTAATTGCTGTTGTTTCCATGTCCACCCTAACCCGGTGTGGTAGCACCTGTTAGGATCCCAGTTATGGGCAAAGAGTTAACCCCTAAACTGGAGTCAAAGCAATATGAAAGTGTAAAAATAGGTTTTAATACCAGAAATACTTTTTGTAAGAGATTTTTACCGGCAATACATTTTTACCAGCAATATATTTTTGAAAAAAAAATATTACCAGCAATAGATTTTTGGAAAAAATATTACCAGCAATAAAAAAACTTTGTCGGCATTTAATAACCTATTGAGGTAGATATGCCGTAAACCAAACCAAACCAAACCAAGCCAAGCAAATAAAGTTATTATAGAAATTCTTGGTGAATAATTTTATCATTGAAATATATTGCAAATGATACTACTATAGAATACAGTGCAAATAATATTACTATTGGAATGCATGGCAAATGATGTCACTATATTAAGGGATGGCAAGTATGTTACTATAGAAATACATTTCGAGTAGAGCTACTGTAATTTTTGAGGACCTTTTTCATTGCAGGAGTTCTTCTGACTATTGAATACACACTTCAGTATTCTTTTTCCACATGGCGAGGGTCAGCTGAAATGTTCATAGGCTGACCAAGATACTCTTATGGAATGTGACCAAATAAGATTTATTTTTCAACACAGTCCTCTTTGCGGTCCACACAGTTCTTCCATCGGTGTTGCTATGCTTGGGTCATATTGGTCATCATCAGCATATATGACGTCATCATCACTGCGATACTGATTCCAAGCCGGGTTTTTTTTTTCATGTTGGGGAACAGATAATAGTCAGAAATGACCAAATCATGAGAATAGGGAGGGTAATCAACCAGTTCAAAGACAGTCACGCGCAGCAGCCATTAAAACCAAGAACTTGTGTGCTGGAGGATTGTACTGGTGAAACAAGACCGATTTCGTCAAGTTTCCTGGGCGTTTGGTCTTGATAGATTTTCGTGAATGCCTCAACAAGTTAGTATATTACTCTCCATCCAAAAAACTGAGGCTATCACCTTCCTTGCAGTTAAAATGATCAGGGAATTCTTTGGAGCAGGTAAAGAGATGTTTACACTGCATGGATTATCATTTTGTCTTTGGCCCAGAATTCATCCTGGATCTGTCAGATTTTCCTGCGATATGATCAGCCTGGTGCGCTTTTGATAAGGTGTCAGAAGACGTAGCACCCAGCGAGCAGAAACTTTCGTCATGCCAATTTCATTGTGCAGGATATTCTCAACTCTCTTACGGGATATGCTAATATCATTGGCTAGTTGATTTATCCATTACTTTGTAGTGAACATGAACAATATTTTCCACAATGGCGTCAGTTGTAGGACGTCCAGACCTTGGGTCATCTTCAAGATTCCTCTCCTAAATTCAGCTGCCCACTTTTGCACTGTAGATAAAGCTGGAGCGCCATTAACTAATATAGCAACCATGTGAGTACAAATGGGCTGGGGATCTAAACTTGTTTATCACTATTAGTTACTTTTAAAGTCAACTTTGAACATAGAAACAGTGCAGTTATTAAGACGAGTTGAAATTAATTCCTGCAATATTTCACAGCTCTAGCATCACTCCTTCAGAGTTAGCCTATGAACTTTTCAGTCCGTCCTCGTACCTGGAAAGGAGCAATGCAGTTATTAAGAAGAGTCGAAATAAGTGCATGCAAGATTTTACAATTCTAGCACGGCTCCTTCAGAGTCAGCCTATGAATTTCTTTAGCCCACCCACGCATTTTATGTTTTCAATATATATTTAATTGTCTTTGTGTTTCTCAACCTGTGTTCCCCGGAACCCTAGTGTTCCGGAAGTGGTCGCTAGGGGTTCTGGGAGAACCAGTGATAAATAAGCTGATGTATCTGAGTAATTTCCGTTATATTATAAATTCGTAAATTTTACTATACATGTACGGCATATTGTTGGCAAATCCTTGGTTATTATAATAAAGGTTTCAATCTCTCATATTATTTAAAATTATAGCAATCATATAGAATTTAGCGATATCTATATAGTTTCAGTGTGAAACCGCCTTCACTAGTTAGTGATGCAGTACCTTGTTGGTGTAGTGGTGTAGTAACTCTTAATAAACGCACTATCAGCAGTTTAAAAACAAGCAAAGCCTTAAATAAATCTCTCTTCCGGCTTTTCCTCTTTCTAACTATATGATGTAAACTTTTTACGCTGAGGCTAAAAGAGCTGTGAACGCTTCACGCTAAAACTAAAAACACCTACATAGTAAGTCACAGTTAAATATGTTCATTTATATTTTGTTGTGTATGCAAATTACTTCTAGGAAAAGAAACACTTGTCTTGAACCTTCCTTTTGCTAATATTGCTTAATAATGTTATCTTGCATTTCAAATCAATTGGTGTTTTTGTGCATGTACCCTTTTTCACCACCATTAATTCATGTATTGTAAAATATTCTCATAAGAAACCATGCACATAATTACTAAAGGAGCCAACACAAAGGAGATAGGGATCTGTATGTAGCGGAATCGTGTAGCATTGAGCGTTTCATTCAAATACAGTACACATGCACGCTGTCCATATATTATGTTTAATATTTTGAATTGGACAGAGTCCGACAATTTATTTAAAGACATTTATGATATGTTTAACGTTCTTTTTAAATACTTGTATCGATAAAAAGAACGTTAAACATATCATTATGTTTAACACTATGATAAAAATATAAAAGAGATATATATCAATAATGGTATATAATAAATTTATGTAGGTGTTTCCTAACACAGGAAAACTATTTCAAAGGTTCCACAAGAGTAAAAGGCTGTGAAACACTGGACTAAAGTGATAAACCATATTAAATAAGAGAAAATTGAATACAACGTACTGGACATTAATATTTCTTTACCTCATAAATTCAGACAGAAATTATCCCATGATGCACTAGATCCATGGGATAGTTTGCAGCTGATCAGAAGCTAAAACAAAAAAATATTTTTCCACGCAAACATTTAAAATTTCTAAAGTGTTCTTTATTTTCTTTTTATTTAAAAAAAATCTCCAGTGGCGACCCGCGGCAGTATCTTATACTTTTTAATTGTCGACATGAGCCAGGTGAATATCATGTATCAGACGTCGTTACGACAGTTTCTGGGTTTGTTTGACAAATCAATTGAAAAATCACCAAAGTCTCCCGTCACTTCGAAACGCATTAACAGCATTATTGACTACCTGACACACGAGGTGTTCAGTTACACGTGCCGTGGTCTTTATGAGAGGGACAAATTTATCTTCACTCTCCTAATGACGATCAAAATACAGATAGAAGACGGAAGAGTGAAAAAGAACGAATTCCAAATATTTATCAAAGGTAAAAAAAAGATCCAACATATTTTTTTTCTGTTATTGCAAAATAATTTTACACTTCTTTTTATTTTAGCAGATTCTAGACGATTCAAATTATCTTTGTAAACAACTACCATTTTTTTAAACCCATCTCTCTTTAGGACATGGGCAATCGGAATTCTCCACAGATTCTGTTTCTTCATTATCTGCTTATTGCCACGACTTCTTGGAAATGTAGTAAAGCAATTTCTCGTTGAATTCACAGTCGTTTTCAATGTTACCATACATATGTTTCTGCTCTTAAGCTGTGTTGTATAGAAATAGTAGTAATTCCATTTTCAGGTGGCCACAGAACATGTTTTAAAAAATGTGCTTCCATTATCTAGAAACGTCTTTTACAATTAGATTTTTATGTATTTAAAAATTACTCTTACTGGTATTCTCCGAGGATTTTATAAAATATTGGACTTTACTTTGAGTAATAAGAATGTATTTAGCTCGAAGTTGAAATGATAATCCCACTTCCTATTGTGACCTACTGATCTAGTTTTCCTATCTACATCTCCTCTTTTTTCAATTTATTCATCGTTCTCTTGAGGGTCCTTGAATGGACTATGAAGATGGAAGCCAGAATATGAATGTTGGTACTATTATAGAATGCCTGAATGATCTTTTTCTTCTTACCATTGCTCAATTGGGATGATATAGTGGGGCTGACACAAAACGATTTTAACTTGTTCTCATTCTAGCTGAATAGGATTTTTCAGTGATTCTTACCATAAATTATGTCAAAATTCTAAACATCTTATGTGAAACATTGTGGGATGTACAATTATCGAATTCTTTTACACGATTTTACCTGTTACACTCGATATATATATATATATATATATATATATATATATATATATATATATAAAAGTGGACATGGAAGTCAGCACTTAGAGGCGACAGTCTGTTTCATGCTAGAGCAATCGTCAGGCAACTCACGCTCTATCTCTGATATTGAGGACTGTATCCCATAAATATAGCACACTTTAAGACTATATTTCTTCATATATATATATATATATATATATATATATATATATATATATATATATATATATATATATATATATATAAAATAAAAACAGACCACTTTAAGGTTCCATGTACTAAATTATTTCACCACAGCCCTTTTAAAGGACCGCGGATCATCAGACTTTACTTCCAAAGGTTGAAACGAAAAATGAAAAGAAATGTACACATTTTTGACGGGCAGTACTAAGTATATATAAATTAACGAAGTGAGGAAGTGAGGGGAGAGAGAGAGACATGATTTAGTTAGATGTAATATTTCTATTCTTTCAAATTATATATATATATATATATATATATATATATATATATATATATATATATATATATATATATATATATGATGAACTCTCCCATCGAGTTCGATGTATGCGGTTCCGACGACCACGAACTAATAATCTGCATGCCTATGACGGGCAGGATTTTTTAAGACCGGCTCGAGAATTGCACAAAATACTATAAAGAGTACAGTAGAATGCATTGTATCCAAGTTTAGCAGGAACACTGTTAGCTGTTTTATTTTCTTTCGTGTTTCATGTTGTCGACTGATGGTTACTTTTTGATGGTGCATTATTCCTGAATGGTATATATATATATAAATTACCACTCCTCCTCACTTCGTAAAGCCTAATTTTTTCTCTTTACGTCCCCTTTTTTCTTTCTTTCTTTTTTCTTTTTGTTTTTTCTCTCTCTTCTCCCCTTTCCCTTTTAATATATCACTTCCGTTAAGTTAACCGATTAAATAGGTCAATGTCTGGTCCCAACTCCCCTAATACTAAGTATGATAGATAGAAATATTAAAATAAACCCTCTCTAAACTCGATCATGTCTCTCACACCACTCCTCACTACCCTCTCTGTTAAATTACATAAACTTAATACTAACCGTCAAAAGTGTAAATGTTCATTTCATTTTTCTTTTCACCTTTTGGAAGTGATGATCCAGCGTCCTTTAAAAGGGCTATAGTGAAATAAATTATTACATGGAGCCTTAAAGTGGTCTGCTTTTCTTTAATATATATATATATATATATATATATATATATATATATATATATATATATATATATATATATATATATATATATATATTAATCAGTGTCACCCCAAGCAAGGCAGTTTAGTCACGAACACGTATAAGATATATTTTTAGATTTAATTTTCTTTGTCAATGTACTTGCTGAATATTAATCGCATTATCAGACATTATACTTCTCCCTCACCTTTGGGTAATGGTTAACAAGTTTGACCATTATTACTGAGCAATAGACTATATCAAATTTAGACATTATAAAATCAAACAAGGGCCATGAACCTAATATCACCTAACAAACATTATAATTTAAATTTCATATAATAAAGACAGAATTATCTTTTAAGAACACGTCAGAATAATGTAATAGTCCAAGTGTAATAAAAATATACTTTATCGAAGGCTAATGGACATCGTTACGATTACCAATGCGTATCAAATGCATGTGCAGGCCTGATTAATTCATTTTATCCACCTGACACAGCGTTTATTTGGTAAGGTATGCTTGTTTTTCAAATTTTCTATGCGGAATAAGCATTTTATTTTTAGGAATCAAATTCCCAGCTTATTTAAAGAATTAAAGATTCTCATTTGTATTTGAATCTTTTTCTTTTTTTTTACTGTAGCAAAGATCAAATGCTATTTTATAAAATGGAAATTACAGGAGACCAGAAAATGCCAAATAATGCCTTTGTGGGCAAATTAAAAACTAATTAAAGTGACGGTATCACATTGACGTAAATGGATTACAGAAAGCTCACTGTACTATGTTTGTGTGTTCACAAAAATATTCACCCTGTACTAGGCCCAAGAGCCACTAGAGGTAGAAGGTTACAAAAGCTGGACTTGTAGTGAGTTCGAATCTTACTGGCATACATGTGGCTTTGCACTAACCCAGGCGCAGTAAATAACAATTACGTTTCGATCTCAAATATTTTTTTTAATCAGTTCGCCCCAATAATGACACTAACACGCAAGGGGCTACTGGGTGTGGTGAATGGGAAAACTTTAGAAGGAACCGGAAACACAATCCTAAACAGGAAACATGGGATAAATCACTAATCCTATTCAAACGACCGTAGAAGTGGGGATGTACGAACCGGATAATTTGAAATTTGATCTTTGCAATTGTAAATATTACGTCTTAGTACCTTTATTCTCCTGCAGGTGGCGCTGCTCTCGACTTGAAAGCTGTTGCCCCAAAGCCTAAAAAATGGATCTCCGATATGACGTGGCTCAATCTCGTGGAACTTAGCAAACTGAATCACTTTTCAGAAATCCTTACCAAAGTTACTCGAAGTGAAAAGGTAAATATTTTCTGTCAGATTTAATTTAAAATCGGGACTAAGGTATTATTATTATTATTATTATTATTATTATTATTATTATTATTATTATTATTAAGAAACAAAATGGTTGACGTAACACTTCCAATATTTTTCAACACCTAGAGAAGAGCGCAATTTAAGAAAATAAAAAGAAATTTATTATTATTAACATTGTTCGGACTTATCCTCATTTTTATTACCATATTCACGACGTTTCGGCCGTCGTACGCTCCAACCTTCTTTGGGTGATTGGAAAACGTCGTGAATATAGCAATATAGCTGAAGACAACAGCCCAGACAATGTAAATAATGTAATTATAATACCTCAGCTCAAAAATATAGACAGATATAAAAGATACATAATTTAACAATGTTTAACAATATTCGTCTGCTTCAAGTTAACATAATGTTGCAATGCTGTTGGATATTTTTAAACAGTCTTTTTTTAATCTAAGTGTATTATTATTATTATTATTATTATTATTATTATTATTATTATTATTATTATTATTTGTGTATGTTATGTTTCCTACTTTGTATCCTGTAGAGCCAGGTCCAAACTATGGTCCTTAGGAACTATAGGAGAATAGTGATAACACTTTTCTCAGTATATAGAACGTTCCTAGTAAGGCGAACTTCTGGGCAACTTGTATGTTAATGTTATCTAAGACACTGTTAGTAAAATTATTATTATTATTATTATTATTATTATTATTATTATTAGTGTTGTTGTTGTAAGTTATGTAAACCTCAACTCCTGTTGAACCGGACGATAGGCGAACCTCAAATAAAGAATGATTTCGAAATGAAATAAAGCAAAAAGGGTTTACAGGTCTTTAAACCCGCCAAGCCCAACTCACTATAGTAAATTAAATTTATTTTAAAGAAGTTGTTGCGCATCAGGGATTGAGTCAGCTTTTATAAGTGTGTAGTACTCATTAACACAATTATTATTATTATTATTATTATTATTATTATTATTATTATTATTATTATTATTATGCTTCTTCTTTTTGTCGCCTGTAGAGCTGGGTTCCAAATATTATTATTGTTGTTGTTGTTTTATTTCCTTTGGTTTCTGGTGTATACTTATTTTTTTCCGGGTCCCGACCAGCGACCCAAGTTCAGAAATGGCATCGTGGCATTTTTTTTACTGAGCAGTTTTGAAAAAAAAATCGCACATATTTTACATAGATAAAGCCCTTTGTAAGATGTGGGGTGTACTGTGTGTACAATTGTATTATTATTGTGTATGCTTCCTGCTTCGTCTCCTGTGGGGCTGGGTCCAAACTATGGTCCTTAGCCCTATAGGAGAATTGTCATTTAATTGATAGCACTTCTCTTAGTATATGTGGTGTTCCTAGTAGGGCGATCTTCTGGGCAACTTGTATGTTGATGTGACCTTTTAGTAAAATTGCCCATTTCTTTTTCTCACGAGGCCCAAAGCTTCAGTTGGTACAGTCTCAGTCTTCATTCCCCACATCCTGTTAATCTTGATCTTCAGGTCCTTGTATTTGGACAGTTTCTCGATAATTTTCATGGCGGTGTTTCTTTCAGATATTACTGCTATGTCATTAAACATACACTTCCTGAATTCCATGTCTTTAACCTCAAGTCTGTTATCTTTAGTTCCCTGTCAGTTTGAATTGGCACGTCCCAGGGGATAGTTATATCGTATTATTATTATTATTATTATTATTATTATTATTATTATTATTATTGTTGTTGGTGTTGTTTTATTTCCTTTGGTTTCTGGTGTGTACACATTTCTTTTCGGGTACCGACCAGCGACCTAACGTCAGAAATGGCATCATGACATTTGTTTTTACTGGGCAACATATTTTACGTAGATAAAGCCCTTCGTAAGATGTGGGGTGTACTTATGTGTACAATTTTATTATTATTATTATTATTATTATTATTATTATTATTATTATTATTATTATTATTATTCCGCATTTCCTCCCTTTGTATGCCCATTATACAATGCCGCAGATTGTTTTAATTGAAAGGAAAGACTGGTTTAAGTGAAACAAAGAAAGCATACATGAAATAAATAAATGAATAGATAGATAGATAAGTAAAGCGAGCAAGAAAGAAAAAGCAAGAAAGAGAGAGAAGAAATGCAAGAAAAGCAAAAAAGAAAGAAGGAAAGAAAGGAAACAGATAAAGCAAGAAAGAAAGAATGAAAAACCCAAGAAAAAACAAAAAGGGAAAAGGAAAGAAGACAAAAAAGAATGAAAGAAAAACGAAAATGAAAGAAAGAAAAAGCAACAAATAAAGAAAGAAAAAAGAAAGAAAAAGCAATCAAGAAAGAAAATAATTATCAGGCGTTAAATATCTTCAGTGAAACGGAAAACTTTGTCATTATTGAATCTTTTCATTTGTACCCTCTTACTTCTTTAAATAATGACCTTCATCATTATAGTTATATAATTTTGTTGACCTATTCAGCTCTTTCCTTCTTTTTTTCTTTCTTTCTTTCTTTCTTTCTTTCTTTCTTTTACTTGGTTTTTTCTTTCTTTCTTCTTTCTCTCTTTCTTCTTTCTTTCTTCTTTCTCTCTTTCTTCTTTCTTTCTCTTTTTCTTTCTTTCTTTCTTTTTTGCTTTTTCTTGGCGTTTTTCTGTCTTTCTTTCGTTCTTCTTTGCTTTTTCTTCATTTATATTTTGCTTATATATGTGTAAGATAGATACTGGCGAAAAAAATTGTCTAGCACGACATAGTGAACCAACATTACTAGTAGCGGACCTAACAACTAATTCCATATAATTGTTCTACTATTGACAATGGAAAACGTCCATCTGAGACGTCGCACTGTGTCATTCTTATGGAGGTTAGCATCAGTCATGATGATGGAAGGAATAAAAAAAATTGTATAAGGCGATTAAAAGGGAGCAGTTTTGTTTTGGAGGCTTTAAATTTAAGAAGCCGTTTCTTGTCCCAGTTAACAACATTTAATTAATTAAATGAATAAAATAATGTTTGTTTTATTTCCCTTTTTCCTCATTTTTACTATCTAAAAGAGATAAAATAATATATATATATATATATATATATATATATATATATATATATATATATATATATATATATATATATAGTTTGTAAAAAAGTAGCAACATGATTACGCTACAAGATAATTGGCAAATGTTTGTTTAAAAAAAAAAAAAAAAAGAAAAAAAAATTTTTGACTAAAATATTGACCCTGAAGATGAACAATGATGTTCGAAAGCGCTAGGTCATCGTATGGAAAATACATATTTCGGAACTATTTTCAAATAAAAAGTCTCATTAGAGAATATGAGAAAATTCAAAAGAAAATATGTAAGACTATGTTGTCTTTAACATTCAACACTACATGTTTGAAAGAAAAGTTGCTGCCAAATTACACACACACACACACATATATATATATATATATATATATATATATATATATATATATATATATATATAGTTCTAGTATTATTTTTAATATATTATATTATTTATACATTCATATATATAGAGAGAGAGAGTTAGAGAAAGAGACAGACAAACAGACAGACAGACAGAGAGCGAGAGAGAGAGAGAGAGAAATGGGGAGGTTATAGTTATCCCAAGTGTATATATGGAAAAACAAGAGAGAAACCGCAAACGATTTTGGTTGTAATGTGGATTTTTTTTTCAAATTTCTCTTTCTTGAACAGTTCAAGAAAGATATTTATGTCACTACCTCACAAAAAAGAGAATGTTTAATATCAAGAATGTTTAACATCGAAAAACATAAGGAAAATTAATTCATTTTAATAATATGTGGAAAGATCCACTCTTTGCCAGAAGAAGGTCGCGAGACCCGAAACACGTGTTGTAAAATTATGGAAAATAAAGCATAATATACATTTTTAAAGAAAAATCGACATTACAACCAAAAACGTTTACGGTTTCTCTCTTCTTTTTAACACACACACACACACACACACACACACACACACACACACACACACACGCATATATATATATATATATATATATATATATATATATATATATATATATATATATATTACGAAATGGACAAAGTCCAACAGTTATTTAAAGACATTTTTATGTTTAACATTCTTTTTATTGATACGGAAGACGAATATTTTCTATGAAAATTTCTCGGATATTCAAGTCGGTAAATGTTATTTAATACTATTTATTATAAACAGGGCATTTACTTAAATACTTGTATCAATAAAAAGAATGTTAAACATAAAAATGTCTTTAAATATATATATATTATTAAGGATAAAATAAGTATAACATATCCCTTTAAAAATTAATTTTGTTGGTGTGCATGTTGTAACATTCCCCCACTACTTATGGGTTGATATCGCATTCGATGCTCCCTGAAATATCAACGAGGTTTTCTTTATTTTATTCCAATAGATTATATATTTTGATTGATGAAGAATTCATTTTTAATATATTTACTGTGTGGTCCCTTTTTGTTTCAATTTTAGGTGTGGAAAACCTGGTTTGATTCTGATGTACCCGAGTTAGCGCAAATACCCGATGGCTATGGCGACATCTTAGAAGTTTGGCCTAAACTGATCCTCATCCGTGCCTGGTGCCCTGACCGCGTTATTCCAATGGCAAGGATATATGTATCTGAGACAATGGGCACAGTGGTAAGTATTATTTGAGTGAGTTTTTGGCATTTGTATTCCATTGTATCTTTACTCTGAGCTGGGAAACTGAATTTATTTGCCGTCGTTGGTTGAATCTTGCATTACTAATATTTTTACTATACAATCTACCATCGAAAGCTGTTATAATCCACTTCATTTAACATAGGCCTGATCTCTGTTAAGATCGAAAACAGATAGAATTTGCTTTAAACATTTATTACTGTAAAAGTGCAGTAAATAAGATACAACGCAAAAAATGCGTCTTTTATTTTATCCTAGTTTGTCATAATCACTGGGTCATTTGCCCGAATATTGTTCCTATCATATTTAAACGATAACATCGCACTTTATATATTCCAAATACCGTATATACGTGTGTACCGCGCGATCTCGCGATTCATGCGACCTCCAAATTTACAAAGATGAGGATAATCGTTAAAATAATTGATAGAATAACGAAAATCTCAGTCAAAGCTAGAAAGGCTGAAAAATACTGGCCGAAATATAGTGAATAAAACAACAAAGATGAGGATAGTAGTCCGAATAATTCACGGAATGTTAATATCAGGGTATGAGGCATGCTGGGATGTGCGGCTGGTGTAATGGATAACGGTTCGGAATGAGAAATCGGAGAGCCGAGTTCGAATTCCAGTCGGGTTTCTTTCATTCACTTACGAGCACATACCGTTAGGAAAAGGTCTGAATCTAATCCACCCATCCCCGATATGGGTTGAATAATAGCCTTGGTTGGCAATCAGTCTAATGCAGAAAAACGGCAGCCTACTGCGGGAATATCTTCTTCCTGTCAGTCATGAATCGAAAGAGACATGAACGTGTATCGCGTATGGCACTTGATTTGACATTTGAGGCATGCTAAAGAGAGTAATGACTAAAATGTTATACTGATGCGTATAAATAATTATAATAACAATGATAATAATGATGATGATGATACAAAGATGAGTATACCAAACAAATCACAGAATAATGACAATTTCTCATCTGTGCATGTGAGGAAGGCTGGAGAGCACAGTGGTCAATTTATTGTGATAAAACCACATAGATGAATTCTTGAAACGGATTAAAAAAATGGCAAAGACTTGGATAATCGTTAAAATAATTGTTAGAATAATGAACATACTTAATCTTAGTCAAATCTAGAAAGGCTGAAAAATACTGGCCGAAATATAGTGAATAAAACAACAAAGATGAGGATATTAGTCCGAATGTTAATATCAGGGCATGAGGCATGCTGGTATGTGCGGCTGGCGTAATGGATAACGGCTCGGAATGAGAAATCGGAGAGCCGAGTTCGAATTCCAGTCGGATACGTTTCAGTCACTTACGAGCAAATACCCCCAGGGAAAGTTATCTTCATCCGGTCATTTGAGCTGACACCTTCAAACGAACCTGCTGCATTCGAACGAAAGCTGACCAAGCGTAGCAGAGGTCATATTCATTCGGACGTGCACATATGCAGCAGGCATTTCAGTGGGAATTTGCATTCACAAGCGGTTCCCCTGCCACATGTATACGCACTTTTAGGATTGTGCTATCCGGTTTTGAATTCAAACTTTCGTTCTTGCTAACAACAATAGGGTGACCAAACATGCTTAACGTAAGAGACACATACAATTGTTATGGGAACTTACCCATAACAGATAATGGACTATCCCATACACCATAAATACTGCGCCTCAAGAGGAAGCAGTAGTGTCAGTCAGCCCTTTTGGACGACTCGGCTAGCCGGTCAAACTCTCTGACTCTAGGCAGAGGGGAACTCTCTGCCTCTGGCCAGGAAGGAACCCGGACGAGGCTTCGCTGAAGGGCAGAGCGTCGTTCGGGGAAGTTGACCAACCCGATCCCGTTTATACGGGTTCTACGGGCAATTTTTGCCCGAGCCTACGGAAAGCCCATATTAAACCGGCCTTGTGCCACATTTGACACACGTGGGTGTGTTAATGAACATCGTCAGTCAGTCCTTTTGGACGACTCGGTTAGCCGGTCGAACTCTCTGCCTCTAGGCAGAGGGGAACTCTCTGCCTCTGGGCAGGGAGGAACCCGGACGAGGCTCCGCCGAAGGGCAGAGCCTCGTTCGGGCAGGTTGACCAACCCCATCCCGTTTATACGGGTTCTACGGGCATTTTTTGACCGAGCCTATGGGCTCGATGAGCCCACATTAAACCGGCCTTGTGCCACATTCGACACACGTGGGCTTGTTGCTGAACATCGTGTGAGTCAGTCAGAGACAGAGTCGCGTCAGACGATTACTGTAAGACATTGGAATAGTGATATTGGTCGAGACAACATAGTTCTCTCTAACCTTACCTGATTGTTATTACTAACACTTCTACTTGTATATCTTCCGATTTGTAATATATCTGTGTTATTCATTACCTGTGTTCGAGTTATTCTTCATTGGTTCTACCTTGGACCATCACCGTGGTTACAAGGAACCTGGACCATAACAACAATAAATGTCAGAGGTTTGAGAGCCGTAAGATATGAACAAAATTGACGCATACGTTTTTGTTACATACACATGTGACCACTCCCACTTCCCCGGCGCCACCAACTCCTTAATCCCCTTACCCAGGACCTCAATCTTCTGAAATTCCTCTCTACCCCTTGCTGACCGGAAATTTCTTTAATCCCTCTGCCCCCCACGATTCCTTCCCTCGGTACTAAAAAATAATGCCTCACTCAGATCTAGCATTAAAATTAGGATTTAAATTCTTAAATATTTTTAACCAGGAACATTATACTTACGTTTTAATCCAATGGGGTCTCTATTCATACCCAGTAAATAATTGTAAAGCATGAAATTTTTTTTATTTACCTTTTATAAACCTTTAACTGTGTTCAAAAAAGAAGCTCAACGAAAATATTTTCACGAGAAGCATATTAAAGGTCACAGAGCCGCGTGTGGCTCACGAGCCGCTGTTTGGCCACACCTAATATAGTCTGTACTCTTATAATTGATAGTTAGTCCTTTCTTCTCACTTTCGTTTAATTCATTGTCAAACTCCCTTCTTGATCCATGTTTTACAGCCAACTTTAATCAGTAAAAATTGGAATGCAATGTCAATCGCTATCTACTGAGTTTTAATTACTCTTTCCTCTTCCCGCTCATTATTAATGTTTCTGTTCCTAATTCTTGCATGGGGTGATACCGATTACAAAATTAAAAAAAAAAATGGATAACTTTTATGAGAGATTAAAAAAAATTAAGCATACCTAAGTGAATTATAGAAGAAAAATTTATATTCGGCATTAGGTTATTGTCTCCTGCAGGCAATCGGGGAATGGAGGTGTAAACAGTAAAAATGTTGGGATAAAAACAGCAAAGATGTGAAAATTGGAATGAAATATTGACTGAATAAGGCTTAATGTTCGAGAAAGCCAAACATATGGTTACAGTGGCCGATGTGTAACCGCTTTCAGAGCCAATCAGATAATTCTATCAATAATTGTGTCGAATGAATTATAGGTCTCTCTGGCTTAAGTGCTTTTTTTTTCAAACAAAGAAACCGTTTGGAATTCAGCTCTTGATTCTTTTTTATTCAATATGTTTTCAATAACTTATCCAAACTCCAAGTTTAATATGACATTGGAAATCAATAAAATATGCCGTGAAAACTGAGTGACTTTTTAGATTGCTGAAAAGATGCGGCCTCTTTTGGCTTTTCTTTCCGTAGCCACGCTATTAGTTGTTAATTTTTTTTTATTTAATACACTGTACAAATCGAGTTGGAAGCTAGTGAAAACTGACGACTGCGCTTTTATTTTGGAAAATTAGCCTGCAGGCTTGGGTTTCTGTCATTACCGTACATTGCAAACAAAGGCAACGTTACAAACTCCTAGCGCTATTATGAATTGAAAAATAATATCACTGAAAAAAAAAATCGGTTTTGAATACCAAGTTGTATAAAATGAGACCAGGTGTAGGTGTGAGCCAATCACCGTTCGCGCCTATGAGAGTTACTGACGCAGAATACACATTTGCTTAAATTGAATATTACGAGATTATAATTCTTAAAAAAATGATTTATAAATGAATATTCGTCAGACACTCGAATAAGACCAGCGTTTCTCGAAACGTTGATAATTCGGCTTTGAGCAAAACCTTTCCATAATGTGATATAGGAATAAAGGGTCACCGCCGATACTGTGTTTGAACACAGATTACCAGAGAGTAAACACAGGGAATCCTATTTTGAATAAGTAGATCACGTGATGGCAAAGGAAATGTATATATGGGAATTAGAGTGGCGTCTAAATTAACACTATTTTTACTCTATCCTCTATTACTGTACGGATTGCTATTCACTATACTATTTCTCTATACTGATCACTATTCTGATCACTATTTGGTGGTCACTATTCGAGCGAGTATAATCGAGCAAGTACTATTAGTGCGAGTGTTATTCCAAAGCATCTGACACCAGTATTGTTCAATGGCGTTACTATAGTTGTAATCTGCGATTACAAAGTCTCTACTACAACAAGCATTACGAAAGTGACAAGTATTCGTTGATATTACAAAAGTGGCAGCGACTGCTCGTTGAGATCTAAAACATAGTAGGGTCCATAATGCTAAGAGAGTCATATTATTCACAAGGCCACACATCTCATAATATTATTTACATTATTTATATAGCCCAGTAGATAAAAAAAAAACGTTGGTTGGATCTATTGACTTGACCCAAAGTGTTGTGAGTTCAATACCTGTCTACTGCAGTGGTAAACAAAACTGAATATAGCAATAACTATAAGGACAATAATCCGAATGAAGAAAATAATTACAATATGTCATCTCAGAAATATAGACAAATATCCCATAATCATGATATAAAATCATTTCACTCCAATCAAGGTCATCATCATGGGTTGGCTTCACAAAACGAAGGTCACGGGGAAGTCTGCCCACGTCGCTTGCAGCTATGTTTGTGTCTGATAAGTCCAGTGCGGGACAGGCAAACTCGGGCGCAGCAGTTGCAGCTAAAAGTCTGGCCTGGGCTCGATTGCATAGCATTGCAGTACATCCTCCTCTGCCCCACGTGCCTGAGAGCGACCCTGCAGGTGTTTTCAAAGAAGGAGACAGTATGGTTGGTGGTGAGACGCCAGGTGTCACAGTTTTCAGCTAGGATTGACCATTGGAAATGTTTCATGTGACAGGCAACAAAGGATTTTTACAGGCAATTTTTGAATCGCTTCTTTGGTGCCCCTTTGCCACGATAGCCAGTGCAGAGCTGAATTGTACAATAAAATCTTAGGCAGGCGATGATTCTCCATCCTGGAAACATGTCGAGCGCAGCGCGGCTTGGACTTCAGCAGCATGGCCTCAACGCTGGTGATCTTTGCTTTTTCAAGATCTTCAATATTGGAGACGAAGTCACTCCAGTGTATGTTAATGACCGTGCGGAGGCAGCGCTGGTGGAAACATTCCAGAAGTGCAGGTGGTAAGCAAGGTAATAAAGCCACTATAAGGCAATGGGTTACTAAGCGTGGAAACTTTGAGAAGAAGAAAATCATTAAGAAGAGATAACAATAAGTGATAATAGTGTAATAATAAATATATCTATAATATCACTTTCATATTTTATTCCTGATAATTCATTGCTTGTCGATCCTGGTGTTGTTTAAACCCCGAGAGAGTCAGATAGGGTGTTTTAGCAATCCGTAACCCTTAGCTCGTAATTTCTAGCTGTCAACCCAATTCTTTTGCTCCATCGCACTACTCTCCTGAATCAATGAGTATATGTAGAACGCGGTGTGGTGCACTTGTAGCTCAGTTGTCGTGGGTGGCAGACGCCAGAGGACTTTAAATTTTCGGAAATCCGTGATGACAAACGCAGAGTTAAGGCACATTCAAACAAGAATCACTCATTTTTCATAATTTACATTCAGGCTGATGTCCTCGTCTTCGTTGTTGTTATCTGTTGTAGAGTTACTTTCCGCAGTGGAAACTGTATTTGGACGAAATTCGGTCCTAAATAGGTTCAACGTACAAAAACGTTAGGAACTTGTTATAATAAGTATTACGCAGAGTAATCTAGTTGTGGTAGTTGACTACTTTCGTATTCGACTCCCAGTCGACCCTCACTGACTCCTACTTTTATTAGGTGGGAGGGTCTATTATCTATAGACTAGCTGTGTTTCACCATAACATTATCACAACGTTTCAGCCGTACTGCCTTATTCAAGAGTCTATCGACATAGGTAAGATTCATTGAATTTCAAACTGTACCCTTTTTTTAAAATTCCTTTTGATTGTTCTCGTTCGGATGTAAACGTCTAGTTGATATTTCTTTTTGCTTTTTTTAGTATTTTTATTTTAATCATTATCCCCCACCCCCAATCAAGGCAATAAAGTCACTAAGACGCTAGGAGTTACTAAGTGTGAAAAAATTTAAGAAAGAGAAAAAATATTAAGGAGAGAATAAAAGAACAAGAATTAAGAAGACAGTAGATAACGATTGATATGGCATTTAAATTTTAGAATGTCAAAATTGACTTGAAATCAATAAGCCGGAAGAAAGTTGCACAATCGAAAAGTCTGAGAGAAGAAACTGTTAACATAGAACTTACGGCTACAGCTACCAATTTCTACTGTAAGATGATGAGGCCTTACTGCCAATCTAGTACTGCAATTTGTCTCCCTAGAATCTCACTTACATATCTATAAGTCTATCATTCGTTCATGCTTCGAATATTGCTTCCACATATGCGGTGCTCCTGTTATATATTTAGAGATCCTTGATAACACCCAAAGAAGAATCTGCAATATTATGGGTCCTGACTTAGCGACGCGGCTTCACTGACTTTTCCACCGCTGTAAAGTTGCTTCTATATGCCTTTTAATTGAGGTTGTCAAAAATTATCCGCACTTTCGCAATATTTGCCATCTTCAGGTTTGTCACACTGCCTTCTGCTTATCAGTACTTATAGTTAGTACTATTGTGGTTACGCGATTGAAATTTAAGCTTTGATCGCGCCAGTTTTCTCTGCTTCTGTTACAGTGTAATCATGTCCGCCCCGATAGCAGTGTGCACCAAGGAGTAACTTTCATGGTAATTGTTCAGATTAGCTCTTTGCTATGGTACCTAGACATTGTGAATTTAAGCGCAGTAATAGATTGGCGGCAAGGTCTTCACAATTTACAGTTAAATTAGCTAAATATAATCGTACGTTTTATGATAACAGCTTCTTTTCTCGTACTTTTCGCTTGTGGTATAACCTTTCGGTCCCATGCTTTCTAGCCAACTTTGATCATTAAAAATTTAAATGCAATTCCAATCGTTATGTATTGTCTTCCTGGTCGCTCTTCTATTGTTCTTACTCCTTAACAATGTTTCTGTTTTCTATTTCTTTCACACACAATGACCTCTTGTGTCTTAGTGGCTTTATGTCCTTGTTGTTTGGGGTGAATTCGATTAAAAAAAGAAAAGAAAAAAGCCCATGAGAAAGAGCTAATTTTTTTACATTTATTCCTTTCAGTACTCTGAGGGGGTTTCTTTAAGTTTGGAGATAATGTGCGACGAGGCCAGCAACCAGGTTCCGATGGTTTGCTTCCTGTCTATGGGTTCTGACCCGACCAACAACATTGAAAAGCTCGCCAAGAAAAAGAATATCAGTAAGCATCTTGAAAATTATTTCCCGACAGATAACCCATAAACAAAGAGAGAGGGAGGGAGGGAGAGAGAGAGAGAGGGAGAAAGAGAAAGAGAGAACAATATTCGATAAACGATTGTTTAAAAAATTATAAAATTATCATTAATCGATATTCAATAACATTTATGGAGGATTGAGTTAATATTTTTTTTAATCATTTCATCCCGAGCAAGGCAATACATATATATATACCAGGTGATGTAAGCTTGTATGTGCGGGTGGTGTAATGGACAGTGGGTCGGAAAAGTTAATCGGAGAGCCGGGTTCCAATCCCCGTTGGTTTCTTTATATTCACTTACGCGCAAATACACTTGGGAAAGGTATGAATCCACTCTCCCCCTCCAGCTATGGGTTAATAAGCAGGGCTTGTACCAGTAAATGGTTATTATCTCCAAATATTTTTACAATCTGAAAATATTTTCAGCCTTTAAATAAACTTCGAAAGGTAGATAAAACAAATCAATCAATATACTGACAAATATGGAAGGTGTTCAGTATTTACATTAGTCGGACTATTGTCCTCATCTTTGTCGCCATATTTGTCACAACGTTTCGGCCGTTGTACGCTCCGGCCGTTGTACGCTCCGGCCTTCTTCAGGTGGTTGGAATTTCGAACTGAACCCTATATTTCGATCACTGGGGTAGACTGTTCTAGTTCCACGAGCCATGTTTGATGGATGTCAGTTATCAGTTATCTCCTGCTAATTTACCCTCTAAAAGTTCTCCACTGCCTTAACCAGTGGATAAAGGCGTTGGTTAGATCCAGTGACAGACCCAAAGAGCGTGAGTTCAATACGGTTAAGGCAGTGGAGAACTTTCAGAGGGTAAATTAGCAGGAGATAACTGATAACTGACATCCATCAAACATGGCTCGTGGAACTAGAACAGTCTACCCCAGTGATCGAAATAAAGGGTTCAGTTCGAAATTCCAACCACCTGAAGAAGGCCGGAGCGTACAACGGCCGAAACGTATTGACAAATATGGCAACAAAGATGAGGACAATAGTCCGACTAATGTAAATACTGTACATAATACCTCATCTCAGAAATATAGACAGACATGGAAGGTGTTCCTTCATAATATTTTGAAAATTTATCGTAATATATATATTATCTTTCTTTTGTCAGAATGTGGTGCCATTTCCATGGGTCAAGGTCAAGATGTACACGCCCGTAAATTATTGCAGATTTCCATGCAGGAAGGACGTTGGGCACTTTTACAGAATTGTCATCTTGGATTAGATTTTATGGATGAATTACTTGAGACGGTATGTAAATAGTTTTTAAATATGGCTTGACCGGCGGAGAGCAACTCGGATGAGGCTTTGCCGCAGGGCAGAGTTTCGCCCGGGGAGGTAGACAGTCCCTGAACCCGTTTATGCGGGTTCTAAGACGGATATTTTTGGCAGAGCCTACGGGCTCGGAGAACCCACGTTAAGCCGGCCTTGTGCCACATGCGACCCACGTGGGGGGGTTGTTAAATATTGGAAGTCACCAGGTGGGGGGTCTTCCAGTGAGGTGGCGACAGCTGTCAAACTCTCTGCCTCGGCAGAGAGGAACGAGGACGAGGCTTTGCCGCAGAGCAGAGTTTCGTCCGGGGAGGTAGACAATCCCTGAACCCGTTTATGCGGGTTCTAAGAAGGATATTTTTGGCCGAGCCTACGGGCTTGGAGAACCCACATTAAGCCGGCCTTGTGCCACATGCGACCCACGTGGAGGAGGGGTTGTTAAATATTGGAAGTCATCAGGTGTGAGTTGCCAAGATTGTATCACCGAGTGAGTGTATGAATGAGTGACCCAGGACACCAGTGAGAGAAGTACTCTCCAGTCCTCATACTTTGTACTACGTTTCCGTGAATAATATACCGTTTAACTTTATATCCGAGTCTGTGTTATTTTTCTATGGTTTCAACTCCATAACAGATTGTTTTTACTTTTCCCTGTTTCTTTAATCCATGTTAAATTTGATTTGATTAATTCGTTATCAACCCTTTCTTGGTTTTTTTTTCTTGGGTGTGGATGGATAATACTGATTTAGCGATACAAGTCTTACTAATTAACCCATAGCTGGGAGGAGAAGAGCTGGATTCATACCTTTCTCAATGGTATTTGCGCGGAAGTGAATATAACGAATCAACTTGAACTTGAACTAGACTTTCCAATTTTCAATTCCGAGGCGTTGTACTTGATACCACCTGTACTTCAAAGCTTACGGCATCTGGTATTCCCAAGCGGTCACCCATCTAGCCGCTGACCAGGCCCAACGTTACTTAACTTCGGAGACCGTCCTAGAATCGTCGTTTCAACTTGATATGGTCATAAACCATGTATTAATATGTAAAAGGATGGAGATTTGCAATAACATTGTGAAAATGGCGTATTGTGTAAAGAGAAAATGATGAAAACCACTGCCTAATCTGTGCCTCTTACCTTGTAACCTCTACCTTGAGTGGCTCACGGTACTTGAACCATACTTGATAGCACCAAATCATGAACGATTGTCAATCCGTTGTTTGATACGATACAACTGAATACAAGCAATATCCAGATAACAAGTGATACAATATACACCAGAGTGAATCCATCGTTACAATCACCGAAGCTAAGCAACGTCAAGTTTGGCCAATACCTAGATGGGTGACCATTTGGGAATGCCGGGTTCTGTAGGCTTGGAGGTGCAGGTGGTGTAATGGTGAGCCGGGTTCTAATTCGAGTCAGATAAGTTATATTCACTTACGCGCAAATACCTTTGGGAAAGGTATGAATACACGTCTCCTCCCTCCAGTTAAGGGGTTAATTAGTAGGATTTGTATCAACAAATCGCAATTATCACCCAAATCTCTTCTCAGAATATATAAATATTTTCTGGCTTTAAATAACCTGCACAGGGTTGATAAACTGTAAGGAAACAATTCAATCCACCTTACTAGAGCCGGTACTCGGACATTCGGCCGATGGACTTTTGACTGACGTACATTTGGACGACAGACATTTAATCAAATGGACATTTAGCCGAAAATGTAGTGGCGTACTGACATGTATGTTACACTCTTTATCGTAATGTGTTACATATACAGTGTAACACGGATATAAGACACCCGGATATAAGAGAAACCCGGATATAAGAGAGGTTTTCTCTGGTCCCAAATTAGAGCCTGTGTTAATGTATATATAATAGACCAAACCCGGATATAAGAGAAACTCGGATATAAGAGACTTATTCTCCGGTTCCGACAACTGTCTTATATCCGGGTTACACTGTATTTATATTTATTTACTGTATTAGTTTATAATTTTTCGTTTTTCTTTTGACAGGCTTTTTTAAAAAAATCCATTCTATATATATTCTATTTTACTTCAAATATTACTGTAAGATGATAAGTAATTTGAGAAAAAGTACATTTTATTATAGAAAAAATCTTAAGCTTTTACGATATGAAAGATTATTCAGACTTTATTAAATCTTTTGATTTTGTCTGCAATGATTTTTTAAAATCAAAATTAAACACAACCTTAAGTCAATCGCTGAGTAATAAGGGATTTTCTGTAAACAAATGCCCACACCAATAAATTCATAATATATAAATGTGCAATTATTAGTTCAATTCTACCTTAAAATACTGCTAATTAAAATACTTAAAGTATTACTTGTCACTATCTTTACTCGTACTTTTTCGGCCAAATGTCTCTCGGCCACGATAGCGGCAAATCGTATGGCTGTGAATCTGGGAACGCCATGTTTTAAATGACATTTCTTTCTTTGAGAAGAAATTTGAAAACGCGAAAAGTTTTCTTATGTTCTACATTTTTGTCTTGTTTTTATAGATTGTCAATAGTGATAAAACCCACGATGATTTCCGCTGTTGGCTGACGACAGAGGAACATCCGAAATTTCCAATTAATCTTCTGCAAGCGGCGATTAAGTTCACCAATGAACCGCCCCAAGGTGTGAAACCGGGACTGAAGCGAACATATGCCGGAATAACGCAGGTAAATAGTTGATATATTCTTCATTAGAGGGTTTTGTTTTCAGTGCGTTCACTTTGCTACCGAATGTGACACAAGGCCGGGGTTGAAATACAGTGGAAAAATTGCTCAAACTCTCTCGGCACTTAGCCTTTTGGGGTACGCCTTAGACCCTAAGACGTAATGACCCTAGTCTATTCCAGCTGTTAGCGTGGAAGTATATTAGCATTTCCACACCGGGAATTAGAATTATTTTATAATTAAACATGGGTTATTGTAATGAAGAAAGGAATAAACATCAACTGCAAGAGGACACAATGCATGGTTGTTAGCAAAAGAAAGAACACGAACATTCAAATTACAGATTACAGAAATCAAAAAGTTGCCACAATTTAGATATCTGTGAAGCGTATTAACAGAGGACGAATGCGCATTGGGATAGCAAAATAAGCTTCCCAAAAGCTAAGCAAAATATTAAGAAGCATAAAAATATTGTTACAAACAATGAAAAGAGAGCTGAACTGTTATAAATCCTTCTATATGACAGTGAATGCTTGACAATCTCTTCACAGAGAAAGAAGTGGCTTGAAGTTCTGTGGTTCTACAGAAGGGTTATGAAAATGTGAGCAACGACTAAGTTCTAGAGACAATAGCACAAAAAAAAAGAAAAAAGAAAAAAATACACTTGAGCTTAACGTCAGAAAGAGGCAGTTGATGTTTCTGGAGCGCATGATGAGGAAAGAGAGCTTGGAAAATTTGATACTCACAGAACAGATTGAAGTTTAGAGTAACAGAGGAAAGTAAGACGCACCCTACCGAGAGAGCCTGAGGGCAGGGCAGAGTTTGGAAGAGATGGGAAAAAGAAAGGAAAACATCATTAAGAGCTACAAATAGCAGGAAAAGTTCTGAAGGGCAGAAGGATAATAAAAAGCCACATAGTCACTTTTCATAAATACTAAACTGCAAGAAAATACTTTTTGTTTTAAAAAATTGTTGTGACCAAATAAATGATTAAAGAAATAACAAAACAATTGTTACAGATATATCCTACATTAAACAGTAAATACAACAGAAGAGTATTACACGACTAGTGAGTGTGTGTCGGTTGACCCAGCGCTCAATCTATTCGACTGTAAATATATAGCAGCCCCTCGCCGCCACGAGGGATCTATGTTGCACAAAGCCGAGTTTACCGTGGGTTCTCCAAGCCCGTACGCTCGGCCAAAAATATTCCAGTAGAAACCGCATATACCGGTCCGGGCCAGTCTGCCTCCCCGGACGAAACTTTGCCGTTCGGCAAACCCGCGCCTGGGTACTCTCTGCCCAAAGGCAGAGAGTTCGACAGCAGTTTCGAAAAGTCACAGCCTCGGTAGAACAATCTATTACACTGTTAATATTTAACAGCCCCCCACAAGGGTGTATGTGGCACAAGGCCGGTTTATAGTGGGTACTCCGAGTCCGTAGGCACGGCCAAAAATATGCCCATTAGAACCCGTATAAACGGGTTCAGGGACTGTCTACCTACCCGGACGAAACTTTGCCCTGCGGCAAAGCTTCGCCCGAGTTCCTCTCCGCCGAGGCGGAGAGTTTGACAGTTGAACAATCTATTCGGCTGTTAATATTTAACAGCATCCCCACGAGGGTGTATGTGGCACAAGGCCGGTTTATTGTGGGTACTCCGTGCCCGTAGGCTCGGCCAAAAATATACCCTGTGAACACGTATAAACGGGTTCAGGGACTGTCTACCTCCCCGGACGAAACTTTGCCCTGCGGCAAAGCTTCGTCCGAGTTCCTCTCCGTCGAGGCGGAGAGTCTGACAGTTGAACAATCTATGCGACTGTTCCCCCAAGGCGATCTCTCCTACTAATCTTATAGTAGGCGGAAGAGTCCAACATAGACACTTTAGAGGGAGGACACCACAACAAAAAGCCGAACAATTTCTTTCCATTTTACTTAGTTTTTTCTTTTTTTCTTGACAATGAAAGGGGAGCGTTTTCTTCACATTTTTTTTATATTTTAAGTCATTTTTGCTACAACGGGGAAAAAAGTCCATTTTAGTATATGTATTTACCATTATTTTAAGTAATGACAGAGAGCATTCCATTTTTTTGTAAAAATGAGAGAAATCAAATTGTGTAGTGGTTATCGGTATCATTCGTTTTGTTTTAATCTTAAAGTGCTTTTATTTTTTATGAGGGACATTCTTTGGTACTGTCCCGAGGGAAACCTTTTTACAGCAATGATAAAGAGCCTCCTTTTGTGATGTTAACAAGGCTTACGTCTGTATCACGTTGAAGCACCTGTTTCCGTACGATTAAGTTAAGCACAGTCGAGCCTGGTCAGTATTTAGATGGGTGAAACGCTTAAGAATACCGGGTGATGTAATCGGGTAGTATGAAGAATAATGGGCCGGCATTATTAATGGTAGTGTCGAGTTCTAATTCCATAGTGTTGAACATATTTTCCATTTAATGTATCTAATACAAAAGATTAGTCAGTTTTTAGGAAAAACATGCGGAAATTAGTTATTTTTCAGATGATTTTTAAAACTAAATGTTCAAAAATAGATAAAAGTTAGGAATGTAAATTTTTTAATTGGTAGTTATCACAGCAAACCACAGATTTTACACTGTGTGCAATATTGGTTCTCTGAAAGAAATAAAAAATGAACCTGCCTTAGTTTTGCAGTAGCGTTTCCTGGGAAATGTAACCAGACGGAGCCCAACCCTCTCCAAGGTTGGTTTTAAATTATTTTTTCTCTTTCTCCTAGAAAATAATGTCTGTCCTGCTATCTATTAGGTATTAGCACGTAAGTGAATGTAATTCGAACTTAGCTCTCCGATTAATCAATCCGAGCTGCTCTCCATCGAGAGTAAAAAAAGTGAACATAGATTTGTTTTACATCAAGATGATAAACTCAAGTCTGGTTATTATTATACTTGGCAAATATCCACTCGGGAGGTAGTTCCTGTGTGGAAGGGGACGGCCCTATGTTATACAGTTCCTTCGCTCTGGGGTTAGGATTGGGGCGAACGTCTTGAGGCGATCATAATAAAGTTGTCTTCTCTATCTTCTCTCGGTCGGGCGAACGCGAGTTGGTTTGTTCGGAGGTAAAATGAGAACTTCAACAAAAGGAATTTTAAACTTATCTATTTTATTAAACAGGTAGAATTGTACATTTTTTAACAAGACAATGGGTTTGCTACCCAACGCCAACTGGGGACAAGTTCCCCGATACACGAAATAACCACGTCTAATGTGTATGACGTGTAAAACTTCACTCTCGGAAAACACTTTCTATCTCTCTAACATTCCCATGTTCGGCTCAGCCAATCAAAATCGACATCCCTATTTTGTCTACCATCTGACCGTAACAGGTCTGCCTCAGAAGGCCTGAGACAAAATACACTGCCGCTAAAAATAATATCCTGAAACTATTATTTAACACCTACACTTCGATAGGGAATAAGTTGATTTCTCGACAAGGCGTTCAAGTTGATAACTATGACGAACTGTACTATGACAATATAACTTTGTTCAATAGTAAAATTTTGTAAGCAAAAACATGCGGAAACTACGTATTTCTGTACATTTTTTAGATGATTTAAAAAATTAAATGCTCAAAAATTGGCAAGAGCTAAAAAAATTTTAAGTTAATTCTTTTTCCGAGACAATTATATTCTGTTTTGCTATTTATCCATAGCATATATTTCCCTACTAGCATGTGTTGTTACCATTACCGCTGATATTTAGATTTATTATGTATAAAAATAAATAATTAGGGTACAAGGCCGAAAAAGGTGATGGGTTGAGGTTGGTCAACATTAACTATCTTATACCTAGCTAATCTGATTCACGACCCATTCACTCATTACAATTTCCACATTCACCATAAAAAACTCGTCCGTCACCAATCAATCCTCCATACACCATAACACCGCACCCTCTCAAGGGGGTCCTACAAAACGCGCCCCATGCCATAAAAATCTGATGATGCTAAAATTTATAATTAAAAATCTATAGATGACTAAAATGAGAGGGGGTGGAATGAACCCCCAAAAAACAAACTAAACATCAACACAAAGTAAACGAAACGTAACTGATGTTAGTAGGGTCCGTCCAACCCTCAAATTCTGCCCATTGGACAAAATCAAGAAGTCTTCTATCCAGGTAGCTAACAACCCGGGTAAAAGGTCAGTTACCTGCTATTTAGAATATAGTGTATTATTTGAACGAGAAATAAGTTGGAAATTGAAGGTTTTTTGTTTTAAAACTGGCAATATGATGTTTGAAACATGCACAAAATATTAATAATATACCGAGAGTTATATTTTGCTTTTATTTTTGTTAATGCTAGTGTTCTTCATTGCAGATGCACAACCGATTTTCCGGCAACCGATGGTGTGGTGTTTTTACTCTTTTAATCAGGACAAAATTACGAGCAGGCATTTCAATCCCGATCACCTGTCTATTTCACTGGCTACAACAAGTGTTATGCGAGTATAATATTAGCTGCTAACAGTCAATGGTGCAGTTAAGATATGCGAGACGGGTCCACATTCCATGAGTTATGGCCATTGCCTCACTACAAGTTGCAAGTAGGCTTTTTACAGGGTCGAGTGGCTAGCCACTCGACTAAACAGTTTTGAACTCAGGCTTGTCCTTCTCTTTTGATTGGAAGGGTTGATAAGCCTTAGATAAGAAATCAATTCTCTTTGATTGGTTACTAACTAGTGCTAGATAGCCAATTTCGCCGGCTATTTAACCGATAGGTTGAAGAAGATATAGATTCATATCTTCAGGGTATTTGTCCGAAAATGAAGACAATGATCTCGACTGGAATTTGAACTTTCCGCCTCAATAAGCACTACGCCGCCAGCATATTTCGTAGATATTCACTGTCGTAGAGATACAATGTTGTATAGCCCCTCATTCTGGGAGGTTTTGGGCGACGTCGTCAATTCAATAATAAAGTTGCTTTCTTCTCTCGCAGCCGATGATCGCCAGTTATTTTGAGTCTAGAGTTAAAACATTTCAACATAAAGAATTTTAACTTAACTATTTTATTAACGTTCATGTCGACATGTTCTATCCAATGGGGGTCGCCCCCCTCCACTGGGGGGGGGGGGGCGTTCCAGACACGAAAGGAAACATGTCTACATTGTTTGAGGGTTAAGACTCGACTCACTAAAAAACTTTCTCCTATCTCCTTTGCCACGATGGCTTAGCAAATAAAAATCGACTTCCCATATTATGGCTTGTATCTGATCCCGAGGGTCAACCTCCGGAAGCCGCAACTGAGACACAATTCCCTCTAAAAATAATAGTCTGCTAAACTATTATTTAACAACGAGAGTTGCGTAGTGAATCAGAGGAACATTATTGAATTGTTATTACGTGATTTATTGTTGGTCAAGCAAAACGGATAATCCGGTATAGGATTGTAACCAGTTGCCGGTAAATCGATGTGTTATGCGTATTGTAAAGCTATAAGAAATCTCTGAACAAATTTATTGATCAATTTAATCTGTTTTATCTTCTAGGAACAACTTGATATCAATACTCTGCCCATGTGGAAGCCGATGCTTTATTGCGTTGCCTTTCTTCATACGACTGTTCAGGAAAGAAGAAAGTTTGGACCAATCGGATGGAACATTCCGTACGAGTTTAACCAATCAGATTTTAATGCTACGGTACAATTTATCCAGACGCACCTTGACGATATTGACCCTAAAAAGGTTGGAATTTTTATTTTTGAATTATTCCAAATCGTTTTGTCTGAAGTTGTGAACCGAGATGTTAACATTATACATTGATTCTTTTAAGTCAGTTTTCAACATTTTTTTATCACAGCATTCCAGGAAAGTGTATTCTAGACCTTCTTTATACTTCAATTTCTGACCACATTCTTTTGTCTTCATACCAATACTTCGGCTGCTGACCTTCTTTATGTCTGACCTTTTGAGACGAGATGTTTATTTGTTACACTGAATATTTCGGATACAACGATTTGGCCACAGTAAGCTTGAGGAAATAGATGCTGGGACAAGGTTTAAAAGGGACAACAAAAAACGAGATTTATTAAGAGCTACAAAGAAAAGGAAACTGTGGAGAGCCAGCGTCATCAACGTTATGAAGGGACATGGCAAATAGAAAAAGCAACTGATGTTTCTTTTTTTGTCAATATCTGTGGAAAGATATTGTGATTATTATAGTTCAGTTCTTGTTGCTTTTTGATCACGATATTTCGTCAGTTCTTTTGAATTTCTGAGACAAAGCATTATTACGAGTAAACACTAATTCCTAAAAATCAAACCCACAATCACTGCTATCTTTATCGCAACGTTTCTGTCAATATTATTTCCGACCTTCCTCGGATGACCACCACAGTAAACATAAAAACAAATACTTTAACCGTATTTTCTTGTGTATAATAGGAGGAATCTTGAAAGAAAACTAACGGCAGAAAATTGGTCGTATTGTACACAAGTAAACGGTTTCAGAAATTTTTACTCAGTTTAAGAAACGTCTTATTTAAAACAGTAAGATTATAAATATAATCAGGGTAACCAGACTGACAAGAGCCCAACGGCCAGGTGCCCGACGGACAACTACCCGACTGACAAGAATCCGACAGCCAAGTGCCCAACGGACAACTACCTGACTGACCAGAACCCAACAGCAAAGTGCCCAAGGGTCAACTACTCGACTGACAAGAACACAACGGTCAAGTGCCCGACGGACAACTACCCGACTGACGAGAACCGGACGGCCAAGTGATCGAGGGTCAACTACCCAACTGACAAGAACCCGACGGCCAAGTGCCCGACGGACAACTACCCGACTGACCAGAACCCGACCGCCAACTCCCCGACTGACAAATGCCCGACAGACAACTCCCCGTCTGACAAGTGCCCGACGGACAACTACCCGACTGCCAAGTGCCCGACACACAACTCCCCGACTGACAAGAGCCCGAAGGCGAAGTGCCCGACGGACAACCCCCCGTCTGACAAGAGCTCGACGGCCAAGTGCCCGACGGTCAACTGCTTGACGGTTGACTGCCTGATAAGGACAACTGTCCGACGGAAAAATGCCTGATTTTTATATATATATGTAGAATATTTAAATATTTTTGCTGCTATACGAAAGGGAAAGTTATAGATAGTATAATTTAGTGCAATAGAATTTATATTCGTGTTACACTATGAAAAATACAACAAAATTTTTGTAGTGGGAGAGAGAGAAATTTTGATTCTTCACTGGTAATTTTTTATCGTACTAAAAGGTAAGTTTCCATAGATTTAAACCTTTGATATATTCTTTATGATTTCTCTATTTTTTGTTACAATAATAATACTAATAATTTTCCAGTAGTAATAATAATAATATTAACAATAATATAAATAAAGCAAATCGTAATAATAATCTTAACTATTGATTAAGAAAGCAATAATGAAACTAATAATAATAATGATTTTATATTAAACAAACTAACTCTGCAGTATCTGTCTATATTTCTGAGATGAGGTATTATGTACACTACTGGCATTATTCGGACTATTGTCCTCATCTTTGTCGCCATATTTATTATAACGTTTCGGCCTTCTTCAGGTGGTTGGACACATGGCACATAGGATAAAAACGTTTAGTAGATCCAGTGACAAGACCCAAAGAGTGTAAGTTCAATACCCGGTTAAGGCAGTGGAGAACTTGGAGAGGGGAATTAACAGGAGATAACTGATAACTGACATCCATTAAACATGGCACGTGGAACTAGAACAGTCTACACCAGTGAGCGAAATAAAGGGTTCAGTTCGACCTGAAGAAGGCCGAAGCGTACAACGGCCGAAACGTAGTAATAAATATGGCGACAAAGATGAGGACAATAGTCCGAATAATGTAAATAGTGTAAACCAACTTTTGTTGAATCACAACATAATTCTTCATTCTCAAAATGTCTTGTATCCGACAAAATAGTAAACTTCAGGTCAGCACTTGGTCTTCATCTTCCATGAGAAGGTGGATGGAACGGTTAGCTATTATCTATAACTTTCCCTTTTGAATAACATCAAAAATATCTAAATATTCTACATATATATAAACATCGGGCAGCCGAGTTCGAATTCTAATTGCTTTTCTAATTTGTCGACAGATTTATTTGTTAGATTTGCATGAATAAATACAGAATATTAAATATATTTGATTTCTTTTGTTGCTTAATATTTGGATTGTTTTATTTTATGCTTTTGTCAATGCATTGTATCAAGGCTTTCATTTGAATTGCCTTTACCTTTTTGGTACTATTTTCTTTGTTGCTTCGCAGCTTTTCGTGGCTTAGATGCTTCTCCCTATAAACACTTGCTATCTACTCTGCTTTTGTAGCTGCTCTCTACATTCTTGCACTGATGACTCATTCCCAATGCTTTTTACCACCTCAAGTTAAATTGAAAAAGTTTCTGAAGTACTTTTTTTTAAGCTATATAATTTAAAGATCACCTAATTCTTGGTTACCATATTTGGTATCAACGTTTTGAATTGAAAATTAGGCAAAGAAACACGCAATGACTAAACTTCTGGTTCATTTCTATTCTTTAATATCGGGAAAAGTTAAACATCTTAGTGAAAAATATGTCGGCAATTGAAATTTTAATGGGTAATATGGTACAACTTTTCAAAGAAAAATTACATCAGGATGGCTGTACAGTATAAATAGACTCAAGGATGTATTTTATTCCCTGTTTTTATTTTCTGAAACACGGCTCATGTGAACATTGTAAATTGTTTGAATGAAAATTAAGCGAAAGGACAATTATACTAAATAATAATTATTCGAAATAAAAATATCGTTAATATATGGTGCAATTATATATATATATATATATATATATATATATATATATGTGTGTGTGTGTGTGTGTGTGTGTGTGTGTGTGTGTGTATGTGTGTGTGTGTGTGTGTGTGTATATATATATATATGTATATATTATGTTTAACGTTCTTTTTATAAATACAAGTATGTCGGAGAGCGAAAATTTTCTGTGAAAATTTCTCGGACATACAGGCCGGTAAATGTTATTTAATACTGTTTATTATAAAAACAGAGCATTTGCTTAAATACTTGTATCTATAAAAAGAACGTTAAACATAATATAAATGTCTTTAAATAAATTGTCGGACTATGTCCAATTCAAAAGTATATATGTATGACAAATTTTTCATATTTAAGCTGAGAAAACAACTGTATCTAGAAATCAAAAGAAAATAGTTGAATCCGTCAGCACAACAATAAAAACAATATTTCCACACGTGACAGTAATTTGCAGTTGACAATATGAATACAATAGCTTTTTCTAAATTCTTTTAGTTGCTAAGGACATTTTGTTGTTAATAGTTCCTTTGTTTTAATAACTTCATTTTGTTTTTGCCTTGAAAAAGTCCTCATTGGATGAAACGCGTCGGTTAATAATACAATATTTCTGATGTCTTTTACTTATATATATATATATATATATATATATATATATATATATATATATATATATATATATATATATATATATATATATATATATGATGTCCCGGAAAGGGATATATTTGGTCGAAGTAGCTAAGCGGTTTTGGCTACTGTAACCAAGTAGTACACGGTAGCAGTAATCGACTGGTACTCGTCATAATCGCAGGTGTAGACAAATGTGATAGCTAATGGCGTAGTCCAATGGGCGTCGTCAATCCTCTTCTCACTTGGCCTCTCCGTCAGTCTGTATTTATGACTGACATCAGCCAATCATATTCCAGTGAGGGGGAACATAGGTGTATGCATATTACATTATATCAATATATTAAGACATTTTTTTAATGATTATACGTTCTTTTTGTAGATATCAGTGTGACTGTGTGTATACACACACACACATACTGATATTCTCTCAAAATGCAACTTTGGTGGAACTTTCCTGATGCAGTCGCAACTTCGCTGGGCTGTTCATATGATGAATGACGTCAGTATGCCTAAGGTCTTCACGTATCGCCAGCTTGAGTGTGGACAAAGGACTGTTCTATTTTCCCTAATGCTTCTTTGTTACGCATCGGCTCTTGCCAGCGTTTTCTCGGCGTTCTTCTCTAGAAACCTATCTCTGTTGACTCAAATCTTTTCTACATCGGTGAGAAAATTGTCTAGCATTCACTGCCATATAAGAAGATTGGTATTACGTAACAGTTCCTTTTCAGGGACGCTAGTAGAGATAACAATTCCTCACCAAAACATTATGACAAAGTATTGTTAGATATATGATTTTGTCAATATGCTAATTCTTTAACGTCATTATTATTTTTCAGGGTGTCTGCTGGGTGACTGTTCGGTATATGATTGGTGAAGTGCAGTATGGTGGACGAGTAACGGATGACTTTGATAAACGTTTGTTGAACACGTACGCTGAGGTTTGGTTTGGAGAAGGGATGTTTGCCGAAAGCTTCTCCTTCTACAAAGGTATTGCACACTACAAGCGCCTTTCTTTTCGCTAAATAAAACTCGGACTTATAGGTTTTCTGCTTTTCACTTCTACTTTATGTGCCGTTAACCCTCAAGATGTAGGCGATCACGGCTCTTCACAGCTTCCTACCCCTTGTAGCTCTTAATAAACTTTGTCTTTCTGTTATTTCTCCTAAGCCCTGTTCCACCATCCATTTACTCGAGCTCATCAACTATTTTATGCTTTGTTTTCCTCTGGCCCTCTTGCCCTCTATCTATCCCTTGAGTATGAGATTTTCCAAGCCCTCCACATCCTCATTATGTGCCCTATAATACACACACACACACACACACACACACACACACACACACACACACACACACATATATATATATATACATATTATAAATTAATTGATTTAAAATATGTTTTTTTTCGCTACACAGTGATAACCATGTTTCAAAAATTGAAACATGGTTATCACTGTGTAGCGAAAAAAAACATATTTTAAATCAATTAATTTATAATATTAATGCTCTGTAAATTTACATTGAGCACTATATTGGGTAAAGATAAAAAAATTTATATCTTACAGTTCTTTCTTTCTTTATATATATATATATATATATATATATATATATATATATATATATATATATATATATATATATATATGGAAGATTGAAGTTTATACGCAGAAAATTCGACCTGGCCAACCGAACGATCCTCAGTCGCCGAAACGGTTAAGGCACGTCAGGCTATATGACGGTTCCGTATAGGATACAGGTTCCAATCCTGTCGGAGGACGAATATTTTCTATGAAAATTTCTCGGATATTCAGGCCGGTAAATGTTATTTAATACTGTTTATTATAAACAGGGCATTTACTTAAATACTTGTATCTATAAAAAAAGAATGTTAAACATAAAAATGTCTTTAAATAATTGTCGGACTTTGTCCATTTCATAATGTGTATATATATATATATATATATATATATATATATATATATATATATATATAAATATATATATATATTCATATTCATTGATGCATGTTTCATTAAATAATATAGACAAGTTTTGTCTATTTTACGTAAATTCTTTTCATATCGTCTAATAAGCTTAATAGCATTATCCTTAAAAGAAGAAAGAAAATCACAATATTGACACATATATTTTAATCCTATCTAAGCTTTCGGCTTACATAAGCCATTATCCTCCAGTTGGTTATATCGTTTAGTTTATCGTAGATGTCCTCTTTGGCTATTTCAATTTTCCTTTTCACATATTTTTGGTGTGTGGATGTATATATATATAAAATGTATGTAGTATTTGGTGTCGCTTTGTTGCAGTTATAAATATAATATATTTTTACATTTTTACGTTCCTTCTGATAATAATCTCATGTCATAAATTATATTCTGGAGTCATGATAATATTTACAATTTTGTTTACTTGAAATCCTAACAGATTTTCAAATAGATTTCTAATCAAATGGTGCACTGTTGATATGAGATAAAATTGACAGTTTATAGAAATGACAGACATCAACATGAAAATATTTGTTTTAATAGAAAAGTTCTTACATTTGATGTATTTTTATCTGATCGATTCGTCGTCTAATTTTGAAAGGATTTCTGGCACTGAGAAATACTTTAAGTCGGATAAAGTACTTTGAGAAAGTAGGAAGTACTCACTCGAATAACAATTACCGGTAATTGTTGCAGGGATTATTGCAAGGATACTTTGGTATAATACTTGACGATGAGACAGTAGGCAGGGATTTTGATTCATGCCTTTGTCTAGGATATTAATTATAAGGGAATAAAAACAGCCTCAGACGAAATACGAACTCGCCTTGTTGATCTGTGTTCATGCTGATAAGGTTACTGTGATTAAATATTTTATTAAACAAATATACAGAATTCAACTAGTGGTGGGTTCATGCCTCCAAATCGCAGCTGAAATTCGAGTTTTGTTTGCTGATTTTGTTTTTCATGCTGATAACTATAACATAAACTCAGACTTTCCTTTAGTTTATATATATATATATATATATATATATATATATATATATATATATATATATGGTACAGGGAGAAGTGGATTCATGCATTTCCAAGAATTACAATGGTAAGTGGATATATGCAACTCCAGTGGAAATTCAAACTCTGTTTTTTTTTTTAAATTGGTATTTATTACACAACTTTACACTTCCTTTTGAGTACATATTTGGCTTACAGGGAAATCTTGATTCATGCCTTTCTCAACACAAGCAGATTCAGCTAAAAATCAGGCTCGTTTTTTTGCACTCATATAACTATTACACTACCGCACATCGCCGTTTAAAACATATATAGAATACAAGGGAAGGTAGTTTCATGCCTCTCACAGGAACATTAGTTTTAAATGAATATAAGTAGTTTCAGTTCATAGTCGAACAGTTTGCTGGTTTTGTTTTTGAAGCTATTATATTATATGACACCTCCGTTTATATAACTTTACCATTTAAGCACTAGATTATTAACAACAAAACACAGACATAAGTGTACATGTGTCTATGTACGCACGTTTATATGTATATATGTGCACGTGCGTATACCTATATACGTGTATGCATGAATGTGCATGTACGAGCGTATAAATACAGACATATGCATATAAATTCAAACAATATTAAATACAAATTTAATTACGAATCTAACCTTCTACAATTAATACTTATGATACCACCAAACCAAATAAGAAAACAAAATAATAGCCGAGTGAAGATATATAAGTACACACACACACACACACACACACACACACACACACACACACACACACACACACACACACACACATATATATATATATATATATATATATATATATATATATTAAAAACCTGCGGAGGGTCGTTTGGCGACCTTGTGGCACGTAGTGCACCAGATCTCTGTATTCGGCCCTTCAAAAAGTGTGTGGTTCTGCACAAAAGCTTCACCACTATAATCAAATCTCATGTGCTGGTGACGGGCTGTCGATTCCTAGGAATTGATCTGATTGATCCTCATACGTCGAATTCGACGGGAGAGTCGAGTATATATATATATATTTTTTTTATAGATACACTTACTGAAGTAAATGCTCTGTTTATAATAAACAGTATTATATTTACCGGCCTGAATGTCCGAGAATTTCATAGAAAACATGTGTCTTCTGACAAGAATCGAACCTGTATCATACACAGAACCGTCATTAATATGACGTCTTTTACTACTCAGCCGAAGAGAAAGCGCCTGGTTAGCAAAGTCCAAATTACTGCTTTTAAATAACAAATTTCCCACGATCTTTCTCGAACGATCATATCTACTCGAAGAGTGTATTAACGTAAACACATGACAACATATATTATGAAATGGACGAAGTCCGTCACTTATTTTAATATATTTTCTGTTTATACGTTATATTTATAGATACAATCATTTAAGTAAATGCCATGTTTATAATAAACAGTATCAAATACATTTACCTGCCTGACTAATATACTATACTAGATGCTTCATATCTGGTGTGGTGCTCCTGTTATACTTCTCGAGATTCTTGACAGAATCCAAAGAAGGATCTGCAATGTAATCGATCCTGACTTGGCATCTGGAATTCAGTCACTTCCTCACCGACGTGGCATGGATTTCTTTTCAGTTCTAGAAATCTTTTCATGGCGTCTGCTCTGACGAGATTTATTTCCCTGGTGCCCTGACTACGTGAATTTAATCCTACTACTATTTCACTGTCGAAATAGTTAAATATAAAAGCCTTTTCTACTCCAACAGTTTCTTTTCTAACACTTCCTGCTTGTGGAACTCCCTTCCGTTTTTAGTTACTTCCCTGATAACTACAATCTTGAAAAATTTAAATGCAACATCATTCGCCATCTTATATCTTCTCGTATCCCCTTCATCTTTTATCCTTTCTTCAATCCCCCCTATACCCCGATACCCAGTCTTTTCTCTCACTTCCACTCTCTGTAACCCCCTGCGTAATAGTGACATCCCCGCTTTGCTTGAGGTGAAATGATTTTAAAAAAAAAATTATTATAACTGTTTGTTTCTTAAGTATTTTCGGTTTAAGAATTATTATATTGAATCTGATGCATAAAAGAATATTTCTTTTGGTATTTTATACGCTAAATTCTCTTTTACAGATTATAAAATTCCTCGTTGCAAGACTGTCAGTCAGTATCTTGGTGCAATTGAGGAATTACCATCACATGATACTCCTGAATGTTTTGGCTTGCATCCAAACGCTGACATCACGTAAGCTGCATACACAGGAATTCGTTTTCTGAATTATATCTTTAATAACTCGGACTAGTTCCTACTTTATTGCTGCTGTCTGTCACCTGAAGACTTCCAAAAGCAGCAACAATTACAATGGATAGCGCGTGTAACTAGAAGGTTAGGAAAGAAAATCCATAGAAAATGCCACAATACTAGAAACAGAGATAATAATTCGAAGATTTGAAAAAACTAATTTCTTGAAAAACATGTTTTAGGAAAATAAAACCCACAGTAATGCTGACTTACTTCGGTGACGGAATGCTGAATGTTTTCTGTATAGAAACGGCCATTTTCATCATTGCAATTAGAATTTTGCCCTTATATCCATGTAGGATAAACATGAAATATTTTTTATATGGTCATTGGAATTGGATTTTTCAAAATAAAACCTTACGTTGTGACCTTATTTTAATTTATGCTAAAGGAACGATTTCTATTTCATCAAATTTTTGGGACGCGTATTTTAAACTGATTTAATTATAAAATAATTTATTAACTAGGTAGCCTATAAAATCGTCCAGAGTATGACGCTAAACTACATCTGGAAGCAATGTCTCTAATCGGGAGGCTTAGTTGCTATTGTTCCCAGGTCCACTCTGACCCGGGGCGGTAGCAACTGTTACGATCCTAGCTACGGGCAAATAGTGAACCCCCAAACAATAATCAACAGTACATTTTTATAATAAAATGACCAACAATACAATCTATAGTAAAATGACAATCAATGCAATACTAAAAAAATATAAAAATACATTTATATACTTTTTGTAACCTAGAAAAGGTTACTGAATGAGGAATAACCAAAACGGTGGGTTGGAAAGGAAATGGTAATCTTTATAACATCAACAAAATACAATACTTGCCAGCGTGAAGTAGGTAAATCACTAATAGTGGTGGACTACGTAGACAGTATATTACCCTCACTTACAACAGTGTCCAACTTGTTTATAAGGATTGTGATATACCTATTAGTGTTCATAGGTACGGTATATAACAATACTAAAATTACCAACAATACATTTTATGATCTACAATATATATATATATATATATATATATATATATATATATATATATATATATATATATATATATATATATTATAGTAAAAAGAAAAAACAGTAAGTTATATAATCCGGTGTTCTTATTGATATTTTCATTTTTTCAAAAAAGTGCTCAATGTAAATTTACAGAGCATAAATATTATACATTAACTGATTTAAAAATATGGTTCCTTCGCTACACAGGAAATACCATGTTTCAAAAACCGAAGCTAAAAACTTCAAATTTAATTATATAATTAAATTAAAAGAATTTTGGAATCTACCAAATGTTCCAAAATTCTACAAAATGTTCCAAAATTCGCTTGAAGATGGAACAGAACTAATTATATAATTAAATTTGAAGTTTTTAGCTTCGGTTTTTGAAACACGGTAATTCCTGTGTAGCGAAGGAATCCTATTTTTAAATCAGTTAATTCATAATATATATATATATATATATATATTACTGAAAGTAAAAAAAAAATATGTACAAAATATCTGTAGTTGAAAGGAGAAATTACATACAAATAATTTAGATGTCGACATTAAAAAATCACAGTACATTTTTATCATAGAATGCCCAACAATACATTTTTATAGTAAAAACATCAATAAATGTTTATAGTAAAATTAACAACAAATTTTTGTCGTAAAATTACCAGCAATACACTTTATGATCTACGAACTATATTTTAAAAAGATATACCTTTTACCCTGAAAGTATAAAATGATGTAAAAAAAATACTTAGATTTCAACATTAAATAGACAAGATAGTTAATATGCCGCTAAAAAAAAATAACCAATTTTTTTTTAGAAAGAACACTTAAGAAAATAAACTACAAGGCAATTAAGATATAAATGATACTAGGCCAACCATGAACCATTGGTTTCCTTTTAAAACAGTTCATGAAACAAAATGATGATGTAACAATACTATCAATTTTATTTTTTTTACTGTGATAATTATTATTACTTACATTATACAATCTGCTTAGAACAATAATAATTTATATTAATTATATATTATTATACATACTTATTTTCCCTCACATTTCTTTCAAAATACGCAACGGCGGCAAACCAGCGTACATATATTTTTTTATTTACCATCAAGTCATATCTCACAATTTTCTAGTCATACAGATTATGCTTTACAATGGCACACCCATGTAGCGACTTTCCCTATCAAGTACTTGCCAAGCATCGAGATATTTGTTTATAATAAAAATTCTAATGTAGTGTAGTGGATTGTATAAATATATGCTATGTTGTGTATATTTCAATTAATAATTTTGTTATAATGTATGATACATGTTTATTATTTTTCAAAATGAAAATATTGGAAAATAAAAATTAGATTGGAACGATATTTGAACCCGTATCTAGACATCTAGACACGACAATTTAACGGGTTGATTCCCGGTGTAATTATAATAATGATCATATTTCGCCATTCTTCTCTACCCGATTTTCCCCGCCATATATAGTATTAGAGAAATTTTAAAGGTGTTCTTCTTGGTGTCGTGTCACTTCAGGACGTGAATGATCATGGCTCTCAACAACATCTTTTCACTACCATTCCTATTTCCTGCTGTGTCATTTATATACATAATCTCGTTCTCTTTTCCCCCGCTGTCCATCTTGCCTTCAGTACATCCCGTGAGTGTTAAATTCATTCATCATATGTTTCGTAGAAATTTCAACAGTCTCCTGATTCTAGTTATAAATCTTGTTATAGCGTACCTATGGACGATAATGGGTATGACCCCATCCCTATAAATACAGCAGTGAATGCTGTATGTTGTCGACCGTTAGAAATTCACTGTGGAATTCACTTTTAGCAGTTATGCGCCGTTGGCGAATCTTATACCCGTTGTTCTTATTCTAAGTATTATCGTTCATTACCAACCTTCGTTTCATTATTCTATTCAGTAACATTTCCTAGGTTACAACAAATATCTTTTCTTTCAATTTTATTGAAAACTTCATCGTTGCTTGTATGTTCTGTCCATGGCATTCTCAGCATCATTCTGCAGAACAGCATCTCTGTTGCCTCAAGCCGCTTCCTGAAGTGAAACGAGTGTTGCCATAAAAAGCTGCAGTAAAGATGTAAAAAAAAGATGCTTCATGAAGAAAAATTTGAGAAAATTATTACTTTCTACCAAAATTTCGAACTAATTTTCTGTGTTTGCCATCTTCAGTAAAGTTACACTTAAGTCTTGTCTGCATTTCTCATCTGGAATCCGGAATTCAGGGCTTTTTGCAGAAGTGCTTTTACTGCATGAACGGTCTTAGCAGAACCAAATATCTCTACTCAGGGTCTAGTTCGTGTAACATAAATACAAATTCGAACAAATTATATCTTTAAAAATTTCAAACGTATTTTCACCATCTTGAATAATAAGCATGTCATTATTTTTTGTCGAATCTTTAACTTGTTTGGGGGCCTTTTCCAGAAGGGCTATTGCTGTAAGAACGATCACAGTAGAATATGGAAGCTAGCATGATGAAATTATTCCCTAAACTGCCTCTGATGTTCTTGTAGGTACCAAACCAACACAGCCAACGGACTGTTGTCAACAATGGTGAATATTCAGCCAAAGGATGCAGGAGGAGGAACTGGAGAAACAAGGGAAAGTATTGTCTATCGACAAGCAGATGACATGCTTCAAAAGCTTCCAGATGATTACAATCCTTTTGAGGTACATACAAAATCTTGATTATTTGTAATCATCACTATTTTAGTGATGTATCAATCCGATTTGGCCCAAAATATTGAAAATATGTCGATAGGATATAATCAGAATGTCTATCTATAAAAGGCAGGATGTATGTGTGTGTGTGTGTGTGTGTGTGTGTGTGTGTGTGTGTGTGTGTGTGTGTGTGCGTGTGTGTAACGAATGCACGGCCGCAATTTTCGACGGATTTGCACCAAAATTTACATGCTCATGCTCCAAGTCCGTGTTAAGGACAAGGCAGACGTTGCATTTCCCAACTACCATCGATAGTGGAAATAATCGATTTTTTCATGCTTCTACGGCAGTTTTCATGTAGTTTGTGGCCATTTTCTACTGGCCAGAGTGAAAGCCTATACATGGCTGCCACGAATAGGCAGGAAGATTCTATTGGCCAGCGTGAGAGCCAACAAATGACAGACACGAATGTTAACTAGCATTCAACACAAGTGGGAAAAATTTAAATCTGCATGACACTTTACTCCAATTGGCTCATTCGCTTGCTTAAACTCAACGTTGATTCTGATTCCGCATAATATATTTGCTGTTAACATTGTTTTTTTCATTCGTTTTTTCCAGTTACGACTCCTTTTTTTAAAGCTGATCGTTTTGTGTTCATTTTGTTTAGTTCTTTTTTCGTAACAGATTTAATGTTTAGTATAGAGCTTAGAAAAAATTTGCAGTGTGAGATAGGCAAGAAATAAGGCATGTAGCAACATCAGCACGGCAAAGGGCACTCCTTTAAAGGTAAGGAAGGGCAAAAATATTTTTAAGTCAAGTGATAGCGATTGCTGTATGAGTCGTGCGATTTTTTAAATCAAGCACGGGCAACGCCGGGCCATGCTGCTAGTTAATTAATAGAGAGGTAGACATAAGCTGAGATTCTACTAGTGTTAAAAAGTAGAGAGAGTTCTAGGTTTACACTAGATTAAAAAAAACTCGATGTTAAACTCGTGTCAAAACGCTAGACATAGAATCGGTTTTAAATAGAATTATAAAGGTAGCCATATATCCGGTTAACACTGGAGTAAAAAAAAGTGGGCATTTAATACGTGTCAAAAAGTTAAATATAGACCTGTTTTACACTAGGGTGAAAACGGTAGACATTTTTCCAATTTAAACAATAGTAAAACGAGTCCGTATATATTTTCTTCTTCCCTCTCCCTTAACGAGAGAGCCTCTTGATTCTGTCGAAGGCCAGAATACAGTGGCCTCTCTTTTTTGAGGACTGGACAGCTTCAACTACCATCAGTTATCTTTAATTTCTTTTGTTATTTTAGTTTAATATTTTGGGTTCATCCCCTTCCTTCTCATTTTATACCATGTGCAAAATTTTATATATAGTATTTTATAATCATGAAATGAAATTTTTATGTCATGGGGTGCTTTTTTAGCCCCCCCCCCCGAGAGTATGCTGTATTATGGTATATGGAGGATTGATTGGCGATGGATGTGTTTTTGTGGGGAATGTGTCAATTGTAACGAATGAATAGGTCGTGAATCGGATTAGCTAGGTATAGGATAGTAAGTGACAACCAGCCTCAACCCCATTCCCCACTTTTCAGCCTTGTGCCACAATTGTGTATTTTACGCAATAAATCTTAACAAGTACACACGCGTCGGATAACACTATATAACACGGTATGCTTAGGCCCGGTTTTGCATCACAAAGTTAGGCAAAGGTCCAGTTTTCATTAGAGTAAAAAATGTAGATATAGGTCCAGTTTGCATTAGTTCGAAAAGTTTATGCATAGGTCCAGTTTGCACTAGTTTGAAAAGTTTATGCATAGGTCCAGTTTGCCCTAGTTCGAAAAGTTTATGCATAGGTCCAGTTTGCCCTAGTTCGAAAAGTTTATGCATAGGTCCAGTTTGCACTAGTTCGAAAAGTTTATACATAGGTCCAGTTTGCCCTAGTTCGAAAAGTTTATGCATAGGTCCAGTTTGCACTAGTTCGAAAAGTTTATGCATAGGTCCAGTTTGCACTAGTTTGTTAAAAACGTAGACATAGGTCTGGTTTTCCACTAGAATCAAAAAGGTAGAAATAGGTTCGATTTTTGTGAGAGTTAAAAAGTTATATATAGGTCCGGTTTACACTAGAGTTAGCATGTACACACAGTTCCGGTTGACACTAAAGAATAAAGATAGACATAGGTCCACTTTGCACTAACGTCAAAACAGTAGACATAAGTCCGATTTACACTGGCGTCTAAAAAGTGAACTATTCATTTGTTTACGTTTCTCCAGCAAAGGGAGAAGTAACTTCAAATCCTGCCGGAGGTCACATTTTCTTTATTAAGCTTTTTAGAGTATGCAGACCGGTAGACGAGATAAAATTACGCTATAGCAAAAAAAAAAAAAAAAAAAATAGAATTAGATGCTGTTTGTAGTAGTGGCTTAAATGTAGATATATTCCTAGTTTACATTAGAGTTAAAACGGTAAATACAAGTTTAGTTCACACTGATTTAATCAGAATAACCCTTGAAGTGGTTTCTAGCAATTATCATGTGCAGATATATCTATCTCCTCTGTACATAATACCACTTATTGGTCGGACTTGTACTCTCGGAAATTGTCAAGAAGCTCCCAATATTTTAATATATTGAAATATTTTTGAATCAAAACGGAATGTTTTTCCTAATAAATGTCACAATTTAACAGATAATTGGTGGAAAGTCGTAAAAAGCCAATTACTATACCTATTGTGACTATAACTATACTATAATTTTAAAGTTGTTTTCTTTAACAATGATAAAAACTTTTGCATCATCTTACGAGACAGCACTTCCCAAATTCAGTATTTTTTTTATCATCAAACATCAGAATAAGGATGTTAGCTAGTTATAGGATAGTAAGTGACAACTAGCTTCAACTGCATCCCCCCATTTTCGGCCTTGTGCCACAGTTGTGTATTTTACGCAATAAATCTTAACATCAGAATAAGGATTTAGAGAAGTAGGTTGAACTGACACCAGTCAGACCATCAACACTATTACGGAGAGTATTTGCGTCACTTGTATCGTTTGTTACATATATCTTGAAAATAGTCCAATCTTTATTGGTACTAATAGGTATTTACTGTTGGCAGAGATCGTATTTCTTTTTCGAAGATACGTATTTAGTTTGTGGGTAGATTGGTATATTTTTTTAGAAAAATGAATATGTATTTTGGTCAAGTTTGTGTTTATCAATAAAGAAACCGATTGTGTGCCGATGAATATGACCTAATGATGTGTTGGAACACTGGATATACGTCTCTCTTAAACATTGGGTCGCAAGATCTTTTGAAGGCCAATAACTATGGTACGTGATTCAAAGAAATTTTCTTCAAAAATGTTTTTTATGTTTAGTGAATGGGAGATTTTAATTTTAAAATATCAGATAGAAGTGAACATTTGCAATTGGAAATAATGGAATAACATGAATATGTATTTTTCGGGTTTTATTATTCAATAAATTATACGAACTAGACTCTTCATCCTTGTTATTTTTAGCAAAATATTTTTAGCCGAGACATTATTTGACATTATTCAAATTATTCAAGGTAATTCTTCATTGTCGTTGCGTATTTTCTTCTGAATATAAGAAAAGTGTAATGGCGGCTCCGAATGCGGAGAAGCGAGTTCGAATTCCTGTCGGTTTCCTTAATGCATTTGGGAAATATATGAATCCATCTGCTCCTGCCAGCTATAGGCTAAATAATAGGATTTTAGGTATTTGGAAAAATCATTGTTATTATATATCGGACTAGCAGCATGGCCCGGCGTTGCCCGTGCTTGATTTAAAAAATCGCACGACACATACAGCAATCGCTATCACTTGAATTAAAATATTTTTGCCCTTCCTTGATTTTAAAGGAGTGCACTTTGCCGTGCTGATGTTGCTACATGCCTTAATTCTTGCCTATCTCACACTGCGAATTTTTTCTAAGCTCTATACTAAACATTAAATCTATTACGAAAACAGAACTAAACAAAATGAACACAAAACGATCAGCTTTAAAAAGGACTCGTAACTGGAAAAACCGAATGAAAAAAGAATGTTAACAACAAATACTTTTTCACATCCAACCCAGTTCTGCGGAATCAGAATCAACGTTGAGTTTAAGCAAGCGAATGAGCCAATTGGAGTAAAGTGCCATGCAGATTTAATTTTTTCCCACTTGTGACGAATGCAGCTATCGATTTTTTTTGCATGCTAGCATGCTAGTTAACATTCGTGTCAGTCAGCTGTTGGCTCTCACGCTGGCCAATAAAATCTTCCTGCCTATTCATGGCAGCCAGCTATAGGCCCTCACTCTGGCCGGTAGAAAATGGCCGCAAACTACATGAAAACTGTTGTAGAAGCATGGAAAAATCGATTATATCCACTATCGATGGTAGTTGGGAAATGTAAAGTCTGTCTTGGCCTTTCCGCATCGAGCATGTGCATGTAAATTTTGGTGCAAATCCGTCGAAAATTGCGGTCGTGCATTCGTTACACACACACACAAAAGCGGGAGACAAACACAATTATATATATATATATATATATATATATATATATATATATAATTGTGTTTTTATATTCTTTTTTATAGATACAAATATTTAAGTAAATGCTGTTTATAATAACACCGTGCTTTTAAAACGCCGTTTAAAATGCTTCTTTTAAAAGCATTTTAACATGCTTTAAAGCATTTTAAAATGATTTTAAGAGCATTTTTAAATGCTTTTTAAAGTACCGTGCTTTTAAAAGTGTATTTACCGATTTCGCTCCTCTGTGGCTCAATCGGTAAAACCACGTCAGGCTATATGACGGATCCGTATAGGATACAGGTTCGATTCCTGTCCGAGGACGCATATTTTCTATGACAATTTCTCGGACATTCAGGCCGGTAAATGTTGTTAATACTGTTTATTATAAACAGAGCATTTACTTAAATATTTGTATCTATAAAAAAGAATGTATAAATATAAAAATGTCTTAAAAATAATTGTCGGACTTTGGCCATTTCATAATATATATATGTGTGGGGGGTATTTATTGTACTTTTGCATGCGATTTTGGCACAAGGTTGAAAGGGGATGGGTGGAGGCTGGTCGTCACTCTTTATTCTAAACTTATATAATCTAAATCGCGACCCATTCACTCATTACAATTTACTCATTCACCAAAAGAACACACCCCTCTTCACCCAATGCTACATTTACCAAAATACCACATACTAACAAGGGGACCTACGAAAACCCAATGATGTCAAAATTTATGGATATTTACAACTTTTTATGTGTGTATGGAGAACAAGAAGAGAGAATATTTGCTGATACGTTTGACCCTATGTTGTAACCTAGAAAGAGTTACTGAATGAGGAATAACCAAAACAGAGGTTGGAAATAGTAATCTTTATAACATCAACAAAATAAAATACTCGCCAGCGGCGTGAAGTAGGTAAACCACTGCTAGTGGTGAACTACTTAGACAGCATATAACCCCTACTTACAATAGTGTCCAACGTATTTATGAGGATTGGGACATACCCATTAGTGTTCATAGTTACGGTATATAACACCCTATAAATTCTTTTTTACAAAGAAATTTTGTTCTGTATATTGTCTGACCTACTGTAAATGCTCGATTTCGCACCCCCCCCAAATGTAAGATTACATGTTTAGATTAAATTAACTTCTTAATTTTTAAATTCCCAGATCAAAATGAATACCTCATCTTGTTTCTCAATTATATTCGTTTAGTCGCCGTGGGGCGTTTATCTGAGAGGGGCGCTTATTTTAAATTCTTTGAGGGACGAGACCGCTTATTCGATAGGGGGCGCTTTTTTTAATTCCTTGTGGAAGAGGGCGCTTATTCGAGAGAGGGCACTTATTTTAAGTTATTTGAGTAAGAAGGTGCTTAATCGAAATGGGGTGCTTATTTTAAATTCCTTGAGGAAGGGGGCCCATATTCGAGAGGAGGCGCTTATTTTAAATTTCTTGGGAGGAAGCGGGTGCTTATTCTAGAGGGGGTGCTTATTTTAAATTCTTTGAGGAAGGGCCCATATTCGAGAGGAGGCGCTAATTTGAAATTTCTTGGGAGGGAGTGCGCGTTTATTCTAGAGGGGGCGCTTATTTTAAATTCTTTGAGGAAGGGGCGCTTATTTTAAATTCCTTGGGGAAATACGGCGCTTATAAGAGAAGGGACACTTATTTTGAATTCCTTCGGAAAAGGGCGCGCTTCTTCGAGAGTGGGCGTTAAATCTTGCATTTACGGCGTACATGATCTTTTTTCGTTATTTCTTTAAATGTTTTCTTAAATCATAGGTCAAAGAACGGTTGAGAAAAATGGGAGTTCTTCAGCCCCTGAACATTTTCCTCCGCCAAGAAGTGGACCGCATGCAAAAAGTCATCGGCCTCGTACGTTCCACCCTGGTGGACCTGAAACTTGGAATTGATGGCACGATAATTATGAGTGAAAAGCTCCAAGACGCACTGGACAACATGTTTAATGCTCGTGTGCCAAACAACTGGAAAAAGGTTCGTACCTTTCCCTTTCTTTTTCAATATATATGATTACTTTGTAACTCTTAGTAAAACTTGTGCTTTTGCGGTCTCACCTAATCCCCGTTCTGCCAACCATTTACTACGCAAGATGTGCTGTGTACCTTTAGGGTGTAAGTGATCATGGCTCTCTACAACTTCCTTTCCTTCGTAGCTCTTAAGAAATTTTGTCTCTCTGCTATTTCTCTTAAACCCTGTTCCGCCATCCATTTACTCTAGCTCATTCTTCTTCTATGTGATGTGTACCTTTAGGGTGTAGGTGGTCATGGCTCTCCACAACTTCCTTTACTTTGTAGCACTTAATAAATTTTTCTTTCTGCTATTTCTCCTAAACCCGCCATCCATTTACTCAAGCTCATTCTTCTTCTTCTTCTTCTTCTTCTTCTTCTTCTCCTTCTTCTTCTTCTTCTTCTTCTTCTTCTTCTTCTTCTTCTTCTTCTATGTGCTTTGTACCTTCAGGGTGTAGGTGATCATGACTTTCTACAACTTCCTGTTCTTTGTAGCTCTTAATAGATTTTTTTTTTTTTTTGTTAATTTTTTTTTTTTAATTTTGTTAAAATAATTGGAAGATATCCGACTTTTCACACTCGCCTGAGGGAGGCAAAGTGGATTACTGGATAGGTGTCGGGTTGGGGAATCGGAGAACAGATTTCGATTTTCAGCCAAAGCTTATTATATTCATTAAAGTGCTAATACAATTCGGAAAGGTATGAATGTAGCCATTCCCCCTAGCTATGAGTAAATAGCAGGGCAGATTGGGCTCTACAGCCTTGGATAGCAACCAGTTAGGGAGAAGAAAAAATATGAATTCAAAACAGCCTGGGGAAAGTCGGTCTCCGTCAGATTGTTTTTCCCATGAAAAACCACGTCTGCTATTGCTGTAGTAGATGTGGTAACCCTATGGTCTTAAGGGTTATGTGATCGTTGGTTGGTTGATTGTTTTGTTTTATGGCATATCAAACTCAGTGGGTCATTTAACGCCAACAAAATTTTGAAATAGATTCATAGCGATAGTTTGGTAAAAAAGGTGTGTATGTATACATATATATTTGAACCGTTTTTTAATTACTCATATTTTTTAGTACAATCCAACTTCTTTTAGAAAATTTACAATCTTGGATAGTTTTATTTTCGTAAAAAGTTTTTTTTTTAAATTACTCACTTGGTTTGGTTTGATTTGGCTTGTTGTGTTTTACGCCATATCAACCTCAATGGTTTATTTAATACCGACAACATTTTTTCCTGGTAATATTTTGTTTTGTCAAAAATCTATTTCTGGTAATATTTTTTTCCTCAAAAATATATAGCTGGTAATATTATTTTAAAACATGTATTGCTGGTAATATTTTTTTTCAAGAACGTATTGCTGGTAATATTTTTTCAAAAATATATTGCTGGTAATAGTTTTTTCTTCAAACATTTATTTCTGGTAATAATTTTTTACAAATTATTTCTGGTATTAAAACCTATTTTTACACTTTTATAATGCTTTTTACCTCAGTTTCGGGGTTAACTATTTACCCATAGCTGGGACCCTAACATGTGCTGCTACCACGGGTCAGGGTGGACCTGGGAACACCAGTAATTAAGAGGTGGTTCCACGATCCTCAAAACTTCCTGATCAGATGCCTTTTTGTTGGACGTAGTTTATCGTCCTACCCAGGGCGCCTATGTGATCGTGAATCGCTGAATTTTGACATCTCTAATTTATAGCTAGCATCTTGCGCTGTCGCTTTTACTTTTCCTTCTTATGGAGTTACTAAACAACACCGATTCAGTTGTGCATGTAGTGCTTTCCCTCGGCTGTTAAGGTTTCAAAGTCGCTAACTGTTCATGGATTTTTCAGGATTGCGGCAAACTAGATGTTGTTAGATAGTTTGTGATTGCTCGAATTGGCACTTGCGATCAATATCTGTGATAGATCCCTATTTCTGAAGATTGGCTCTGCAGCGACCAAAATCTGTTCGGAGGCGACACCAGAAGGGCCAGGCATCACTGGAGCCAGGGGAAAGGGATTCTATAAGGCTAATAGAGAGCATGTGTTCCGCGTTTTTAAGGTGGCTGCACCACAGGGACAGACGTTGACTAAGAGTTATCTTGTTCAGTGGTTCAACTGGATGTAAAAAAGCCGTGTCTTGACTTGAGATTCTTTGTTATTGGTTCACAACTAATACGCTAATTTATCTTACAGTTGATGTTTTGTTATTTTCTTCCCGCCTCAATTTACGACATTATCTAGGATATTTTCTCTAGTTTTATTTCAGTGTCCGCCATGAAAAAACTATGTCATCAATGATAATGGTTTATATAATAATAAAATAATAATTGAATTTTGGTCTATGTTTTCTTATGAAATGGTATGAAAATTGAGAGCATAGAAATGCATATTTAAAATTAGTAATAATTACAATTCTTGAAGTAAATCATTCCCATTAGATCAAATTTTGTTAGTGTAATAAAAATTAACAGACATCTTAAGGAAAATCTAATAAATAACTGGAAATATTTAATCTTTACGCATGTAATTTTTTTATGTAATCACCTATATTTATTCAAGTCAATATTTGGCATATACAGAATGCCAGAAACACTATAATTTACCAATTTATTTATTATTATTATCATTTGATTTTAAATAAATACAAAATATTATCGATTTCTGAAATACATTTTTTGAACAAATTAAACGCACTTTTATTATATTACATCTGACGCCTTCGTAAACACCGGCGAAAGAAAATTCTGTTTTTAGCAAACGAAACTTCGTCAAATGTTATTTCGTCCCCATCTGAATTTTGTTAGACGCGGTGTTTTAATCCTTGTATGTAGGTTGGTTTAGTCTAATGTCCTCATCTTTGTCGCTTCATTCACACAGCCTCTGGCTTTCTTTTACATGTCTGGTGGATTCTGGAGTGTCGAATGTTGCTCGGAGGCGCCATGCAAATGTTGTTGCAATATAACGAAAAAATAAATATAAAAAACACAGTCGTTATTCCGAGCCATCCGACATTTTGCGTTCTCTAATCGATTTAGCGAGCAAGAAATCATTGGCTTTAATGAAATTAACGAATAATCATCGACATTAGTATAAAAAGAATATAAACGTAATTCACAAAATTTTATCTGATTCATTTCTAATAATTTAATGAGAATTGTCAAACGTGTTTTTTAATATTTCCACTTGTAATGCTGCTTGAGGCTGCTGTCATCTTCGGGAAAGTTCTAAGATAACTGATAGCTGGTTTGACTGATTCTTGATTGCCAGGCAAATCCAATTGGCAATGTAACTTCATTAAATCGAACTATCAAATAAATTTTCAAGTTCATACTGATTTTTAATAATTATATGAATAACGTGCTCTAATATACAGGGTGTCCATAAAGTTCGTGTGCACTTTAAAAAATTGATAACTTTATTTGTATTTGCGATAGAAATAATCTGTAAAAAATGTTATAAAGTTTAATGTCCCTAGTTTTAAGTATAGCTAAAATAACTAATGTGGTTTCAGGCATTACTGTAAATCAGTTGGCAAATGTTTTCCGTGAACTGCAAAATCGCATTACTCTTTGTATTGCTAATGATGGAGGACATGTGGAAACTTAAATAAAATTTCAATGAAACCGTAAAAAATATAGATTTACTTCTTTCTAATCCTTTTTCTAAACCTGCGATAGAAATAATTTGTAATTATTTCTATCGCAAATAGAAATAAATTATGAATTTTTAAAAGTGCACACGAACTTAATAGACACCCTATATATTGTTTCTAAATACTTCTGTCATAAAACTATCAACTATATAAATAACGTTCTTTTATCTATATCTATAAAACAGTAGATGCTTGTGTGTGTGTCGCTGTGTGTGTGTATATATGCTATTTATACACGTTCACTATTTCTCGACCGATTTCGATGAAATTGTACACACTTAAAGCAAATTATTAACATAGGTCAAGACGAACTTCTCCAGCCACCCCACTCTCCAGGTTTGACAGAAAAATTGATAAAACTGAAGGTGGGTACGACTTTTTGCAAAAACCAAGGCAAAGTTACACGCGAACAAAATTTTTACTTGATGATCTGATCTTTGCACTTGATGTAAAACATAGGTAATGTTACGACGTTTATATAAGAGTGCTTGATAGTTTTCCTCCGACATTGGCTTCACACAAAAAATTGCAAAAAATGTGAAAAAAACTCGGGTTTTTTACATTACTTAAAATAAAAAAAAGGAATAACTTCTTCATTTTTTAACCGTTTTTTTTTAAAACATGTCGCAAACATTTGCTTTTATGCAAGATATAAATGTGATTTTAGCCCTGCTTGCTTTCACTCGTATAACGAAAAACTGATCAAAAAGCCCGTTTTTCGGCTATAACTCCCCGGCTTTTCATCTGTTGCTTTCCAAATTTGCCATGTAAATTACATATGAAACACAAATTGTCTTGCGTGAATGTTTGATTTAGATTATTTTAGGTAAATGAACGAAATCTGCAACAAACTAGGTCCAAAATCGGCTTTTGATATTTAGCCAATAGTTTATTCGTATGATTCCATCGTAAATTATCATTCAAACTACCTTTGACGCAAAGGTTTTTTGAGAAGTATTATTAAAGCGTTAAAAGGGAAATTTTCCTGAAGAACCTCTTAACACCAGCTTTACAGTAAGCGCCCGAAGAAGGAGGAGGCATTCATCCGTTTGCATTTGCATTTGAATCAAGCTGAGATGCTTCATCCTTGTTATTGCTTGATTATTAGATTTGTGAATAATGTCATACTATTTGAAAGTTATTACGGCCATAGGAAATTTACTGAATATCTAAAATATTGAAACAATTTAACTCCGGGCACCTACAACAAAAGAAGGTTTTATCGATGGGAGACCTTTATTAAAAACAGTCAAACACTTGCGAAGGACATATCGTAAAATATGATGAGGACGGAGTAGCTTAGTATACCAACAATGCTAGCGGGGACGCAGGCAGACATTTCTAGTCAGGGAGTGGGGGTATACAGGGTGTTGCCGTTATACAATTGCAGCTATGTACACCCGGGCAACGCCGGGTATCTCGGCCAGTATATATATATATATATATATATATATATATATATATATATGGGGAGGAAGGAAAAATTTTCTTTGCCAACGTGGGCATCTTTATTAAGGTAAACTCAGCAAATTAAGCAGGGGACTAAAACTCATTGTTAAAGAAAAGTTTTCATTTTTTCGCATTTATATTGTCTTTACATATATATTTTATTGCTACCTGAAATTTTATACACACAGAAAGACACACACCCATGCATACATTCATTTATATATATATATAGAGAGAGAGAGGGAGACCGACAGACAGAGACACAGAGAGAGGAAGAGAGGATTAATACAAATATAAAGTTTCTCACTTAACTCATCGGTGTTACCTTCAGTATCCCGACTCCAGAGTCTCGGAGACGAACCCTCCAGCAATCACTCTGTCCACTCAGCTATTTCTCGTTTTTTTTCTTTCTTTTATATATGCGCTTTTTATTGACCATTCAATGATACACCCCTGGTCAAAGCTTAAAATGTTCATTTGTTTGTTGATAAACTACATTTTCTAATTAAATGTTGTCTACCAAGCTATCCTTAATAACGGTGAAGCTCGTGCCGTGGCCCTTGACATCTCCAAAGCATTTGATAGAGTTTGGCATGCCGGCCTTCTTCGCAAGCTCCAGGGTTATGGTATCACAGGTCGATTGTTTGACCTAATACAATCATTCGTGTCAAACCGGGAACTGAAGGTCGTTCTCAATGGATTCATCCCCAGCTCCTATCCCACTAACGCAGGTGTTCCTCAAGGCTCCATCCTAGGCCCTACTCTGTTCCTCATATTTATAAACGACCTTCCTGACGCCATAGACTCCCAAGTCGGCATCGACGCTGACGACACCACAATTTACTCCTGCCTCAAACACAAATCTAGTGATGCTGACAAAGTTAACCTGGCAGCTCAAATTGAAAAGGACCTCCAATCGGTTGTGAACTGGGGCGAGAAATGGATGGTTAACTTTAACGCCTCTAAAACAAAACTGCTCTCTATGCAATGTGATTGGCCATGATCTGTCATCTCGTCTGCAGTCGCTCTCTCATAGACGCGATGTTGCCTAGCTCTGCCTTTTTTACAAGTACTTTCACGGTAATTGCTCCGAGGAGCTGCTTTCGCTTGTCCCTAGGCCTCGTGAATTTAAACGTCCTACGAGGCTGGCATCCCGTTCCCACCCATACACCGTTGAAACTGTTAGATGTAGACGCCTCTTCTACTCCAATAGCTTCATGTCTCGCACATCTCGCCTATGGAACTCCCTTCCCTATTACTGTTTCCCTGACAAATACAATCTCCAACGGTTTAAGTGTAGCGTCAATCGACATCTCCAGTTGCCTTGATCTATCCACTTCCCTTCTCCACATCCTTTCATCTTTCATTCCTATCTGCTCTCGTTCCAAATCTTCTGTAACCCTCTTGCCTTGATCGACCCACTGTCTTTCTCTTTCTCCACATCCTCTCCTTTACCACTCCTATCTGCTCTTGCTCCAACCCTTCTATAACACCTTGCGCGATAGTGACCTCCAGCCTTGCTTGGGGTGATACGCTTAAAAAAAAAAGAAAAAAAAATGTTTCGCAAATATATTTTGCTTAAAGTAACAGTATTTTATATTTTTTAACCCTTTTGTATCTGGTCTTAAGATTTTGACCAGGGTTGTATGTGATATTTGAACCAACATGCATCCTCACAACTATTCGGCAGCTGAACTCACCGGCTTCCTTCAAATGGGTAAACGGGTTCAACTAGTATAACTTATAATAATCATAATTTCTCGTTTCAAAATTACTCGATGATAATTCAAAGACAGAATTCAAGATACAAGAATACTAAAATATTTATTTGTTCGTTGTAGATTTCTTGGGCTTCTGCCACTCTTGGCTTTTGGTTCACAGAATTATTGGACCGAAATAGCCAGTTTTCCACCTGGTTATTTGATGGCAGACCGAACACCTTTTGGATGACTGGATTCTTCAATCCGCAGGTAAGATGTTTTAAGATCTTGCGTATAGTTTTTCCATTAAGGAATTTAATATTTTAAACTTTTAATGTCTCTATAAATGGCCCTGTTCTTGTATGAACTGTTTTCAGACGTCGGTTGTACCTGCGTATTATAAATTACGCAAATGCATTTGATAAAGTACCTTACGAAGACATGTTGGAACTTCTAGGTGACCATGACATATTTTGATATCAAAATAACCCAGAACCTATACTGGCAGCAAACCGTCTGCGTACGGTTAGAAAATGAATTCTGTAGACAAGGATGTGTCTTCTCACCGGAATTATGCAACCTATACAGTGAGGCGATTTTGAGAGAATTAGATGTCCTACCAGCTACAATCTTAACAACATAAAATATGCAGATGACACAGTGTTAATAGCAGGCACTACAGGAACGGAAAAAAAGGAAACTACAAGAACTCCTACCGATCGTAGTGAAGGAAAGGCAAGAAAGCAAAATGCATGGACGCCAGCAAAAAGAACAGCCCAATATGCAAATTAAAAATGGGAGATACCAAGATCAAACAAATACAACAATTTCAATATATAGGAAGTGTTTTAACAAAGGTCGAATAATGCGACACCAAAATCCGAAAATAGTGAAAATAGAGAATAGTGAAAAATGTCTTATAAAACTAAGTAAATTATTAAGAAACAGGAAAATTTCGTTAGAATTAAAGAAAAGAGTAACGACCTATTATGTAATGGACATACGAAGTACTAACATCTGTACTGGGTTATGTTTCATTGGAAAAATACGAAAAAAAAAGTAAATAATAACGGAATTATTCGTTTTGTTTCAATTAATTTGCACAAGAGTGCAATCCTCTCAAATTCCCGGTACAATTTCTTAGTGTTGTTATTAAACTAATTAAGAAAGACGAAATTTGAAAGTACTTGGGAAAATGAAAGGAATGAGAAAAACTACGAAGTCTTTATAATCAGTTTAATAAAAAGACTAAAAAATTGATCGGTGAATTTGAGAGAATTAAAATGTAAATAAATCGACATGTAGAGATTATTCAACGCTTGGATGAAAATATGCTGCTTTTAATAAGATTTCTCGAACATTCAGATGAAAATAAATGAATATGCGTTTTAATAAATAAACGGAACGTCTACTCAAATACGAGGATCCATTAAAAATAACGTTTAAAGTGATAAAAAAATGTGTCCGATTAATAAAAATCCATTAGTTTCTTTAAAAAGTGGATTTGTTTACGTTTGGAAACGAAACTGTGCAGATATGAAAAATATTCGGGAGATGTATGATAATGTTTTTTTTTTTTTCTTTAAGATTTCTCGATTGTTCAGGCCGGTAGACGATAATAAATATATATTTTAATAAATAAACGGTTCTTCTCAAATACGATTATCAACTAAAAATAACAATTAAAGTCTTATATATTTACTATATATATATTTAATTTTGAATTTTATAATTTAATATTTATTAGAATGAATTCTATTTTAGTCTAACCCTAACATTAAAGCGTAAAGCATTAAATAATTATTATAACCAAAGTTCGTTGTCAAGTTTTTTGAATTCTCATATACTTGTATTTTGATTGGTCATTCCAGCTTATGTAACAGCGTTTCCCCTAGCAATGTGTGTTTGATTGATTTGAACCTTTTAAAACACTTTATTATACATCCAACACCGTCACTTGATAAGACAACAGAAGTGTTGAAACAAAATGGCTATTTTTGTAGTGATTTTATAACATATTTGTTATAATTTTAGAATAAATAATTATGTATGTTTTACTCTGTATTGAGCACTCATACACCAATCCTATACTTGTTTATATATATATATATATATATATATATATATATATATATATATATATATATATATATATATATATATATATATATATATGAAAATAAAATCGTTTTAAAAGTTAATTCTCTTCCCTTTTGAGAAGTGAGTAGCCACTTCTTAATTGCTGTTGTTCCCAGGTCCACCCTGAGCCGGAGTGGTAGTTCCTGTTAAGGTCCCAGCTATAGGTAAATAGTGAAGTCCCGAACTGGGGGTCAAATTTCTATTAAAGGATAAAGTAGATTTTATAGTAAAAAATACTAGGAATACATTTTTGAAAAAAAAAATTACCAACAATAGACTCTCGACAAGAAACCTCAACGAAACCTGATCAACGAACTGATTTCTTACAGAGAATACTTATTCAATTCATACGAACCTGTCCTAAAAAATTTGGCGTCATTAAATAACCCATTGATGCCTTAAAAAAATAAACGAGGCCAGATTCTCTACAAACCCTTTTTACCAAAATACATTAATGAAACCTGATCTAAAACTGATTTCTTACAAAGATTACATGTTCAGTTCATAAGAACCTATCTTAAAATCTTATTAATTAACCATTGATTTAATATGCCCTAAAAGAAATTAACCAAATCAAACCAAACCAAACCAAAGGAGACTCTCTACAAACCCTTTTTACGAAAATACTTCAAAGAAAGATTATCTATAAACTGACTTCTTACAAAGAATACACAAAGAATACAATTCATATGAACCTATCCTAAAAATCTTGTCGGCTTCAAATAACCCATTGAGGTGTTGATATGCCGTAAAAGAAACCAAACCATACTATCTTCCCTGTAAAGACCTTCTGAGCACAAACTCTACCACAGTAACCCGAAATTTGTTGTGGATATGGTTCTCATTTCCACACATACGGGAATGACGTCGAGGAGGAGAGGAATAGAGGAAATGATAAAATTGCTATGACTTGTTTTGTTTTCTAACATAATGAATAAAATAAAGAGGATATTCATTTTTGTCCTTTTCAGGGTTTCCTGACAGCCATGAGACAAGAAATCACGCGTGCACATAAAGGCTGGGCATTGGATGCTGTGGTTCTCAATAATCAAGTCACCAAATCCACAAAAGAGGACATTGCGTTCCCACCGGAAGAAGGTAACTGTTCTAAAGTTCGTATAACGCTCATAGTTGCTGGTTAGAAAGACTGTTAGAAGCACACTGGGAAGAAAAGGTTGAAAGAAGGAGGCTTTAATCACGTGAGAACAGGGATTGAGGATATAGTAGTTCAGGGCGACAAGCGTACGACTGGAAATCGCTACGTCTTTGCAACCAACTTGGAGGAGTGATGGATTTATTGCTGATTAAACTGAGCAAAAAAAAACGAAGAATTTTACGATATAATTAATGAAATATTATTTTATTTTCTATCTAAAATAAGGAAAATAATTTATAAATTTTAATTATGTTTTGTTCACACTGAAATGTAAATTCAGAGATGATCCGGTATTAACCACAGATTGCTCTAGCCGCTGCTAGTGATATAACAACGTTTTACTCACACACACACACACACACACACACACACACACACACACACACACACACACACACATATATATATATATATATATATATATATATATATTACAATGAATCATTCATACAGAAAACAGATATAGAAGTTAATGATAAAAAATGGCGAGAATACATCTTCGCAAACAATTTACTAAAAGACATTAAACCCGAACCTGTAAATGAATGTTATGATCCCTGTTTATAAATTCCAGTTGAATAAGGTCTTTTTTATATATTTACGAGATTTCATCTGTTCCTACAGACACCATCAGGTAAGAAAAATATTTTTTGTTTTATAATTCCAGGTAATAACAAGACACCGAAAGAGTAGTTTATAATCCGAAATTTGTTCTTAGACTACTACGAATTATAAAACAACAAATATTTTTCTTACCTGAAGATATCTAGAGGAACAGATGAAAGCTCGTAAATATATCAAATAAGACCTTATTCAACTGGAATTTATAAACAGGGATCATAACATTCATTTACAGGTTCGGGGTTAATTTTTTATTTCTGCTAGTACTTTCGAATGCTTCGCGCAATTCATCATCAGGCTTTATTTTTTCCATCAGAATCAAAACTGGGAGACGAATTAAACGTGTTTATTCAAGCGAAAGATGTTTTTAAGAATGAGCTATTTGTTAACGGTTATATGGTGTTGGAGCGTGCAAATCGCGACGCTAATATATATATATATATATATATATATATATATATATATATATATATATATATATATGTATATATACAGGGCGCGATGGATAAATTCTCTTCTAGACGACGCAAAAATGAAAATAACACATCTCATTTACACAAATATATTTACCAAAATTCCACAAAATATCTGGAAATACCAGATAATAACTCTTCTTGAGTTCAAGTTGGTGAATGCTGCAATAATCCTTGCCTTCCGTTAATCTTTGGTGTTACAAGGAGTTTTATTGCTCTCCGAATCAACTGTGCCCTACACATAATAATCAAGGGGAGTTGCAATTTGCAGAGTTAGGTGGCCAGATGTAAGGGATGATGTAGTCGCAGAAATTGTCTGACAGCCATGACCGGGTTCAGCTGCTTGTGAGGCATGTTGCAGAGTCCTGTTGTCAGACATAGGGTCTTTCAGCTGCCACCTTCTTGACGCAGGGCTGCACTACCTACACAAGGCAGTTGATGTAGGCCTTCGTCTTGAGTCTGAGGCTATGTGGGATTATGAATGGAGGTATTTACTCTATTGTATTTCAAGATATTTTAATGTAATTTTGCTAAATGTATCTGTTAAAATGTGATGTCAGTATTATTTTAATATTGTGCGTAATTTAGACAACAATTTATCCATTGAATCCTATATATATATATATATATATATATATATATATATATATATATATATATATATATATATATAATATATATTACTAGCTGGAAAGCTTAAAATTTTAAGCTAGCTGTAATTTTGGATACAAAAAGAAAATTAGAGTTACTGCCCTTGAATCATGAAAGCAACGATAATGGCTAGTATAATATATTAATATATATTTTTAACCTTGCATAATCTGGCGACACTGAATCTGAGCTAAACGAAAATCGTTCTCTGTGTCTAAATTTTCTAGGGCTTTTGAATGAGCTATGAATCATTGAAATCGGACCAGTAGGAGCGGAGGCGTTGCTTGGAGACACACACGCACAAAACACTCACACATAAACTGTACTTTATATATAATTATTATTATATTATATTATATTATATTATATTATATATATATATATATATATATATATATATATATATATATATATATACATACATATGCGTGTGTCTGTGTGTCATTGTTTTCTTACGTTTATATATAATTAGTATATTTATTATATTTTTTAAAAGGTGTCTATGTATATGGACTGTTTTTGGATGGAGCTGGCTGGGACAAACGAAACAGTTGCCTCACCGACCCGACTCCTAAAGTCCTGTTTACTCTTCTTCCGGTCGTTCACATCTTTGCCATAAATACTGAGCGACCCCGCGGCCAAGAGATTTATGAATGTCCTGTTTACAAGCAGCCGTGCCGTACCGACCTGACATATATTTTTAACTTGCTTCTGAGGACCAACAAGAGTCCCGAGCGTTGGATTCTTCGTGGCGTGGCTCTCTTATGTGATATTAAATAAGACATACAAGAGATTCTTTCTTCTTTTTTTTTTTAACATTTTCTGAGGAAAAAAATAAACGCTTCGGATATGCATGTTGATATTTTAGTCGTTTAAAATTTAACGAACAAAATAAAATTCATCATTCAGATTCTCTGGAATTGGCTTTAGTGTTTTCACCATTGTTCCTTCGTTCCTGTATACCTTCATTAAAGCCTTTACTGTATCTGAACTCTTCCTATCTTGAAAGTGATAGACAATAGACTACAATTTACATGATGCAAACTAGCTACCAACTTACAAAATATAATATGCCAAAATAAAAACGCTAAAACTGTATAAAATACATTTTTATAGTAAAATTAGCTATATTACATTTTTATTTAAAAAAAATTACAAAATGCATTTTCGTAGTGAAATTGCAAGCAATATATTTTTATAATGAAGTTACTAACAATAGATTTTATAGTAAAATTCCTAACAATAAATTTTTATAGCAAAATGACCTGCAATACATTTTTATAGAAAAATCACTAGCAAGCATTTTGTAGCTAAATCTCCATCTTTTTATATCCAAATGACCAGCAATATATTTGTATAGCAAAATGACATTCAATACAACTTTATAGCTAAATGGCATTCAATACATTTTTATAGCAAAATGACCAGCAATACATTTTTATAACAAAAAGTGTCCTGCAATACATTTTTATAGCAAAATATCTAACAATACATTTTCCTAGCAAAATATCCAGCAACACATTTTTATAGAAAAATCAGCAGCTTTTTATAGCAAAATGACCAGCAATGGATTTTAATAGTAAAACTGAAGACATCAAAATAAATAAATAAAAAACAGTTTGCTATGATTAATCTCATTTCTTGTAAGGAGAAACTCGTTTGATTTTGTAAGATTATTTGGTAAAAAAAAATAAAGCTAATAATAATAATTTTATTATGAAATAATGTCATTCTCTTGAATTTGTCGCAAAGTCTGAATTCCTATATTTATATTTCAACATGAAATAGCCCACACGGATTTGACATGGCGCTAAACAAAAACAACCAATCAGTTATACAGGGTGCGTCAGTTTTTTGAGGACATTACTTTCAAGATCTCTGTCTACAAAATTATATTTATTACGTTCTCTTTACAGATAATGCCAGGCAACAAGTTGACTTCGCAAACGAAAAGTCACACTCTAATCCTTGTCTCAAAATTAGTAATACAGGGTCAGATTGCCTTCTGAAGGTTGCCCGATCTTTTGTGACCAAAGTTTGAAACGAGCTGGAAGGTACTGACGGGGGATACAAAAATAGCAAAAACGCATGCTAAGGTTCCTAATACCACCAGAGAACATTTGCACGAAAGGCCTGGAAAATAATCGATGAGAACCCTGGAAAGTCAGATACATTTCAAATGAGCTGAAGGTGTCACAGTTCACCATGAGAGTTTTGAATGAGGACATTCGGTACAAGTCATGTGTGATGCATGGAGGTCAATTCATGCCAGAAAAGACAAGATTGGTTTGGTTTGTTTCGTTTTACGGCATATCAACCTCAATGGGTTATTTAATGCCGACAAAATTTTTTATTGCTGATAATATTTTGTTTTGTCAAAAATCTGTTTGGAGTAATATTTTTCTTTCAAAAATGTATTGCTGGTAATAATTTTTTTCTAAAAATCTATTTGTGGTAATATTTAAAAAAAAATTATATTGCTTGTAATAGTTAACTATTTACCCATAGCTGGGACACTAAAAAGTGCTACCACCCCGGGTCAGGGTGAATCTGGGAACACCAGAAATTAAGAGGTGGCTCCACGCTCCTCAAAACCTCCTGATCAGAGGCCTTGCTGCCAGATGTAGTTTATCGTCTTAACTGGGGGGGGGGGGGGTCACAGGAAACTGCCCCCGTTGCATCAAAGGGACTTAAAAGAGAAAATCAACGCTATTCGCGTCCACACGAACAAGCCTCGGCTCAGTTATCCACCTTTCACTAGAGAGAGAGAGAGAGAAAGAGAGAGAGAGAGAAGTCAACGCCCCTATAACCCCCAAAATATCTAAATAATCATAATTCATAACCATAAAAATTCCACCATAATCAGGACTATAGCCCCAAATTCATAAAGATCATTTGATTCGGGCATTTCAACACTTCTGTCCACATATAGAAGCAGCCATCGATGGAAAGGGTGGACACATTGGATAGGTGTCATAAATGGATTCTCAACACGATTTCTGTTTATTTGTTTTCGAATAAAGCTTTCCTTTTATGTACGGGCTGTTTTCTTTGTAAATCCCTGCAGATCTTCCCAAATAACTGACGCACACTGCATAATGTGTATATCTTGATAATCTATAATTATCCGTTCTGAGTATGACGATAAACTACATCTGTGTCCTGGTTAAGACGATAAACTACATCCACCAGCAAGGCTTCTGATCAGGAGGCTTTGAGGAACGTTGAACTATGTCTTAGTTCCTGGTGTTCCCAAGTCCACCCTGACCCGGGGTGCTATGGGCAAATAGTTAACCCCTAAACTGGGGTGAAAGTGTAAAACTAAGTTTTTGAAAAAATTGTTACCAGCTATACATTTTTTTTAAAAAAAGTATTAGCAGCAAAAGCTTTTTGAAGGAAAAAACATTACCAGCAATGAATTTTTGAAAAAATAAAAAATTACCAGCAATAAAAAAAATTGTCGTCATTAAATAACCCATTGAGGCTGATATGCCGTAAAACAAACAAACCAAACCAAACCATCTATAATAATATTCGCTTTAGTTCGTTCTTGCTTTGTTTCATAATTTCGATTTATATTTCAGTGGTAGGAGAATTTTATATACAGAGCTTTGCTTAGAATTTAATAGATGATAATCGCCAATAATATTTTTCTTGTTCTTTGCTTTGCATATGTACGTAATGGTTTTATTATATCATATTTTTTAATCTGTGGTAGCACTTTGAAGATTAGATGCAAGATACTACAACATTAGCAATTTTATTTTACAATTTTCTGAAGAATCTTTGTTCTTCAGTTACCGATTGAATAATCTCATGGCGAGTTCTACAACAATAAAATATCCGTAGAACTTCCCCTACTGCAGAGTTAAACATTTGAACCTAACAACTTTAACAAAATATTGCAATAACGTTCATGAATATGAATGCTGTTCGCTATTTTACGAAGTAAGTGGATATAAATGAAAAGATTTTTTTCCACTTCACTGAAACAGATGTTAAAAACACTTATTTCAACCCTTCAGTCTTTCTTTCTTTTTCTCACTGAAACCAAATAGCGTTCCTGATATATCCTTTCTGTCTTTGCACGCGATAAAAACGGAATAGTTCTTTATTTATGAGCTATTGGCAGGAGACGTTAAACACCTCCATCTTCCCTTCCTTATTTTCCTCACTGAAACCAAGTAGTGTTTCTGATAAATCCTTTCCGTCTTTCCACGCGATGAAAATGGAATAGTCCATTATTTATGAGATATTAGCAGGAGACGTTACACACTCATATCTCCCCTTCTGTCTGTCTTTTTTTCTTTATTCTCACTTTTTAAAAATATATTACCTAACATTTTCAAGCGCCTCAGTGATTCTTTGCTTAAGTTCCTTTAGGCTTGTAGGAGGACAGGGCCATCGACCTGCCCTTTCACATAGCCCCATTGAAAAATATCACGAGATTGTCAAGTCAGGTGAGCGTGGTGGTCATTTCAACAGTACATTGTCATTATCCGATCCATCTTCCTGGTAGATTCCTATTAAGATAAATCTGCATTGAGTCGCTCGAGAATGTTACGCAAGACTTGCTACAGCGTGTTTGGCAGGAGCTGGACTATCATCTTGGCGTGTTTCGTGTCACAGTTGCTGTACATATTGAACATTTGTGAAGCTTTGTGAAATCGGTTATAAATCATACATCCATTCGAATTTTGATAAATAAATCCTTTATTGACCAACATGAAGCCTGTTTAATTTCGTTTGCTTGCGACACGTAGTTACTCGGATATTCACATTTTAAATTATGTTAAATTTTGGGGGATACCCTGTTTTATGAATAATCAAGAGCGGTCTCCCCTTGTTTTGTTACTCGCCTCTTTGAGAGAGCTATTTCTGTTTACTGGGACGATAAAAGGACACTATACGCGAACCTTATATTCGCAGTTGAATAAAGCTTTCTTAAAGCCTACACCTGCGCACCTTTGTCATTACACCTTGTATAATTGAATAAAATATAATTGTACTATATTTCCTAAAAAATAAATTTGATAAAAAAAAAACGGAAATTACTTATGATTCAACGTAATGTTATTAAATTATTTCTTCTGCCTGGATTTGTGTTGAGGTTTCAATCTATCTTACATTTTATAATATTCTACGAGGTGGACATTGATTTATAATTATCTAGCTTGACTCGAATCATCATAAACATTTCGCCGGTTAAATAGACTCGCTTGTATGGATTTAACAAAAACAAGTTAAAAAGTTTTTGTTCTTAGCGAATCATCAATCCTTGCCATTTCCTGCTTTCTACATTGTGTTTACAACTTCGGGGAGCAAGTACAATGAAGGTAATTATTAAGCAGAGAGAATGATATGAACTTGAGAAACAAGGGAAGCTATAACAAAATAATAATAATAATAATAATAATAATAATAATAATAATAATAATAATAACCCCCCCGTTGTTGAAGCTTTGGATTGCGAGTCAAAATGAGCAAGAAAAGAATCGATTCCTTTTAAGCGTTATTGATTTCTGACTTGCGACCGCAGACTTTGACGGCTGGTCACTTAATAACAGTGTTGCTACCTGAAAATTATTGTTCATATTGACCACAAACATTAATAAAGTGCTTCAACGCGTCCTATATGTCGATAACTGGGGTCTGGATTATGGAAAATACAGGGCAAGTCACGAAGACGTAAATTAGAAGCCAGGGTTTCGTTCTAGGAAAAACGATATGCTTCCTATTGGATTCAAAACGCCTTTCATCTCAGACAGATGTAGGAAACCTTTAAAATATTTCCCTTCAATGCAGGTCATTGTTTACGCAATTTGAAACCGTGGATGGATTTTATAGAATCGTAAATATTTAGAAAAAAAAATACTGATTTTTCTCATCTGCAACACAATCTTATCCATAGGCGTACTTATATTAGATTATGGTATTTCGAAAATTCATAATTATTCAAGTGGAACAAAATAAACTATAATACTCATCAGATTATTAAGTTGGAACAAAAGTCCGTAGCGTTTTTCTACTAGGTTCCGTTTGAATACGTGATTACGTGTTACATGTAACTGAAGTTTATAACATAAATATGCATATTCTGAAGGATGAGATTTTAACAAGACTTTCGGTGAGGTTTATTCCTGGGTATAACGATAAACTACATCCGGCAGCAAGGCCTCTAATCGAGATATTGGAGGTCTTGATGAGCGTGGAACTCATTAGACTCATCCAACTCTTTCTGAATCCTCTGCACTGTCCTAGAATTGACACCGAGACACACTGAAATGTTCGTATTGGAGCTTCCGGTGCGAATGCCAAGCAGTACAGCATACCGTTTCCAAATTTCTGAATTACGTCGTGGTGCTCTTTTTCTCACAGACGGTGCCGAACTGACCCTACTATGCCGTGCAGTCGACAAAATCAAAAGTAAACAACACGCATGCGCGAAATTAAAAATATAAAATGACGACAATTTACCCATCGCACATTGTATACATTTTTAATGCAAAATCATCAGTAATATATTTCTAATTTTGTTGTTCTTTGCATTGCTTCATATTAATCTTATAAAGTTCAGGTGAGCTCCACCTGGTATTTTTCTATACTAAGATTTAAAAAATATAATGCTCGAGTGCCATCAAGGTAGAGAGTTACAGTCGGCAAAATGGTAATAATGAATGAGGTGTGATCTGAATGGAAGAGAATGATCTAAGAAATGAAGATTACGGGGAAGAACTAGAAAAATGACGATTGACCCTTGACTTCAAAAGGTCAAGATTCAGGGAAGTAATTAGGAGGGAGTCCACAACACAGAATGGTAGTTCTTGAGAGAAACTGGGTGGAACTTTCTTGTAATTTATTTTTCTTCTTGATTTTGTCCAAGGCCAGAATACAGCGGCTTCTCTTTTTGGAGGGGTTGGACGGGTCCTACTAACACCAGTTATGTTTATTTTTTATTTGTTTTGATATTTAGTTTGTTTTGGGGTTCACCCTTCTCATTTCATGATCATTCATATATATATATATATATATATATATATATATATATATATATATATATATATATATTGTAAATAATATTTATCATCTCACTGGGGTGTTTTTTTTTGTTTTGTTTTTTTATAGAATAGTGAGGATGTGGTATTATGGTGTATGGAGGATTGATTGACGGCGGATGAGTTTTTATGGTGAATGAGGAAATTTTAACGAGTGAATGGGTCGTGAATCCGATTAGCTAGGTATAAGATAGTGAAGACCAGCCTCAACTCCCCTCTTTTCGGCCTTGTGCCATAATTGTATTAATTGACAATAAATCTCAATATTTGTGACACGAAGGAAATGTTGATGAATACTATAATTAAAAAAGTCTACTTACCTTAAAAAACATCTACCAGATATATATATATATATATATATATATATATATATATATATATATATATATATATATATATATATATATATATATATATATATATATATATATATATATATATATATATAAATATATATATATATAAATAAAATCGGTCATACCAGCTCACAAAACATATCTTAACGTAAACAATGGCAACATATAATAAAGTCAAGGAAGACAACTCGAGGTGGTGTAATGGGTAGCATGCATGTCTCACTTGTTCAATTATAACTGTATAGTGAGTTCGATCCATACTAGGTGCTACCTTTTTTCAGCATTGTGCCATATCAAAGTTACACTTATAAAATCATCGAGGGCATCTCGAGGTGTTATCATCGTCAGCAAGCTTGTTTCTCTAGAACAATTGCGGCTGTGTAGTGGGTTCGATCCTCAATGGATGCTCCATACTTGCGGCCTTGTAACATATCTAAGCTACGCTTGGGAGATAACTGTAATGAAGTCGGACAATTATTTAGTATACATTCTGTTTATACTTTATTTTTATAGATACATGTGAATGTTTTTTTTGACAGTTCTCTTCCGAGATATATGTATTTAAAAAAAAGCAAAAAAAAAGTGCATCTTCTTAAATAAATTGTATCTATAAAAATAACGTATAAACAGAAAATATATTAAATAATTTTCGGCATTAATATATATATATATATATATATATATATATATATATATATATATATATATATATATATATATATATATATATATGTTGTATATTTAGGCAGCAATCCTTCGTTTGTGCATGTTTCATTAAAAACGACAGCCAAGGTACTACGGTTAAGCTTTTTATTTATTTATTTTCTTCTTGTGTTCGAACAAGAGCTTTCTTTTCTGGACAAAGAGTGTGTAAAAACTGTCCAAATGTTTTATAGTTCCGAGTGCTTTCGGCTATACCGTTAGCCATTATAAAGGATGATTCGATTTTTCAGCTTAATTGAGTGTGTGTATTATGTGTATGTTTTAGTGTGTTGTAGAGATGTTTTTAATTTCCGAATACGGTTAACACATTGTGGCCTTCTTCGTGTTTAATATTGTTAAGAATTGGCCTTTTCGTTTTTATTATTAAAGCTTCCATTATTCCTCTTTGTCTAGAAAAGACAGCTCTTGTTCAAACACAAGAAAAATTAAATAAAAAGCTTAACCGTAGTACCTTGTCTGTCGTTTTTAATGAAACATACATGCATTTATGTATGTATGTATGTATGTATGTATGTATGTATTGTTGACTCACCCGACATATTCGACGATGAGGGTCAAGGAACCTAGGAACCGATAGCCTGCCACCAGCACATATTATATAATTATAGTGGTGAAGGATTTGTGCAGAACCAGCCAAATACAGAGACCTGGTCTCCAAGCAAACCTCCGCAGGGTTTTAATTCAGAGTTGTCCTTCTACGAGACCAGTTGACATCCAAGGATATAGAACTCAGTCTGTCCTGCTATTTACCCATTGCTGGAGGGTGAAGAGGGTTAATACCTTTCCGTAAGTGAATGTAATGGATTTGACTGGAATTCGAACTCGGCTCTCATTATCCTCAAATTGCAAGACTGCATGAAACTCCGAGTCGTACTGTCGACCCTTAGCTTTGTCACATAACACTAAGCACCTGAGGAAGAAATATATTTATATGTACGTGCAAGTATAAGTACGTGTATGTATATTTATTATCATATATATCATATATATATATATATATATATATATATATATATATATATATATATATATATATATATATATATATATATATATATATATATATATATATATGTATTTATGGGTATGATAATAAATATATATATATATATATATATATGTATATATTTATGTGTATGATAATATATATATATATATATATATATATATATATATATATATATATATATATATATATTTACAATTGCAATTAAGATACCTTTAGTTAATGATCATTTTCACCTATGAATTTTAATTTTTAAAAATTCGCAGGATTTTTCAAAATGTTTTATGGTATCACTTTGTAAATGGGATATATAACCCGTAACCCACCACAAACTGATATCATAAAGAATTTGAAAAATCCTTTGAATTTTAAAAACAAAATTCCCAGGTGAAAATGGTCATTAACGGTATCTTAATTCCAATTTTAAAGAAAATTTACTCTGCTTAATGAAAATAAACATTGTGCGCTCTTTTCTGAGTCAGTTTTAACATATTTCATATTCTATGTAGTGTTAATAGAACTCGCCTGTATTATATATATATATATATATATATATATATATATATATATATATATATATATATATATATATATATATATATATCTATATATCCGTTTTTTTCGAAAAATATTTTTTTAATAAAGTTTACTCAATACAAGCCCACGTACCAAACGAAGAATCTAACAGAAGTGAAGATTGCAAGGGCAGTGATTTTCCAAGCGTAGCTTAGATGTGGCACAAGGCCAAAAATATGGGGCACCCAGTGAAGATCAAACTCACTACTCAGTCGCAAATGTTCTAGCGAGACAAGCTTGCTAACCATTACACCGCCTCGGGGTGTCCGAAGATAGCGAGGATATAGAAAATGATATGCACAATGCGACTGTCATTGTTTAATCAACAAGGTCCAATTCCCCTTCAATTCTCGGACACATATTACTAAGATGAGGCTGCAGAATCTCACTGACTTGGGATTCGAAACTTGGCCGCATCTACCTTATTCCCTCAATCTCTCGCCCATTGATTACGAATTTTTCAAGCGTATCGACAACACTTTAAGCCAAAAGACATTCCGCTTTCAGTTTGTTGATAATTACTGTATAAAATATATCATTTTGGCAAGGAGGAGAATGGTTTGAGGCTGGTCTTCAGTTACTATCTTATACCTAGCTAATCCGATTCAGGGCTCATTCAGTCGTTACAATTGGCACATTCAACACAAGAACTCATCCATCGCCAATCGATCCTCCATATACCATATTACCGCATACTCTCAGGGGTTCCTACAAAAGACGCCAGATTACTTTAAAAATTTCATGATTATACAATAGTATAAAACTTTATCCAGGATAGACAATGAGTGGGGATGGATGAACCTAAAACAAACTGAAATACCAAAACAAACTAAAGATAACACATGTTAGTTGGACCCGTTCAACCGTCAAAATAAAATGGTCACTGTAATCTGCTTATGGGCAAGAGCAAGAGGTTCTCTCGCTAAGGAAGAGGGAAAGGAAAAAATAAATACGGCCTTTGAGGAAAGAAGAAAGCTGAAAGTGAGGCCAAAAACAAACTGGGGGCTGGGGAATCTCGACTAGAATCATAACCAAAGAAGAGGCCGGTAGCAGACAGGGAACGACACTCACTCATATTACCTAGGTACACAAAAGTGATCTATCCTAACTAGGGGGCGGCTCTACAGGAAACCACCCCGATGTGACGTAGGTAGACCTAAAAAAAGAAAATCAAGGCTAGCCCGGTTCACACGAAACAAGCTCGCCTCAATCACCCACCTCTTCCTGAAGTCTGTCAAAACCAACCATTTTCTATCAGTTCTAATCTTCATCTTCAGCTGGTGCTCAAAGAATCGGATCAAATCCTGATGAGAAAGACGACTGGTAGGTGTGTGAGTTATTTTGGTGCATGGGGGGGGGGTGAATAGTGACGGATAGATTCTTATGGTGAATGAGTATATGGTAAGGAATGAATGAGTCTTGAATCTGATTAGCTAGGTATAGGATAGTTAGTGTCGACCAGCCTTGACCTATCTCTCTGCTTTGTTCGGCCTTGTGCCACAATTACTGTATTCAGTAATAAATCGTAGACATTACGTTGAAAAAAAAATGAAGAAACTGTATTCAAAGATTTCTTGGCGTTCAAACCTGAGTTTTATCATAAAGACATAAATGGCCTTGTAATTCGAAGGCTGAAATGTATAGATGTTCAGGAATTGATTCGACTGATTTAAACACTGTTTAAATACATTTGCGCTATTGACAATGTTCAGATTATTGTCCTCATCTTTGTTGCCATATTCACGACGTTTCTGACCGTTGGAATCTCTAGCATTCTTCAGGCGATTGGAATTTCGAACCGAGCTCTTTATTCTAATTCCATGTACCATGCCACATTCGGATAATTCATTTTCCGTTATTTCCCTTTAACTCAAATCTCCAAGATTTTGCTCGCTGTGCCTAGGTATTGAACTCACAACTCTTTGGGATTAATTCAACCAACGCTTTCAGCCACTGTCCTTGAGGGCACATGGTCCAGTTGACAGATATTTAAATACATTAATTCAGGTATAAATATTGATTCTAAAATGCGACATTATTTTCCGAACAAACCAATAGTAAATGTAGGTGAGTCGAAAATCAACTTTTGTGCTTGTTTCTTTTTTGTTTTGGTTTGTGTTCTGTGGACTCGAATACTGATTTTTGGCATCGATATGTCCTATGCCACTTTCTTGGTGTTCATTTTTAGATGACGAATACCAAAATAAAAAGGACGTTTTCGGTCGCAAACAAAATCTAACAATTGACTGTGGCTTACGCGTAACCGGGTTGGGGCAGCTTCTTTTCTGATGTCGGGAAAATCTAGAGAGTTTTTCATTCTGTTGAAGACTGCGTCTTTTTCTTTCTTTTTGTTTTTTGTTTTGTACAGTTTGTTATAGCTTGCTCACTGAATCCAGCTTCAGAAAGCTGAGATTTTGATGGCGTATTAGATACTTTTATTCGTTTCGTGGAAGTACAGTCATCCCAAACCCAACATCCGTAATCATGAGAATCCCTTTTCTAGGACCTCAATTTCTTGCAATCTCTCTCTCTCTCTCATTCTCTCTCTCTCTTTCTCTCTCTTGCTATATTTTCATTTCAGTGTCTTTTCCCAACACACGAATGTGAGCGTTCTCCTCGAAAGTAGCAATGACGGACGGCTATATAAAGAATTCAGTCAAACAATCAGAGATTCAGTTACAGTTGAACATTAGAATCTGCTAAAAATGGTATCGAAGATTCCTAAAAGAATCCGTCCTGCTTGCAGAATTATATAAAGAAATAAGTCATTTGAGCGGCGACTTACGCGACTCTTCGACAACGTTCTTCCTTAAAATGAAAAAAACTTATCCTTATTTGTGTTAACCTTAAAACCCAGGAAATCATCAGTTATACAATAATATTTCCAGACTTTTTCAATAATGTTTACTAACACTGTCCGAGGAAATTTCACGTTTTCCTATTATAGTTTAGTTTGTTTTACGGCATATCAACACCTCAATGGGTTATTTAATGCCGACAAGATTTTTATTGCTGGTAATATTTTTTTGAAAAAGTATATTTGGTAATATTTTTTCAAAAATGTATTGCTGGTAATATTTTTTTTTTAAATATATTGCTGGCAATATTTTTCCAAGAAGAAACGTAATCTGCAGTATTATTAGTCCTAAAATGGCATCTCGGATTCAGACACTTTCCCATCTCCGTAACATAGCTTCCCTGTGCCTTTTCTATAAATATTTTCATGACAATTGTTCTGATACGCTTTCCTCTTTGGTACCTAGACTTTAAAAATTAAAGTGCGGTACTAGATTGGCAGATCGGTCTCATCATTTTACTGTTGAACATATCAGATATAACCGTAAGTTTTATTCTCTAGCATTTTCCGCTCGTGGAAATCACTTGCTTTGCTGTCAACTGTGATCTTCAAAAATTTTAACTGTTTTGTTTTTTAGTTTCTTTCAGTCTTAGTAAACATTTCTTAGTGGCTTTATTGCCTTGCTTGGAGTGAAATGATGGAAAGAAAACGAACGGGGACAAGGAATGGGATTATCAGTCTATATCTCTGAGATGAGCTATTATAATTACTTACATTATTTACATTATTCGAACTGTTATCTTCATCTTCATTGTCATATTCACAACGTTTCGGCCGACTTTATTCAGGCGATTAGAAATTTTGAACCGAACCCTTTATTTCATTCACCGGGGTAGATTGTTCTAGTTCCACGTGTCGTGTCTCTCCCGGATGTCTCAATTATTTCCCTTTAAATCAACTCTTTAAATTTTTGGTTCACCACTGGCGGAGGACTCGTGGCCGAGTGGATAATGGCATTAGTTAGAACCAATGAATAGGTCCAAAGAGTTGTGAGTTCAATACCAGGCCACAGCAGTGGTGAAGCTGAGTTAAAGGGAAATCACTCAGACATCCGGAAGAGGCATGGTATGTGGAACTAGAAAATCTACCTCGGTGAACGAAATAAAGCGTTCGGTTCGAAATTCCAATCACCTGAAGAAGGCCGAAGCGTACAACGGCGAAACGTTGTGAATATGGCAATGAAGATGAGGATAACAATCCGAATGGGATTATATTGAAAAAAAAAAAACATTTCTAGCGTAAGATCAATATTGTTCTTCGGCTTCGGACAACACTTTTGGTGTATCTTCCTATCTAAATCCGCCGTCTGTATAATCTTCGATCTCTGTGATCTAACCAGAAGCGTTAGCGAATGAAAGAGAGATCATGTTGGAAAGTAAATATTTAATGAGTTGCATAAATGCTTCTTCCTTTTTTTGTCATTTATGGACAACAGACTTACTGATGTAATTCCTTCGATGAAAAGGAAATCCATGTAAAAAATGAACAAAAACTGAATGCAATAAAAAAAAAAGCAAAATCGTAGCCCAGAAACGGAATGAAAAGAAATGAAAAAAAAAAAAATTAATCGGACTTTGAAAACACAAAGCAACCATAAATTCTATGCCAGGCGCAGCTGTTTCTACATTATACAATTTTATAGGACACTCAGTATGTTATCTAAAAAGCCCGCTTCCTACTGGCAATGACAAAAAGTTAATATTATAACTTATATTATCAGACGACAATTATTTTCTAAGAGACCATATCCCTCCTGGACGCAGGCGATCATGACATGCCACAGATTCCTTTTCTTTATTATCCGAAAATTACTATTACGAACCTTGGCTAATATAATGCAGTGGTTTCCCGTTGTATTCTCTACGGTTTTAAATTTAGAGTAGTCCGTATCCTTGACTGAATACCACCCAGTCTTAGAGTGCTCTGTTTACTCTCCTATTTAACCAATAATTAGATAAGAAGAATTGGATTCATGCTTTTATAAAGAGCAATAGTACAAAAACGAAAACAGCAGAAAAAGCCCGAATTTGAACTCGGATTCGCTGATCCCACTTTCTCAACTGGCATGCTATCTGTATATTTGCAAACGATAATAGCAAATTACTAATGTCTTCAACAATTTTTTCGAAAGTATTTGTTCAGTGAATAATCAAACAATATCTGATAAGATAGAAAATGTTAAATTATCTTAGTTCAACAAATTCATAAAGCGATTTTGGCTCAACAGTTTGGCTAAATGATCTTAGAGCAAAAATTTCATTAAATGAGTTTAGTTCAAAGGCAATAACTTATGAACCGATGTTGATAACTAGTGTTTAATATGGCGCAGTGCCATAAGAGATTTGAATTCAGAAGTTTTTGAACCTATATTGATAACCAGTGTTTAATATGGCCCAGAGTCGTACGAGATTTGAATTCAGAAGTTTTTGAACCTATATTGATAACCAGTGTTTAATATGGCCCAGAGTCGTAAGAGATTTGAATTCAGAAGTTTTTGAACCTATATTGATAACCAGTGTTTAATATAGCCCAGAGTCGTAAGAGATTTGAATTCAGAAGTTTTTGAACCTATATTGATAACCAGTGTTTAATATGGCCCAGAGACGTACGAGATTTGAATTCAGAAGTTTTTGAACCTATATTGATAACCAGTGTTTAATATGGCCCAGAGTCGTAAGAGATTTGAATTCAGAAGTTTTTGAACCTATATTGATAACCAGTGTTTAATATGGCCCAGAGTCGTAAGAGATTTGAATTCAGAAGTTTTTGAACCAATATTGATAACCAGTGTTTAATATGGCCCAGAGTCGTAAGAGATTTGAATTCAGAAGTTTTTGAACCTATATTGATAACCAGTGTTTAATATGGCCCAGAGACGTACGAGATTTGAATTCAGAAGTTTTTGAACCTATATTGATAACCAGTGTTTAATATGGCCCAGAGTCGTAAGAGATTTGAATTCAGAAGTTTTTGAACCTATATTGATAACCAGTGTTTAATATGGCCCAGAGTCGTAAGAGATTTGAATTCAGAAGTTTTTGAACCTATATTGATAACCAGTGTTTAATATGGCCCAGAGTCGTAAGAGATTTGAATTCAGAAGTTTTTGAACCTATATTGATAACCAGTGTTTAATATGGCCCAGAGACGTACGAGATTTGAATTCAGAAGTTTTGAACCTATATTGATAACAAGTGTTTAATATGGCCCAGAGTCGTAAGAGATTTGAATTCAGAAGTTTTTGAACCTATATTGATAACCAGTGTTTAATATGCCCCAGAGTCGTAAGAGATTTGAATTCAGAAGTTTTTGAACCAATATTGATAACCAGTGTTTAATATGGCCCAGAGTCGTAAGAGATTTGAATTCAGAAGTTTTTGAACCTATATTGATAACCAGTGTTTAATATGGCCCAGAGACGTACGAGATTTGAATTCAGAAGTTTTTGAACCTATATTGATAACCAGTGTTTAATATGGCCCAGAGTCGTAAGAGATTTGAATTCAGAAGTTTTTGAACCTATATTGATAACCAGTGTTTAATATGGCCCAGAGACGTTCGAGATTTGAATTCAGAAGTTTTTGAACCTATATTGATAACCAGTGTTTAATATGGCCCAGAGTCGTAAGAGATTTGAATTCAGAAGTTTTTGAACCTATATTGATAACCAGTGTTTAATATGGCTGAGAAGCATAAGAAAATCCGTCTCAGAAGAAATGGATTTTGAATGGAACTTAATAAGCAAGATTATTATGGTTCACTGCCGGGGGAGACTTGCTCTCTAAAGCACCATTTTTATAATTGAGGTTGACACAGAGGTATATGAGAATTAATCTCATAGGTAATGGCTACTGAATCGAGCTTGCTAAATATTTTCTACGACAGAGAACCCTGAGAGAATTGAACACATAAGGGATTACATTTAAACCGAGCTTGGTCACCATTTTCTACTATGCACAGAGCCGTGAATGAATTAGACTCAGGAGCACTGAATTGAGCTGTTCCATAAAAACGTTTTACTATGGCACAGAATCGTAAACGTATTCAACACAGAAGCAATGACTTCAGAATCGAGGTTAATAAACATTTTTTACTATTGCTTAGAGTCGCGAAAGAATCGCTCTCTACCTTAAGCCGGTCGAGTATTCCTAACCTCATGGTTCTCCTGGCTTTCGTTTCCATCCGCTGTTGGTGACGGTATGTCGTCTTGATAAGGTTGATTCGGGTTTCCCAAAATCTTATGATATCGGGGTTGATGGCGATGTCTAGTGGTGGACCAATATGTACGTTGTGTATCGTAGAAGGGAAATTAGCATTTATTTTTTTCTTGCATCTGGAACAACGTCAGGAATTCAGATTTGAATAAGAACTGCTTCAATAAAATGAAGAAAACTGTTGACAACTCTAACATAAGTTTTATTAAATAGTAAATATGGTGACGAAAATGTCTCTATTATCTACATTAAAACTACATTCTACTCCGCTCAATGGTGATCTCAGAATTCCAGTCTTCTTTTTCATGTGTCGTGTCCCCTGGGGACGTAGCCGATCATGTCTCTCCACAATTTCCTGTCCTTTTGAGCTCTTAATGAGTTCTGTCTGTTTTATTTATCCTGTCCCCCCATCCATTTACCCAAGCTCACTAAGTATGTTATGCGTTGTTTTCCTCTGTCCCTCTTGCCTTCAATGTCCTGTGAGTCTCAAAATTTCCAAACCCTCTTTTTTCATTATGCACCAAAGAAATTTCAACTGACTCTTCCTGATGTTTCCTTTTTGTTTCTCTTTTCACTAGGACTTGTTCGTTGTGCACATATTCAGTCTATGGTTCCTCAACTTCCTTCTACAGAACCAGATATCTATTGCTTAAAGCGTCTTCTTCATCTTTGGGGAGATTTTCCAGCATTCACTGCTATATAGGAGGACAGATATCACATTAACTTTCAGTACTCATTTCTTTGTTTCTAATGAAGTTTTCCCGTTTCTTAATACTTGGCTTAAAATCGGAAAAACATATTCCAATATGCCTTCGCACTTTCCTCTGTTAAAAAACATCCGAGATATTTAATTTTTGTACTAGTTTGATTTTGGTATCTCCGATTTGCATTTTGGGCTCATCCTTTTGTTAAGTACCACGCGTTCTGTCTTCTTGCATTTGATGTTTAATACTTTCTTCCCCCTTTACTTCGTGTTTTCCATCAACGCTGTGTCATTTGCATATCTTATGTTGCCATGATTGTGGCCGCCACTGATGAATCCTGGTCAGTCAGTCATGTGCCATGCGTGATACACGCTTAGGCGATCATGTATCTTTCGATACATGACTGACGAGGCAGATTTTTGCCCGCAGTAAGTTGCCATTTCTTTCTGCGGTAGACCAGTTGCCATCCAAGGCTATAGAACCCGCTCTTCCCTGCTATTTCCCCATAGTTGTGGGGGAGAGAAGAGGATTCATACCTTTCCCAAGGGTATTAGCACCGACTGGAATTCGAACTCCGCCCTCGTTTCCTCAATCCGAGCCGCTATTTATTACTCCACTGATCCTGGTAGGACTTACAGTTCTCTTAGAATTGTCTCGCTGTATGGGTAGAATAAGTCCGGTGAGAAGATTCATCCTTGTCTTACACCCCTTTCGTTATAATTTGGTGGAAACAAAACTGCCTATCGACCCTCACTTATTTCTTTGGCCCTGCGTGTGTTTTGTGACGGCGACAGCCTTGTCTGCATTGCACGTCTGGGCAAATCTGAGCTGACTTGCTCAGTGGGCCCCTACTATCTTTGTGTTCGGATCCTGTAGGTCTTCCTTTATATAGATATCGACCCACTAAAATTTTTCATTGATATGTCTAATTCCGACCGAGGAAAATCTTTTCATAAACAACATGGTTTCTTTGTTTAAGAATTTCGGTTACTCTTTTTCTGTAAGGATATAAACGTTTTGGGTGGATAGTATTAATGTTAAAAAACACTGAATATTTTTTTTTCGGGAGCAAAAATTCGGACATCACATTAATCATGTCTTTCGCTTCTCGGAAGGAAGTATAAGTTTTGGGAAAATTTGGCTTTGCCCAATTTTAATGAATTTTTTTACTAGTTTTTCTTGGTTTCAATTGCATTTGGAACCGTTCAAAAACAATTGTAGATCTCGATTCTGTTACGCCATATTAAAAAAATGATTATAAAACTCGGTTCAAAAGTCATGGCTTCTGAACTTGGTAGTTTCACGGCTTTGTGTCATACTAAGCAATGATTACAAAGTTCGATTCAAAAGCCATTGTTTCTCAGCTCAAGTCTTTTGTAACTTTGTTTATAGAGCTCGACAAAAGAGCCATTTCTTCTGAATTGATATTCGGGTGGGCACTCACGACGTCGGGAAATCCAGCATTTTTAATTAGCGCCTGCCTAAAAAAATTTCAGATTTATATTCTTGTAGCAAATTTAAACAAGATCAGTTGGATATATAGGTACATGTTCTCTTCTCGCGTGTATGAATATGTGTGTGTGTTTGTGTTTGTTTACATGTAAGCCCTGTACAGTTGTTCGTATCAACGAAAATATCAATCACAAGCAAGACATACGCAAATTTATACTAGGTTGATTTTTTTCGCCCCAACACTTTCGCCGGGAGACTTCGGATCCCGATTGGCATCACACACCTTTGATTCCAGTTCCGCGAAAAGAAAAAAACGAAAAAAAAAAAGATCGAATGAGATATTGATCAGTACACGCATTTGATACTGTAATTCTAGACTTGTAACAAAAGCGCTCATGCGCGTACGCATGCTCACAAATACAGTTGCGTAGAACGCCATATTGAATAATAATGTAAGTCAGTCTTTGAGCTTGTAAGACACACTTTCTATTATTCCTTCTAGAATACAACTCAATCCACATTCTCATGTATTCATCAACTTGCTTATTTGGAATTCGTGCTATTCTTTGAAGCTTTTGTCGTACACTGGCGTCTCATTGCTGATGATAACATGTTACTATTGGGTACTTCAACCCCTCAAAAACAAGCGTGGGTGTTTTTGCATATTCACAAAAACATGATAAATAAAGGGGCGCCTAGATCCGAGAGAGTGTTAACAATCTTCTTCTGTATACCGTGTCCCTTCATGCCTCTCCATAATTTGTAGCTCTTAATAAATTTTATCTTATTGTTATCTCTACTAAACCCTGTTCTGTCAACTGTTATTCAAACTCGCCACGTAGGTTAGGCGTTATTTTCCTCTTGCCTTCAATCTGTCCTGTGAGTATCAAATTTTCCAAGCATTCTTTCCTCATTATGTACACTAGAAATTTCAACTATCTTTTTCGGGTGTTTAACATAAGTGTACTTTATTCTAACCATTGTCTCAGGAAGTTGGTCGTTCACATGTTCGATCCGTGGTATTCTCAGCATCCTTCTGTAGAACCACATTTCTTTTGCTTCACGTCTCTTCTTTATCTGTGGGGAGATTGTCCAACATTCACTGCCATATAGGATGATTGATATTACATAAATGTTCAGTGCACTTTTCTTTGTTTCCAATGATATTTTCTGTTTCTTACGCTTCCCTGATATCTAAATTATTACACCTGTTGCATTTAGGTACCTCCAAGCTGTAATTTGCATGTTGAACTGTCCATTTTGCTAATAGCCATATATTCTGTCTTCTTGCAACCACGCCCATCAAAACTTCCTATCATTTGTAGCACTGAATAAGTTTTTTCTATTTTTCCATCCATCCCAATCCCTGTTTTCCCGTTTATTTACACAAAATATTTCCTTGATCCCTACAATCTTAACCTATTCAAGTCTAGGATTATCTTCCCCACACATCCGCATAAATTGCCTGTTACTGTAAACACCTACAGTTGCGGACAAAATGTTCAGAACGGCATTGTTTTCGTCAGAAAAGTAGGTATAAGTTTTATATTCTATAATTTCCACAGACAATAAAAACGATAATTGTTATTGTCTGAGATTTTGGTGTAATTTGAGAGGATAATACAAAAGTTATGGATGATTTAGTGATTTACTGCAAAACCCATGGCGGCCAAAATGATCGGAACGGTTGAAAAAATAACAAAATAATCAAAAATGACAGAAAATACTGGAATTATTTAATATTTAGTGTGAAGCCCTTTAGCTTCAATCACACTGTGACATCTTTGACTGCATGAGGAAATTAAATTTTCAATTTCTTGCTGGGTGATCTTATTCCATTCTTCTTGAAGGGCATTACATAATTGCTCGGTTGTTTTAGGATTTCTGGCTTTCGAACGTTCTCCTAGAATATTCCACACATTTTCAATAGGACTGAGATCTAGGCTTTGAGCAGACAATAACAAATAATATCGTATTTATTGTCTATGAAAATTATAGAATATAAAACAACTTTGATAAAAACTTATACCTACTTTTCTGACAAAAACAATGCCGTTCTGAACATATTGGCCGCAACTGTATCTCAAGTTGACCCTGAGCCTTGTACAAGGTGAACCTCACTGGAAAAAAAAATGATCGTTAGGTAGGTTACACCCCTACGCGCAGGCCGCTAGTGGTCCACTGGCCGGCCGCCGATGGGAACGCCAGCGGTGCTCTGGCGGCAGCCACCGGTGGGCCTCTAGCGGTCCGCCAGTGGTAACATTGCCGAGGCGAATACGCCGGCGGTGTTGCAGCGGGCCCATCAGTGGTAAAAGCTACTGGTATGCCCCCCCCCCAACCATGGCAGGTTGGTGGCTTGCGTGTAGGGACTTTGCTTTTCTCTACCTCTCTTGTCTCACATATGTCCTGTGAATGTCAAATTCACCAAGTCCGCTTTCCTCATTATGTATCCTAGAAATTTAAACTGTCTCTTTCTGATTCTAAGTATGTATTCTTTTTCTTTCCATATTACTTAAAACGTACCGGTTAATCACATGTTTAGTCCATATTATTCACAGTAAGCGTTGCTGATGCTCAACTCCACGTGAGCGTCTCTCTGCGACTTCTTTGTCTCACGTTCTCCACTGACCTGAGGTGGAACAACTACATTGAATCAATAGCTGCATCTACTGCAAGGAAAGTTGGTTCTTTGTCCCACACCAGAGGACTTTTCTCGTCAGACTTCATCCTTAAAATCTACAAATATACCATTCGTCCTTGCATTGAATACAGTCACCATATATGGTCTGGTGCCCCCGCTGTTCATCTCAAGGTCCTCGACAAAATCCAAAGACAGATATGCAATGTGGTAGGTTCTGACTTAACATCTCGACTACAGACACTTTCTCACAGACGTTTGTTTTTTTTCCATAATATTTTCATGGCAACTGCTCTGACGAACTACTTCCTCTGGTACCTAAACTGCATGAATTTAAGCGCGCTACTAGATTAACATCTTTGTCCCACCCTTTCACTGTCGAAACAGTTAAATGTAACCGGTCTTCTACCCCAACAGCTTCTTCTCTCGCACTTCCCGACAGTAGAACTCCCCTCCTCTTACTTGCATCCATGACAGCTATAATTTTCAAATATTCAAATTGTTGAAACTTGACGAATGCATGGAATAATAATGCAAACACAAAATGTACTTAGAACAAAATGTATTGCAACAAGAATGTGTACACAATATTTACATATAGTCTTTTGTATATTTCTGGGAAGACCGTTCCTGGAGAATGTGTTGACTAAGTCGCAGTCGGGCAGAGTCTCTAGTTGGATCTCTTGATTCGCCTCCCTGTCTTCCCGGTACCAACCATATTTATATAGTCGGTACTCCGCTATGCAAATTAGGTGGATCCTACCACAACACAAATGTAATGGCAATTAACATCTTTTGATGCCGTTCGCTTTATCCTTTCCTCAAACAGCCCTCTTTACTCTTCACTGAAAAGGTTCTACTACAGAAAAAATGTGGCCTCGACAGGAATCGAACCTACAACACTTTTCCCCCATAAAGGAAACCTTATCTTTTAACCAATTGTTCAAGGAGATCATTAGGGTTTTAATTATTTATTTAAGGGAATCCAAATTTCTCGTTGTCAGCGACACGGTTTCGCTAAAAGAAGTGGTTTCCTGATGAAGAAAAATGATGCGGGTTTGATTCCTGTGGGAGGCTGAATTTTTTTTAGCGTCACTTCTCGGTTTAGGCCGATTGTTATTATTTTCACTGTTTAAGTTTAAAAATAAATAACACGGCTTGCAACTCGACACGAGTAGTCATTAAAAATAACGTTTACCAATAAAAAAAAATAATATCGGATATGAAATCACATAAAAAATTCATATATATATATATATATATATATATATCAAAATAAAGCGAAAGAACAGTAAGATTTATAATCCAGTGTTCTTATTAATTATTTTTATTTTTTAAAAAACAGTGCTCAATACAATTCTGCAGAGTATAAATATTATAAATTTACTAATTTAAAAATATGGTCCCGTCGCTACACAGGAATTACTGTGTTTCATTTTTAAGCCATTTTTGGAATTCCAAAAATCGCTTAAAAATGAAATAGTACTAAGAATTTTAATTTAATTCTATAATTAAATTTAAAATTTTTAGTTTCTGTTTTTGAAACATAGTAATTGCAGTGTAGCGACGGGACCATATTTTTAAATTAGTAAATTTATAATATATATATATATATATATATATATATAAAGAAATATAGTCTTAAAGTGTGCTATATTTATAGGATAAAGTGCTCAATATCAGAGATAGAGCGTGTGTAAATATAAAAATGAACATAGAAGTCAACACTTAGAGGCGACAGTCTGTTTCATGCTAGATGCAATCGTCAGGCCACGAGTTGTGAACTGATATTGACGTGGCCTGACGATTGCATCTAGCATGAAACAGACTGTCGCCTCTAAGTGTTGACTTCTATGTTCACTTTTATATTAATATATATATATATATATATATATATATATATATATATATATATATGGTAAAGGTCATAGATCCGTTGATTCTAGTAATATAAAATATTAAAACTGTTCCACAAGAAGAACTCAGTGTATTTATTAATTCAGACCAAATAGTCAACAATAAAATCCAAAAATTACCTTATATAGGGAATAGGCTTATTACAACCGACGAGATTTGTTTCATTTATTTCAATATATCCTGTTTTTAAATATAACTTGTCTTTGGAAGGGCACTTTTAAATATGATTTTATATTTTCAAACGTAACTTTTATCTAAATAATTTAAGTTAAAAAAAAATAATTCATAAAGCCTCTTCCCTTTAAGACTAATATCTTCCACCCTCCCCTGACCACTGTTTCGTGCCTTTCGTCTGACTGAAGCATTGAAATTCTGTATTAGTTCGTTTGACGTTTTTTTTTTTTGTGTGTGGCTATACAGTTAAATTTCTAATTCCAACACGAACTCAGTGTATATCGGGGCTGAAAAACGCTGACAAATCTCGTCGGTTGTTGTCTATTCCCCATATGTGGTAATTTGGGATTTTATTATGTACTAATTAATGTATATTGAGTACGGTTAATTGTGAACTGATAGTGAGTATTATATATTGCGTAGCAATTAATATATATTGTGTACTATCAATATATATATATATATATATATATATATATATATATATATTAATACATGTTTCATTAAATAATATAGATAAGCGTTGTCTATATATTTTATGTAAGTTTTTTTCATATAGTCTGATAATCTTAATAACATTATCATTAAACAATGAAAGAAAATCACAATATTGATACATACTTTTTTTTAATCCAATCTAAGCTTTCGGCTTACATAAGCCATTATCAAAGATGACAATTACACAATATATTTATGCAATACACGAACAAGAAATTGATGATAGTCTTATTTGTTTACATGGATGATTTCCAAGCAACGATAAACACGTGCATATAAAACGCTGAAAGCGAAAATCGCACAACAGCTCATGACGTCACACATGACCACGCGAGAGTGAATCCGATGAGTATTGAGTATGGAAAGCCGTTGGTATGAATCAGTGACTTCTGTTACTAATTATAGGCATTTAAGGATATTTTTGGAGATTTCATAGTTTATTTTGTTCAGGTTAGGTTTCAACTGTTTTATGTATATAGCTTCAAGAATTTTTAGTTTTTGTTTATTGTTTTCATGTTTAAGTATAGTTGTGTTTTCGACGAGGATTTTCCGGAATTGTGTATGCGGCCAGGCATGTTGTTTTAAATGCCTAAAAATGTTAGAGTTATCATTCAAATGTAGTGTCAAGTATATATAGGTAACTATACTCGTCTCGAAAAACCTTCGAATTCTTGATTTACCAATAGTTAAATCAATCTTGAAGGGAAAAAAGGTTTTAAAAAAGAAAGAGCCAGGAACATGAAAGTCTGTCGTTAATAATCGCACAGATACAGGTTCAAAGCCCAAAGAAAAAACCCCGATACGAGTAAACAACTAACTAAAGAGCTCGATACAAACGTAGAGTAGACCTAGTCAAGCCTAATGAGCCAGACAAACCTACCAAGGATTCACTTAGACAGATCGTCAGTGCCAGCTGACCCTGAAGATCTGCCTAAGTGAAACCTTGGTAGGTTTGTCTGCCTCATTAGGTTTGACTATATATATATATATATATATATATATATATATATATATATATATATATATATATATATATATATATATATATATCTGGATAAAATAAATGAAACAAAATTGGGTGTTTTTTTATGAAAGTATTTATTTCTGTGTTTTTGTATATATTTATTTATTTAATATTTCAGACCACCTAGGTCTTTCCTCAGAAAACAAATGAGATACTGTGTTTGTGTGTTTGTTTACAGCGTTTGTTTACAGCGTTTGTCGTGAAGCGTGCATGTCACGTGATGTGCAATGCGACTTTGTTTGAATTTTTGGCGGAAGACTGATGATAGTGTCTTAAATGTTATTTAAAAGGTTTTTTGACCATAACTCAAGAAATATTTCTTAAAATATTTTTAACTGTTGAAATATTTATGTAGATTTAAAATATCCACGTGTTTGTTTACCCCTAGTTTATATGCGTCTAATTTTAGAATTCCTCAAAATCATTATGCTATATATATATATATATATATATATATATATATATATATATATATATATACATACATATACATATGTATATAGCATAATGAGAAGCCACGTATACTTTCTTGATATGTATATAATATGGAGAAAACAACTGAAAAGATGCAAATTAAAAAAAATTGAATGTTTTTTTTGTGAAAGTATTTATTTATATTTTTATATATATATATATATTTGATATAAATAAATACTTACACAAAAAAATTCAATTTTTTCTTTTAATTTGCAACTTTTCAGTTGTTTTCTCCATATATATATATATATATATATATATATATATATATATATATATTTGAAAATATTTTTATAGGTACAAAATTTTATTATAGCGATAAAGGTATTCAGCTTAATATTACTAGACATATTAAAACGCGCGAAGCAACCGGTTTCGCTCCCGCTCATCAGGCTTGCAACGGGAGATTTTAATTTAAAAAACAGAAAATGTACACTAAAAAAAAAAAAAAAATAAATTGTGTAGGGGAAAAAAAAAAAAAAAAAAAAAAAATGAGCAAAAGGTGCTAGAGGCACTTTACATCGGGTCCCGCAAACCTTCCTTGTGTAAACAACGTGAGTGTTTGTTGGGGCTCGCTGTCATTTGCCTCTAGCTCCTTTTGCTCATTTTTTTTTCCCCTTTTTTTTTTAGTGTACATTTTCTGTTTTTTAAATTAAAATCTCCCGTTGCAAGCCTGATGAGCGGGAGCAAAACCGGTTGCTTCGCGCGTTTTAATATGTCTAGTAATATTAAGCTGAATACCTTTATCGCTATAATATATATATATATATATATATATATATATATATATATATATATATATATATATGTATGTATATAGAGATAGATAGATAGATAGATAGATAGATAGATATACACACACATACACAAACATACATATATATATATATTTATACACATGCACAAATAGAAACAAAGAACAACAAAAAGCGAGAGTGCAACAATTTTTATTATTTCTAGTTGTTAACAAATGTTGAATTAATCAAAAGCGATTTTCATATTGAACAGGAAACTTTTTCAAACGCCACGTACACAAGTGTTATACTTTTGAATGTTTATCTTTTTAAACATTACTTTGTTAGTTGTCATTAGCCCTTGCTTTTGCCGAGACGCAAACTACTATTTATTAAGCCAGGCACAAAAAAAGGATACTTTATTCCTTTTGGGTACAAGACGAACAGATATTTTGAAACTAATTTAAGGATTTTTAAAAAAAATATGCAATCCACAGTTCCCTTTGCTAAATATTGAAAAAACCTTTTTAAAAAAACGATTTGCTGTTTGTGATCGACTTGTATCAGTTTTTATTTTACGTTTTTTTTATTCAATCGATCAATTTGAGATTTCTATAATGTTTTGGTTCTCATCTAAACTGTATTGACCCTTGTCTTAAAAAAAATTGTATTTCTGATATGGCGGAACTAGAGCGAGGCGGGAAGAGCGTTTTTTGTACGCGGCGGTATTTAGGTAAATTATTATAATGAACAAGTTTGCAAAATTATTTGTGCCATTTTAAAAAAAAAAATTCTACGACCGCACCAGACGACACAAAAGCTACGAACGCCGCTGACGGAAGATATTGTTCAGCAAGTTGCTAAACTCATATATTTTCAGTTTACGAAACTTTCGCTGTTTTTTCCTAAATGTTTCTTTTCCCTTCATTAAACAATAAATCGATCGTGACTTGACCTGAAATCTCTCGTTATTTTAGTGTCAAAGGAAAGTCTTGGAGCAAATTTCTGAAAGAAGACGAACATGGCATAGAATCATCTAACATGTCAGTATACAGATTTAATTCTTTAACCTTTAATGATCGACACGCGGCAATGACAAGGTGCTTGTAGTATTATTAAAGCCCTTAAAGGTCAAGGTTGTTCTCAGTTAATGGTGTCCCTACTTTACCGTTCAGGTTACCGGAAGTTAGGCGAGTCACGTGGTTGTTTACAAAGTAAAGTTCCATTCAACAAAAATACATTACAACGAAGTATTCTTCGTGTAAAAAACTAACAAATGAAAGGCAGGATTGAAGATTGGTTGCGAATCTCAGCTGAACAAACGAACCTCTCAAGTCATATTGGCTTCGTTTCTTATTGGATGTCCCACATTCTGTTACCTTGCG